>CACRXE010000023.1:1371222-1489693 GCA_902685375.1 Neostethus bicornis
CTTGTTTCACCAAAAACTCCTATATTTCCGAAATATAAACTCTGTCACAAGTTTGAAAGCAGGGACAAAGTAAAGCAAATATTGTCTTTTCATGTCACTGGGATAAACACACATTTGTGGACACATCTGGAAGTGTTGAGACAGTTGTAGCAAACTCAAACAATTTGTGTAAATTGATGTTTTGTACAGTGGTCATTTGATTCATTTTAATCTAGAACAAGGCAATAAAGAAGATTTTACATGGACAAAAATGTTCATATATTGAAAAAAAGAGAACAAAAAAGAGGCAAACGAACATAGCATATTTTTTGTATTTCTGTGCAAAATAAATTACAAACACTTCCAAAGGATACCTTAATTAAGCTCAAAGACAAAATCAGATAAAGCAAGCTTATGTATCATGTAACAAAAAGTAGAATATTAACTGCAATTACATGCATTATATCTATATGGTTTTATCAAATAAATTGTAGTTTGTTTTAGTTTATTAGCTTCAGGTTTATTGAGGAAAATATTAAATAACTTCTGACTGAAACAAGAGGACAAATGATTTACCCCATCTTTTCTTTCAGTGAAAACCAACTCAGGTCAGCTCATTGCTACACTGATTAATTCTGCTTTAGACACAAATTACATCCTTAAATGAAGCTGCTAAAATTATGAGACTTAAAGGAGAGCAATAAGCTGGTGGTTCAAAGAGTTGGTGACTTGGAGAGGAGAAGTACCACTTGAAAGTGAACTCTTAGAATAAGAGTTAAGAAGCAGAAAAGTGCTGTGACTGAACATAAACTACTGGTGTGCAAAAAAATAAAATAAAAATAATAAAATAAACAAAAATAATTTTTACAAAACAGAGTAAATCTGCATCTGTAAGAATAGAGTAGACTGTAAAAGTAAACCATGTTTTAACACCACAGCACCACAGCAACTGTCAAAATTATTTCCGAAAGCCATTGAAAGCAATCTGATTGGCTAAAGACGATTGATCTGTTGATAAGTCATAGGGAGAGGCTTCTGGTAGTGCAGCCCTTTAAGTGGAAAGGAGATCTCATCTGGAAAAGACCCATAGGAATCAGAGTTGGCAGGGTTCAGTGTGTGAATGTCGATGCATATGTGTAAAGTGTTGTGCATGTGTGTGATTTTTATTGTTTGTTTGCTTTTAATTGTAAACATTTAATGATCTCAATTATTATTCTTGTCTGAGTTTTCATTTGTCTTTTTAAGCACTTTGTGTCACTTAATGTTTAAAAAGTGCTCCATAAAAAAAATCCATTTGATTCTACTTATGTTCTAAATAAGAGTCTCAGTGCTATCAGAACAAGCCTGACGGAAGTGACATGGAGTAGGGAGAGTCTAAGAGGTCATCCCAATGTTTTGGGGTTTTTTTTGTAATTTTTTTTTTTTTCTCAACAAGACTCTGGTGCTCTTTGGTGGCATCAGATGTGGTCTCACCAAGTCCATTCTCATTTGTCACTCTAGAGGGGACTTCAAAGAAATAGATCTGATGTTCCATGAGCCACATTTATTTATTTCATAATTTGCTTATTGTCATTGAGACTGTTGGTATTTATATTTTAATTTTCTGGATTTCACTCCTTCCTCTTTCCTTTCAGTATAAGAGCTAAAACTACTGTCGGCACTGCTGAACTTTGCATGTGGTGGGTTTGTAACATGGCTGAAGGAAGCTCAGAGGAGAGTTTTAAACTATTGCTCAGTGCCCGGTTCTCATCTCTGGATTATAAGATTGTACGACAATCAGAAATGCTCCTGGAGAGAAGAGCGGCACCGTCCAAAGTGGGATGGATACCAACGCTCCGCGTGAGACAGAGCTTCCCCTAAAACACACACAGTTATCTATCTCCAAAAAATCACCACCGTTTTCTGGTGATTTCTGTTTCCGAGAAACAAAATTCTTGTCATTACGCTGTTGAAGGTGGTGATGTAGGATCCAGATATAAAGCCAGTTTTAATCAGTTTTTAGAAAAAGGACAGAACCAGTTAGAGCTCGACAGGATGAGTGACCATAGGATATGAGCTTGGCAGGATGGCTGACCAGAGGTAAAGCTCAGCAGGATGGCCAAGAGCAGGTGAGGGACCAGGATAACTCGACAAGTCAAAAGACCTGAGCTCAGGGGCACAAAGGACCAGAAGTTTGAGTTAAGCAGGATGAGGAACCAGAACAGTTGGGTGCACCAGGACTAGGGTGAGTGACCAGACATGGAGAGAGGAGGTGTTTCAAAATGAGAGGAGGATCATGACAATTCTCTAGTCTGATTAGACCAAGATAGAACTTTTTGAAGTGAATGGCTGGCGTTGTGTTTGGGGGAAACCAAGAAACCACTTATCACCCGGCCAATAGCATCCTTAAAATGAATCATAGTGGTGGTAGCATCATGCTGTGGGGAGGAGCTAGAAGACTCATCAGGATTCAGGGAAAAGCTGAATGTTACAAAACTCAGAAACATCCTGGATTAAAACCTGCTCCAGACTGGGGTGACGTTTTGTCGTTTAGATGGACAATGATCCAAACATATTGCCAAGATATGAAAAAAGTGTCTTCAGAACAACTCTGTCAATGACCTTGAGATGCCAAGCCAGATCCCAAACCTGAATCCAGATGAACATCTGTGGAGCGATTTGAAAATGTCGTATAGAATAAGTTTAGCGCGAGGAGACCAATCCTACCACCACATCTGTCTGTTGTTATTTCTTGTGTGTGAATTAATACAGACACTGTAAAGCACTGGAACATAAAAAACATATTCATTTCGTGATAAAACATCACAGAAACCTGCAGAGAGGAAAAAAAACACTTTTGCTGAATTAGAAATGTTTTAAAACATCTGAAAATATAACTTAGGCTGATTTATTCTGGAGAAACCCTTTAAGACTGTGTGGTGATACTGGATTGAACAAAATAATGATTTGTTTAAATATTTACTACAAAACATGCATAAAAATATTTTATAAGTGAACATGTAAAACAACATTTTTCTTTCTGTATTGAGATGTAAAAAGAAGCTGAACACTGAGAAGATTTTGTGATTTTTATCATGACTTTATTTATGAATCTTGTTCACAAATTTGAACGAAGATCTTATGCATTTAAACAGGTAAACTTGTTTTTTTTAATCTTCCATTAACATTCAGACGTGTTCTTCATCAAAGATTTTAAAGTCTAAAGTTCCATCACAGAAGTTTGAGCATCATCTTCACCTCTGGTTTTTTTCGAGTTGTCTAAGTTTGTGAATGGACGAATGGAGTCATGATCTGGAAGACTTCATTATCTCCAACATCAGCCACATTGAGAACGATATCATCAATATTGATACAATCTTGGTGTTCACAGTTTGAATCATCTTCCCGTTTTAATTGTAACTGATTTGTAATATTATTTGTCTCACTCGTTAGATGATCATGAATGGTCTGATCCTCCATTATGTTAAAAAAGGTCTTGTCTTTCCAAGTTTCACATTTCTGCGCAGCAGTCTCTGACTGCAGCTTTTTTTTTTTCAGGGTTTGCAGATATATAATCAACAGGCTTGTCCACTTCTCGTTTAGATGTGCTTTGACTTGTTTTAGTGGTGTTATCTTCGGTGTACGTCAAGGACAAGAACTCAAACTCTTTAAATGAAAACATATATTTCCTCTTAACAGCGGCCCTTCTTATGTGGTGGTTAGTTTCTTTTGAACACCTTGCAAAAACAGGATACACCTCAACCAGTTAAAAGTCTTTTCATGAATTTCAATGCTATAGAGCCCTGCTGCCCACAGCAAATCTTGTTACTATGGATTCTGTAGAATCTGTGACATCACGATTCTTTTGAAGTCTTTGTCTTGGTGTCAATGAAAGAAATTTATGTAGCTTCTGTGTCCCTGTTGCATGGAAAACTGTACGGAACATCTTCAGTTTGAACTCTGACCTCTCTAGCAGTTGTCTCGGATTTGGAGGCGCTAATTCCCATCCCGGCCGCTTCACACTCGGCAGCAAATTGATCCAGTGAGAGCTGGAGATCACGCTCTGATGAAGCCAATAGGAACAAATCATCTGCAAAAAGCAGAGATCCGATCCTGAGGTCACCAAACCGGATCCCTCCAACGCCTCTGCTGCGCCTAGATAATCTGTCCATAAAGGTGATGAACAGAATCGGTGACAAAGGGCAGCCTTGGCGGAGTCCATTTCTCACTGGAAAGGAATCGACATACTGGCGGCTATACGGACCAAGCTCTGGCTACGGTCGTACAAAGACCGGACAGCCCGTACTAAGGGCTCCGAGACTCTGTACTCCTGGAGCACCCCCCACAGGAGTCCCCTAGGGACACGATCGAATGCCTTCTCCAGATCCACAAAACACATGTTGGGCAAACTCCCACGACCCCTCCAGGATCCTGAAGAGGGTATAGAGCTGGTCCGTAGTTCCACGTCCGGGACGGAAACCACACTGCTCCTCTCCAAAACTCGACAATCCTACAGACCCTCCTCTCCAGTACCCCCAAATAGACCTTCTTAGGGAAGCTGAGGAGTGTGATCCCTCGGTAGTTGGAGCACACCCTCCGGCCCCCCTTCTTGGAAAGAGGGACCACAAAAACTGTCAAAATTATTTCCTAATGCCATTGAAAGCAATCTGATTGGCTAAAGATGATTGATCTGTTGATAAGTTATAGGGTGGGAGGTCTTGTTGTGCAGCCCTTTAAAGTGGAAGGAGATCTCGTCTAGAAAAGACCCTTAGGCATCACAGTTGGCAGGGCTCAGTGTGTGAATGTCGATGCGAGTGTGTAAAGTGTTGTGCATGTGTGTGATTTTTAATGTGTGTTTGCTTTAAATTGTAAACGTTTAATGCTCTGAATTGTAATTCTTGTCGGTAAAATTATTAAAAGAAAAACTAATCAGAATGACCTTTGTCATAGCCTCAAATCTACCATCGACAAAGACATTGGAGGTTGTCACATCATTGAGATGATGAACAGGTTGCCATATACATTTTCTATTAAATAACGCATGTAACTTAAAGCTTTAGTCTTCAAACATTTAGATCAAAGATTACACATGAAAAGTAGTAAAGAAAATTTACTTTAAATGTTTACTAGCCTTTTGTCTTTGAGTGAGAAGGTGTAAATATGCATCTATGACCTTTTGGGCAAGCAAAGAAATTGCAAATGACAAACTTCAAAATTATACATCTTTTAAAAATATTATTTACATTTTACAGCCACAAATATATTGCTTACTTCATCTGAAAAGCAATTGTTTTCTTGTAGTATCTTAAATGACTTGTCGTACAGCTTGAACGCCCCGACAACAGCTTCCACTTGGCCTTCATCCTGTGAAGCCCACGGCAACCTCACTGAAAGAAGAAGCAGCATCAGTAGCAAGTGTGTGTAGCCAAACCCTACTTTGCAGTTGGTAAAAACATTACCATCTCGTTCCTCAATGCTTTTCTTCTTGGTGACTCCATCCCTAGAATACTGGGGGACAATCATTATTATTATCATCATTTTTTTAATACAACGACAAACACTCTACCACTAAGCCAAAGCCCTCCTCCATCATTGACATTAACATTACCTCTGTTGGCGATGGAGCATATGCAATAAATGAAGGCCTTGCTGATCCATTTTAGGCCGTTTGTAAGCTGGGGGTTTAAGTGGGATGCAGTGAAGGAAGACATGACAGTTGAAGAAGATGTAGCAGATCGGGTTAGAAGGAAGAAACGGACTTGCTGTGGTGCCCCCGAAGGGAAATGCCGAAAGAGGAAAAAGAGGAAGCGTTGGCTAAAAGAAAATCCTGCGATTAAATATTATATTGCTGTTGATTAGACAAAGCTCCAAACAAACGAGGACTAATTTCAATCAGTTATGATTAGCTCTTTTGTTTTTAGGTGGTGAATTAAAGATAGAGTAGACCTTACCCATGCTGTATGTTTATGATTAAATACTGTACCTTCCGCTTGTACGGTTTTATGGGATCCACACTGAGTTTTCTTTTTAATGGTGCTCCTTCTTTATTGCTCAGTCTGACCATTTTTCCCATTACTTCTTTAACTGTATACGATCCAGAGAAATCAGGCTCAATTTGTCCGATTATACAAGAATAGAATAAACTCAATTTAAATAAATTAAGAAGTTGTCAACCAATTTTACATGATAGTAAAATGTTAATCTAAAGATGACAAAAATAAACAGCTTACCGCCTTTATTGTCCCTGCCTTCCTACGGCCTTCCTTCCATACATAATTCTGAACGGACTGTATTTGGTGAGTGTATGAATTTTAGAACTTAGGGGAAAAAAAGTTGGTTTCAAATATTTAACCCAGTTGTTTTGTCTCTCATCCACCAACTTCCTGAGTGCCCTAAAAAAACAGAGAAGAGCATTATTTAGTTGTTTGAGAGAGAAGAGTTGCTGTGAATGTTAAATTAATAAACAATACTCATTCTTATTCCCCAAGACATTCAGAAGGGCAGTGCTTCACTTTACCAAAGTGTAAAACTACACAGAGCCAACGCACAGTCCTGTTTAGAGCTATGCAGGAGTGGAATCATTTACCACAGAATATAAGAGAACTAAGCAGTGCTTATAGCTTCAAAAAACAACTTAAAAGGCACTATCATCAACCAAACTATGATCTCATGTGATATTGCTGTGTTGCGGTTGTTGTAAAGTGTTATGTTCTTTTTTGGATATTTGTGTTTTTATAAGAAATGTAAACTGTGTTTTAAGTAGGTTCATTGTGCTACATGAATGTGATTTTATTTGTTAATTGTAATATTTGAAATTTAACTTGACCCCAGGAAGAGTAGCTGACGCAGTTTGCTGCTGATGCAAATGGGGATCTAATAAATAAACAAATAAACAAATGTTAAATTAATAGACCAAAAAGAGAAAACTTGCCGCTTTAAATTGTGATTGATCTTTTCATCTAGAGTGTAGATTCTAGACCATTTTATTGGGAATGGTAGGCTGCTGTAATGCTTTGCTTAATACCCAAGAAGTCACACAGTTTTTTTATTGAGCTAAACACAGACACAAAAAAAACATATAATTTCCAAAGCTATTTATCAACACCAAGTATTGAAAAGTTCCCATACCTCTTTAACAAATTCCCATCCTTGATCTGTTACTATGCTCTTGGGGCAGCCAAGCTTATAAATTAATTGAGCCAACACAAATGGGTTGGCTCAGTTATACAGCCAAACTTCTGCAGCCGTTTTTGTTTTCAATGGGTACGCCTCAAACCATTTAGAAAAATAGTCTGTGGCGGTAAAGATATATCGATACCTACATTGCGCAGTTTTTGGCAAAGGTCCTGTCGAATCCATCCCCAACAGTTCCTATACATACGAGACCTACAAAGGCAAAGTATCAATCTACAGTATTATCACATGTAGAGTTAAAACAAAATCTTTACCTCAGTGTTTTGAAAAGGCTCTACAGCTTCCAGTGGCGTCCTTGCTCTTTGGCACTTCTCACATTCTAACACCTTAAAAAAAAACAGTTTTTTTGATAAATAATAACTCAATTTGGGAAGTTTAGGCGCTAATAGCTCAAAACACACCAGGTGCTCAATATCAGCAGTCATACCCTCCCAGTAAAACCTGGAGCAGATGGCATGGCGTGTCTTGATAACTCCAGTGTGACCGCCCATTGGACAGGAATGAAACTCTTCAAAGAGTTTCCAGGCTTCGTCCATGTTTTTAACAGCCCTTTGCTTTCAAAGAAGAGCTCTAAATCTGTTGTAAACAGTCAGACATTGAGTTTTTGTAAACATGCATAAACGGTTAAAAGATGAATGAACCAATACATGATTGGAATTTTAAAAAAGATATTTACCCCAAGCTGTAATTTTTTCACAACATCTTTTTAATGTCCGTTTTTGGGACTTAAAAAGGCCCTCTGTATAATGTCTTGTCTGTTTTTTATGTTGTACACCTTTTGTTCATGTCAGCCACCTGTGTTCTCTAGTTGTGCTTTTCCTGTTTTATTTTTAAACTAACTTTCCTCTTGTTTCTGGCACATTACTTCCTGCCCTAGTGTCCTTCCCACAGCTGTGTATGTCTAAATTGTCCTCATTGTTTCCACCTGAGTCACCCTCTCTTTTGTGGTAAATAGTCCTTGTCTTCCCTTGTCCTATGTCAGAGTATTTTGGATAATGGCCTTGCTTCAGCCTGGAAATCAATCTTGTAAAAACTCTTCATCTGAGTTATGTACTGAGTCTAGTCCTGACACTCTGGGTATATGTGATGGACAATGAAGATATACTGTAAATGTGTTTCAGTTTATTCTCCATCACTTTAAAAGGCAAAGACAGGGTGATCAGGACACAGCAATAATAATAATAGCAATAAATGTAATCATATTACAACTAGGATCTGGAGTATTTAATTTGTTGAACTGATAGTGAGTGTATTAACACGTGAAAAGTTTGACAAATAAATAACTTAAAAGTATCCTACAAGTCAATGGTGTGATGAGCACATGCTAACAAACGCCATGACTATCTCTGTGATAAAAGTTTTCGTAAAAAAAAAAAAAAAAAAAAAAAAGCATGTGTCCACTCTTGAACTGGACTGTCTTCACAGATCCCTGTTCTTCAGGTGCCTCTCCCTCTCCATTTATTGACTGGTCAATTTAATTCAAGTCTGGATCCAAATCAATTGTCTTCCATTTCTGAGATGTCCTCTTCAATCGCTGGTTCAATTTTATTCCCTTCATTATCATGTCTTTAAACCTGAACCAGAATCTCATTCAAAGATAAGCGCTTGATCAGTCTGTGTGAAAATGATACATTGGTTTGTCTGGAAGGGGTATTTCTGGTGGAAAAAAGGTGTGTGGGAAAGAAAGGAGTTATGTAACAGACACCTGTCTAGTTTGTACGGAAATATATTATATTATTTCATCAGGAAGATGGTTCTCGTGGAAGGATTGTACATAAAACACAGGAAAGAGATGTGTACCTACACATTTTACAGTCAGAAATGTTTTTGTGGTGGTATGTTGGGGGAGGTTGTCTGTCTGAGGGAAAATCAGAATCAGAATCTACTTTAATGATCCCACACATGGGAAATTTGTGTGTCACAGCAACAACTTCCTATCTGCTAAGTGAGTCGTTGTAGAGCCCGATCACGTACGGAAAGAAAGACCTCCGGTAACGAGATGTTCTCAAGCAGAGGTGTCTGAGCCTCTTGGAGAAGGAGCTCCGTTGTTTGTCCAGGAGTGGGTAGAGAGGATGGTCATGATTGTCCATGATGGATAAAAGTTTATTCAGTGACCTCCTCTCTACCACTGCCTCAAGTGAGTCCTGTTTGCAGCCAATGACAGAGCCAGCCAGTCTGATTAGTTTATTCAGTCTGTTGGCGTCACAGGCTGCGATGCTGCTCCCCCAGCAGATGACGGAGAAGAACAAGAAGAAAATGTCGTATGAAGGTCACTTTTGACACCACAGGTGTAACAAAGTTAATTAAAACACTCAAAATTTTGTGAAAAAAGGTGATCATCACTTTTATGTGTTCAAGTGGATGATGTCGAGGATATCATATGGTCTTCAGGCATGACATGTAAAAAAAAAAACAATATATTTTTTGTTTTATTGAGAGGATAAGCCCTCTTGAGATGCAACATCTTGTTTTGAGGGGATCCTCAACCTAACACACATGTTTTTTGAAGGTTTGGAGCAATCCCACACACACACAGGGAGAACATGCAAACTCCACACAGAAGGGCCAGTGTCTTAAACCTTGTCCCCAACCTAAGGTTTGAAGCCACGACCTTCTAGCTGTGAGGCCACTGTGCTAACCATTGCGCTACCATGCTGCAAAGCATTTTTGAGTGTTCTATTTGTAAATTGGTCAGATTTGACCAGAATACGACAGGGGTGTTAAAAGAAAATAATTTTTTCCTTTTTGTGATAGTGAAATCGCTCAGTGTTTCTTTTCCAATGAGACATAAAAAATTCTGGTCTAATCACTGAGCTTGTAAAATTTATTTTAGTCATGGCAGTAAAAGGTCAGCAGGTGTCGCTAAACTACTGAATGATTTTCAAGGGAAATTATAGCAAAAAGGAAAGATGATTCAGGTTGGTGGTTATTTAGTATTTTCTTCTTGAGAGTTTTCTGCCCATAGGGAATGTATATGGTCATCATTTTGGTGAGATAAATGTTCTCACACTTGATTGAAATGTTCGTCTGGAAACTTAATAAATTATGGTGATTTTAAAATGGTAGGAGATGATCAGCTGAACAGGTCTCCATTGGCATTCCAGAATTCCCAAGGTAACCCAATAACTCATTAGTCTCTGCTCAGCACTGTAACTACTTGATGTCTGACACAGAGATAATCCTGACCCTCGAGCTTTTATTTTATTTGTGTTAAACCTGATGGTTCAGACAAATCAAGGAATCTCAGAAAATGGAGAAAATTTGTGGCAAAAGTAAACATTTCAGCTGCTGCACCAACAGATCCCACCACCAACTACTATTAAGCCAGACAGTAATTCCCTGATCCCTAACCCTAGGAAAACCCCTCAACTGATTGACAAGCAAACCAATAATCCTGCCCATTGACAACTAAGATCCTAACCAGTATTTTAACTAACTGTGACTCAATCCGGCTTTTTGAAAAGTCGATCATTTCAAAATAATATTTGCAACACCTGCTTCAATAGATTCATATTGAAGACTACAGTTTAATTTTGGTTTTAGATTTTGTCAAAACCAAGAAATCTAAAACCATGAATTCATGTTTCTCACTTTAGATTTATTTTGTTTTAGACAGACAGACAGACAGACAGACAGACAGACAGACAGACAGACAGACAGACAGACAGACAGACAGACAGACAGACAGACAGACAGACAGACAGACAGACAGACAGACAGACAGACAGACAGACAGACAGACAGACAGACAGACAGACAGACAGACAGACAGACAGAAGATAGATAGATAGATAGATAGATAGATAGATAGATAGATAGATAGATAGATAGATAGATAGATAGATAGATAGATAGATAGATAGATAGATAGATAGATAGATAGATAGATAGATAGATAGATAGATAGATAGATAGATAGATAGATAGATAGATAGATAGATAGATAGATAGATAGATAGATAGATAGATAGATAGATAGATAGATAGATAGATAGATAGATAGATAGATAGATAGATAGATAGATAGAACAAACATAATCCAAAACAAAAGTTTAAAAACAGAAGCAATACTGATGGTCATCGAGTTCAGTGCAAAATGTTTTAAGCAGAAAGAAGTTAGGATGCGATGTAATGACTCAAGTCCTGCTCAAGGAGGAGCTAAAGAGCCTGACTTCCTGAGTCTGTCAGTGGAGCAGGACAGTGAAGGAGCTCCTCTGCCTAGTGACGGTCCGGTGCAGAGGGTGGTAGACATTGTCCCTGATGGACAGTGTTTTGCTGAGGATCCTCTTCTTGGCCACAGATGTCAGTGGGTCAGTTCAGCACCAACCACTGATCTGGCCTTCCTCACCAGTTTGTCAAGTCGTGTCGCATCCCTCTTCTTGATGCTGCCTCCCTAACACACCACAGCTTCCGGCAGATGTTGAAGGATCCCAGCCTTTTTCCAGGAAGTAGAATGTGCTCTGTCCCTTCTTGTAGAGAGTGCCTGTGTTATATGAAGAGTCCAATCTGTCATTCAGCTCCAGACCCAGGTATCTCTATGTCTGCACAGTCTCTAAGCAGACACCATCGATGGACATTGGCTCTAGGTGGGGTCAATTCCTGTGGGAGTTGACCACCATATCCTTGGTCTTGGTGGTGTTGAGTTGCAGACTGTTGGATCTGCACCTGTCCACAAAGTCCCCAATCAAGCCCCTGTATTCCTCTTCCTGTTCGTTCTTTATACATCCAACAATGGCTGTGTCATCGGAGAACTTCTGCATTGAACACAGGTCTAAGTTGTAACTGAAGTCAGACTTGTATAAAGCGAATAGGACAGGGCAGAGGACTGTTCCCTGTGGGCCTCCTGTGCTGCTGAGTACAGTCTGAGAGGTGCAGTTCCTCAGCCTCACATACAGAGGTATTCCAGTGAGTCTGAGATCCAACACACTTTATTAAAAGTTGAATAAATTCATTTAAAAATTTTTAATCACATTTATCCATTCAGATATTTTCAGACTAGTTTTGTTTTGAAGAGCAGGTTTCCTCTTTTTGTTTATTGTAATATTATAAAATATTCTGGGGTCATTTTGGTTTTCCTCTAAAGTAGCTGCTGCAGTCCAAAAAAGTCCTTTCTCTGGTATTAAAATTCACATCAGCTTAGAAAACTTGCTTCCTAATGTTTTTCTGATGGAAGAAAATGTTCATTCATGAGAATAAAAGTATGAAGGTTAAGGACTTTTTAAAAGGTTTCACAAAGAGTTCGATATTTATTTTCAGTTTTTAACTCACGTGAAAAAAAATGACTGGATTTTGTTAATTCAATTCAATTTTATTTGTTTAGCCCAAAATCACAGAATTTCCGTCTCAATGGCTTCACAAGAAAAAGAGGAATGTGTTAACACAAATACACAGCAAGAAAACTAACTAACAAATGCTAACTAAACAAGTAGCACATTTATGCACTTAGACTCTCCTTCTCGGTGAGAAAAAACTCCTAAAAAACCCATCAGTGGAGACAAAATAAGAAACCTCGTGGGGATCCACATGAAAGGGAGATCCCTCCCCCGGGACGAGCAACCAATGTGTAAAAGATTATTGTTTAAATATTAGCTTATTCTACTCTACAGCTAAATATCTAAAGAAGTCAATATATGTTCTTCATCCTGATGGAAACACGGGGGACTCCTCAGCCCGGCGATGTCCAGTACGGGGATGAGTAGATGGATTTCATCCTGATGGAGCGGGGATGAAGAAGCGCGGAGGTCTCCTCGGTGTGGCCATGCCCAGGACAGGAACGCAGAGTCCTGAATGAGGCTCTCTCCCAGAGAGGAGGGAGAGAAGTGGACAACATGTGAATTGTTTTGTACCAACTAGCAGTGTAATTCTAAATAAACAGACAATTGAGAACAATGGATGAGATAGAAAGCCAGGGGTTAGGGTAGGGGGTAAAGACCCTGGTTAGAGTAGGGGGAAGGGAGAAAGGGCCAAGGCAGTCTGGCAGAGAATAGTAGATAGAATTAGAGGACAGAACCCCAATGTGCCATACTTTCCCCAGCTTCTACTATCTAGCAGCCAACTAGCAGAGCTAAATGTCTCTGTTTCGATCTGGTCTGGTGATAAGCTTGTTCAAACAGGAATGCTTTAAGCCTCCCTTTAAATGTAGGAACACTGTCTGCCTCTCTCACTTGAGCTGGGAGCTTATTCCATAAAACTGGGGCTTGGTAGCTAAAGGCTCTACCTCCAACTGTTCTTTTAGAAATCCTAGGAACCACCAACAGCCCTGCATTTTGTGAGCGGAGTGTTCCTATTGGTTGATAAGGTACTATAAGTTCACTAATGTAGGATGGAGCCATGCAAAAACTCTTAAAGAAAAATTTCAAATGCTTCACAATATCTTTTTGCTTGTTTTGTTTGGTTTGCATTTATAAATTTGTTATTTTTCTGTTTATTGCGTTTGATTTTTTTATTTTTTTCAGAATGATTATTGTATTGCTGAATGTTTTTCCAAAATAAAATTGTTTCTCGTTGCATTGTTTTCTGAGAGTAAAAAAAAAAACTAGCTGCTCTGGGCGGCGCTCTCTCTCTTCATGTATGGCGATCTCACTCTCTCATTCTATCTCTCTCTCTCACACTCTATATCTCTCTCTCTCTCTTTCCCTGTCTCTCTCTCTCTCTGTCTCCTCCTCTCTCTCTCTGTCGGTCTGTCGCTATGTCCCTCTCTCTTTCTCGCTCGTGTATCTCTCTCTCCTGATACTTACTAGCTGCTACAAACTACTGCGCCGCCTGGACGCAGGTTGTGGAAGTACAGTTTTAGAAAATGGCGACGTTCCCGTTTGACTGACGAAATGGTGGATTGCGCAGCTGTATTGCGCGCAACTCTCGAGAAAAAATTGATAAAGGTGTTTATACTTAAGTCTCCTTCCCTTAAAACTCAGTCAAAAGGAAAAGAATGCAATTATTAAAAAACATGAAGCAGTTTTCAAATTAAATCCCAAAGAAAAACCCGCCTTCGAAGCTAATAGAGGAAACACCGAGCAAGACTCTGGAGGCGGGAAGAAGTAACCTTTCCGGAAGACCGTTCATTCAGACGGTCTAAACATCAACACGCACACTGTACAGCGCCCCCTATTTCATTTAATGGTAACGTTTTTTGTCATGTCTGTCACGTTTCAGTTCACTCTGGGTAATAATACAACTTTTTGTGAAATTGTGTGCTACTTACAATAATCTTTAAAAATCAAAAGCACCAAATGAGTTCAACATGAAAAGGTCTCACTATGATTAATAGGAAACATGAAACTGTTCTTTTTAAGTCATATCTCATTGATGTTTCATAACAATGAAGGATAAAAATGTTTAAGTCATTCACCATGTCTGCATGAAGATTTGCGATATCTGGTCATCTCTACAATAACTTGGTATACTTAGGTGTTATAATGAGTTCCTTTCCTAAAAGAATTCTCCAATAGAAGTCCTCTATGCATCAGAGATTGGCCAATTTAATCCAGAAATAACCATGAATTTAATAGGAGAGTAATAATGCACATGAATGAATGTCATATAACAATATGAATGTATTATTATTATTATTTAAAAATATAATAATATCTGTCAACGAATGGAAATTTGCAGATGCAGGTTTGTAGATATACTTTGTACACTTAGAAGGCAATGTTGAATTGACTGAAGTCCAAAATTAGGCAATCTCCATCCGCCGCAACAGGCTCTGACATTTCCTGCGACCGAGTTAGGGATTCAGAGGACAAAACAAAACAAATGTACATAAGAAGCATCAGCAAAAGTAATTATAATTAAAAAATATTGGGGATGGATGCAAATGAGATATGTCAGTGTATTTGTTGAGGCTAATTGTGTAAGTGTGGGAAAAGTTGTGGGAAAAAAAGGCAACTAGAAATTAAATTGAGTTGAATTTCTTTCTATTATCCCTGAAGTTTAAAAATTGCATTCTCTAAAATCTTTCTCGATCTCTCGACTCGGTGGCGGAGGGATGTCAATTGTGCGGAGTGAGGGAGACTGTGTTCCACTGCTTCTGGGGTGCGACTGTATGGCACGGCTGTCTGACCTGTGTGGGAGGGTGTTTGATTCCCTGGGAGTGCACTTCAGTGTGGAGGTCTTTGTCGGTGGGGTCGGGTTTAGTCGGGGTTGCAAGAGGACGAGTCTCCTGCTGAACTTCCTAGTCGGACGGGCTAAAGTAGCAGCATGAGTGAGCTGGAGGAGGATGGTACAGAGTGGGACGAGGGTGTATGTTATGTTACAGTTTAAAAAGATGGTGGAGGCTCGTCTGAGATTGGAATTTGGGCTGTCTGATCTGAACGGGTCTTTTTTTTGTGTGATTTATGCCTTGATTATTTGAGTGTTTAATAAAGGTCGATTTAAAAATATTAAATCTCTCTCTCTCTCTATCTTTCCCTGTCTCTCTCTCTCTGTCTCCTCCTCTCTCTGTGTCGGTCTGTCTCTATGTCCCTCTCTCTTTCTCGCTCGTCTGTCTCTCTTTCTTGCTGCTTTATAGCTGCTACAAACTGCTGCGCCACCTCCACGCAGGATGCGGAAGTACAGTTTTAGAATATGGTGGCGTTCCCGTTCTGACTGACAAAATGGCGGATTGCGTGGCTGTACTGCGCGCAACTCCCGAGAAAAAATGCTAAAAAAGTTTCTCCTTAAGTCCTCCTTCCCACGAAACTCAACCAAAAGGAAAAGAATGCAATTATTAAAGAACACGAAGCAGTTTTTAAATTAAATCCCAAAGAAAACCCCGCCTTCGAAGCTAAGTTAGTAAACACCGAGCAAGACTCTGGAGGCGGGAAGAAGTAACCCCATCTGAAGACCGTTCATTTGGACGGTCTGCTCATCTACGCACACACTGTACAACGCCCTCTATTTCCTTTCACGACAACATACTTGACACGTCTGTCATGTTTCAGTTTACTCTCAGTAATAAGTAAACATTTTATTAAATAGTGTGCTTAATCTTAAAAATCGGAAACAACAAATTAGTTCAACGTCAAATCATCTGAGCTCTCAAAAAACTTTGCCTGCTTTTACATGTACAAGAAAATTGTAGTTTTTATCTTTTAAGAACTCAAGAATGCTTTTCTTGTGATGCAAAATAAACTCTTCCACTGTTTGATCTCTTTGTATTTCTCTTACATTCACACCGGAAAATCCAATCAAGATATTCTTTTTTACTTCAGCTGAGAAGTGGTGGTGTGTTAAGCAAACTAAATATTTCTTCTGAGGATGCCAAAACCTAACTATGTTATTGATGGGGTGAAACGACTTTACCCTTCGTTTAAAGCTTCAGTTTGTAAAAATAACCATTTTCTCCTTTTTTTGTTGCAGCACATAAAAAGTCTTCAATTGGTATTACTTCTGGGCATTGTTTATTCAGGTTACTTTGTAGGAAAAGTATTAAACACATGTCAGAAAAATAATGACGGTAGTACTTGAAAGCAGTAATGTTAGGAAAGGCTTTTTTTTTTTACCAGGCGAGGCTGTAAAAGTAATCAGTTTAACTTTGATGTTGGAACAAAACCCCAACAGAACAATTTTCTTCATCACACCCTGACTATCCAATGATCATTTCCTACAACACTCAAACAAGAAAACAGCAATAACACAGAATAATGCAGGCAAGTTGGGTTAAAATAGTTACTACCATAACTGTTAAGCTATACTTACTCATATTTTTAGGTTGAAAAAAAAAACTGTCCACCTTCGCCACAGATTAAATCCTAATGATTGCAGATAACAAATGAATCCAGTATCTTTCCAACACACCTATGCTTTGGTCTATGCTAAGATGTAGACTCTACATTTAGACTCTAATTTACATTGTAAAGAATTAAATTGCTTAGTAATGAGGAGCAGTTTTCAAGATTTTTTTTTTGTTAAAATCTTTCTTCTACAGAAATATACATATTTAACTAAAATGTTACCAAAATATATAAAACAGAACGAAAAAAAAACAAGTGTGAATGTCATTTTATAACAAAAACGTTAAAAACATGATATTACACAGTCCTAAAACCATGATTTGCACCTGCAGTTCTACAACCAGTAATTAGAGGGCAGTGTAGAAGTGAATTCATTAATGCTGAAGGTAAAGATGACAAAGAGGACTGAAACACACTGGTTTGTAGGGTTATAACTCATCCATTCATATTATTCCTTTTATATAATATACGATATTCTGTATGTAACAGTTTTATATGAATTGTATTTTTATTTCAGCTTACAACATATTTTTTTCTGTATTGTGTCATTTTTTTTCATAACTTTGGCGTCTTGAGTTTGGCTATGTTATAAACTGACAATCTAAAAAAAAAGAGTTTTGAAAAGCTTTTTTAAAGTTGAAGAGGAGGTTTTTGCTGCTAAAAAAAGTGTCCATGTTAAGTGATACTTGGCATCCCAGCTTGAAGTTGCTGGTTTCTCTAAATCAGAAGCAATACAGCAAGTGCAAAGGGCGGTGCGAACGCAGAAACAACAAAAAGATAAAAAATTGGGCCATCATGTTATCAGTGTGCTCTTTAAAATGAGGCCCCAGAAACAACTGTGTTTGTTTTAAGAGTTCATTTTTTATCCAAATCCATAATTTTTTATAAATCCCGAAATTACAGAACAATTATCTCAATGAGCTCCATATTATAGATTCACAAAAGTACTAAAAACAAAAAAGTATCTAAACAAACACAAAAACAAACTAATTTCAGCGTATTTTTGCCCTTAAACCCTTCTTCTCAGTGAGGAAAACTGAAAATAAACTAGCATGGGGGGTGGGGGGGAAGGGTCCTCATGGGGATCCACAAGAAGGAGGGATCCTTCCCCTGGGACAAGTATTTTATTATTATTATTATTTATTATTTATCTTGGACAGGGTAGTATGTTTTTAAATTAATATAAACATTCTTCTGTACAGCAATTCAATAAGAGTAATAACAAAGTATAACAAGTACATAAATCAAAGTTTCTAAGTAGACTGTTAATTAAATATTAGCTTATTCTACTCTAGAGCTTGCTATCTAAAGAAATCAGAAAATGCTCTTCATTCTGGTGGAAACTGGATGGTAGATCAAGCTCAGAGGCCTTCTCAGTCTGTCAAAGCCCAGGACAGGAACACAGTGGATCCATCCAGAATCTGGAACAAAAACTCTCTCCTATGGAGAGAAAGGTGCACAACATGTGAATCATACTGAACCAACTAGTGGTATAAAAAACTAAATGAAAAGATATTAGAAAACAATGAATGGGATGGAAAACCAGGGATCAGCCAAGGTCGAAATGGATACATCAAGCACCAAGGCAGTCAGTCAGAGAATAGTAGATAGAATTAGAGAACAGAACCCCAATTTACTATACTTTCCCCAGTTTCTAGTATCTAGCAGCAAACTAGCAACTACGGTATATCAGCTAGGTGTTTCTGTTTTCAGCTGGTCTGGTGATAAGTATGTTCAAAGACGAATGTTTTAAGCCTCAAAAGTAGGAACACTGTCTGCCTCTCTCACTTGAGAACCTGAGAGCTAATTCCATAAAACTGGAGCTTGGTGGTTAAGTGCTCTAACCTCCAATTGTACTTTTAGAAATCCGAGGAACCACTAATAGCCCTGCATTTTGTGAGCGGAGTGTTCTGCTTGGGGCAGCACGGTGGCGCAGTGGGTAGCACAGTAGCGGTTTCCTCGCACCCTTCAAAGACATGCATGCTAGGTTGATTGGCCAGTGACAAATTGCCCCTAGGAATGAATGAATGTGTGTGTGGATGGTTGTATGTGTGTGGCCCCGCAACAGACTGGCGACCTGTTCGGGGTGTACCCTGCCCTTCGCCTTAAAGCAGCCAGGATGGGCTCCGGCACCCACCGCAACCCCGAAAGGGACAGACGGATAAGAAGATGACTGACTGACTGTTCTGCTTGGTTGATAAGGTACAATAAGTTCACTAATGTAAGAAGGAGGCCTTGTCATTTATGTGATTGTAGATTTGTTACAGGATTTTAAACTTGATTCTAACTTCAAATGGGAGCAGAAGGAGAGAAACTAACCCTGGAATAATATGTTCCATAAAAGTAGCTCTCCATAAAAAAGTCAAAATGTACAAACTTAATTAAACTGCACTCAAAAGTTTGTCAAACAGAATTAATAACAGACAAGTCTGGATGTCATATTATAACAATAAAGCACATGTCTTAAAGTCATTTCATGACAAATTTTGTAAACATGTTATTACAGTGTCTTTGAGCGAAGATTTGCTCCTGCAGTTCTACATTAATTCTTTAGAAGGCAGTGTAGAGGTGAGAGAATTCTTGCTGAAGATAATAAACATGTCAAAAAGGACTGATACACACTGGATTATAGTGTTATACTCTAAGTTATTTATTCACCAAATGATCAAACAAACAATAAAGCCCATGTCTTGATGTCCTTTCATGACAAAACATTATAAACAAGTTATTAAAGTGTTCCAAGAACAAGATTTTTTTCCTGCAGTTCTACATCTATTCAACAGTGGGCAGTGTAGAGGGGAGTAAATTTATGCTTATGGTATTAAACATGTCAAAGAAGACTGATACACACTGGATTATAGTGTTATAGCATAAGTCAACTATTCACCAAATGATCAAACAGAAACAATAAACAAAGACAGAAAAATGTCTTGATGTCATTTCTTGACAAAACATTATAAACACGTTATTACAGTGTCCTAGAATCAAGGTTTACTCCTGTGGTTCTACATCCATTCAAAAGAGGGCAGTGTAGAGGTAAGTGAATTAATGCTGAAGATATTGAAAATGTCAACGAAGACTGAAAAACACTGAATTATAGCGTAATAAGTCATTTATTCACATAATTCTTTTAAGTTGATAAACCATAATATATGACATCTGTGTACAGGTTTTATCTCAATTTGAAGACGTTCCTTGTTTTTTATTTATTATTTTTAAAAAAATTTTGTGTTAAACTGACCATCCATAAGAAAAGAATTAGAAAAACCTTTTAAAAATTTCAATGGGAAATTTTGGCCGCTGAAAAAACTTTCGGGTGACTTAGGGATTGTCTCTTACACTCTTAATCTCGCTCTCTCTGTCTCTTTCTCTGACTTTCTCTACGTGTCTCTCTCTCTGGCTGCTTACCTGTTGCTACAAACTGCTGTGCCGCCTGCACGCAGGCGGTGGACATACCGCTTTAGAATATGGCGACGTTCCCTTCTGAACAACAAAATGGCGGATTGCGCGGCTGTACTGCGCGCAACTTCCAATGAAAACTTCTAAAAATATTTGTACTTAAGTCCCCTTGCCTCAAAACTCAGCCACATGGAGAAGGATTAATTATTACAGAGCGTGAAGTCGTTTCCCAATCAAATCCCCCCAAAACCCGCTTCCGGAGCTAAGATAGGAAACAGCGAGCATGACTCTGGAGGCGGGAAGAAGTAACTCCACCTGTAGACCGCTCATTCAGACGGTCTGCAAATCTACACACTCCACAGCGCCCTCTGTACTCTACAGGGAACACTATGGCTTTCTTCAAACTAATTGCCTCATGCAATCATTTTAATGAGCGGACTGTGATGTGTTAAATAATATAGTACTTACAAGTAAGCTCATGGATAAAAAGTAAATAAAAAACAAGAAAAAAATAATAGTCTTGCTGACAACATCTGAGTAGGACGACAATCCTCTAACCAGAAGGTCACTGGTTCGATCCCCAACCAGAATGCATTCCGAGGTCTCCTTTCTCAGCTTTTATAAATCACTTGACATAAAAACATAGTTTATACAAATTTCCTTTAATGTAATGTGCGGCACCAGAATTAGGAGTAAATTCATTTTTGACGAATCATTATTTTTACTGTCTTCATTACGTTACAGTGTCATTTCTTACATTAATTAGAAACATTGTAGAGTGTGATGTATGGCCATCACGTTTATTTCCACTATTTGTGTTGCAGCTAAACACGATAGAAAAGCAAACATGGTTAAAAATCTGGAGTGTTTCACAAAGCAGGATTTTTTTTTAAACTTTGACTTTGTTGACCGTGAAAAAGTTTCAGGTTTTCAGAAACTTATAACTTGTGAAAACGGAATAAGTAAAACACGAGGTAATCTGCACTCATAATAAATTACTATGGTAATTTCCTCATTTACACATTTAATTTACTCATAGCTAAGAATAATTTACTTCTTACTAATGACAATTTACCTGTTACTGAGGATGATTTATGTGTTACTAAAGAGATTTGACTCATTATTAAGCCCATTTCAGTGATCACTAAGGAAGATTTACTTGTTACTATGGGTACTTTACTCATTACTAAGCACACCTCACTCAATAGGGACATTTTGCTCGTTACTAAGAGTGATTATCTTGATATTTAGAATCCTTTTCAGTTTTACTAAAGAAAATTTACACGTTACTAATGAAAATTTACTTTTTTACTGAGGTCACTTTATTCGTTAGTAAGGGCAATTTACCCATTACTAAGGATGACTTTTTTGTTGCTGGGGACAGTTTACTCTTTCTGAAGGACAAGCTAATTATGACACATGATTTCATAAAAATGCTTTTGATTAGGAAATCAAATACTTTAAATTTAAGCATAATGTGTAACTATTTAAATACAGTAAATCAGATAATACATTTGCCAGCTACAATGTTTAAATGTAAATATTAGTGTTTTTTATTGTTGGTAGATTTTGAACATATAATACCAGATCACATTAAGAAAATGAGTGGCCACTCATGGTTTACCTATACAGTAAAAGTTATGCTGTTTGAAAATCTCTTTTTTTATTATTGAAATGATAAGACCTACAAATTATTGGTCTAATTTAATTTCAGAAACCACATAACCTACATTAACATATGTAACTTTTGATAATTGAATCCTTTATTTAAATTATATGTAAATATCGTCCATTCACAACCGATGCTCGAGATGATGAAGCAGATGATACAGCTATGTACTGAAATACACACTATGGTTTGCAACATATATTAGGCCTAAATGTACGTATGCATGTATGTCATGTATAAAAATGACATCACCAGCAGAATAATTAAAATAGAAACTATTTTATATAGATAAGTAATTTGTGCGTTGGCGGATTTGTTGAGGCTACATGTATATGTGTGTTATTTTTTATTACGCAATATAAATTTTTAAAAGACATATGGCATTGTTAGGTTTTTATTATTTTCTAAATCAAAAGCAAGGCAACAAATGAAAAACTGCCACGAATGGAAAAAGTCTCCAAAAATGGCAACATGTTGTCAGCGCGCATTTTAAAATAAGAACCCACAAACTACTTGGTCACAGAATAGGAGTTGAATTTTTAGAAAAGTAGCTCTCCAGAAAAAAAGTAAAATAACAATATATATATAAAAAGCTCAAATTCAACAAAAAAAATGATCAACCAGAAACCATAAAGCCCATGTCTTGATGCCATTTCCTGACAAAACCTTATACACATGATAGTACAGTGTCCTAGAACCAAGATTTGCTCCCGCAGTTCTACATCTATCCATTAGAAGGCAGTGTAGAAGTGAGTGAATTCACACTGAAGATTATAAACATGTCAAAGAGGCCTGATACACACTGGACTATAGCGTTATACTGTAAGTCATTTACTAACAAAATGATCGAACAGAAACAAGCCCAAGGCTTCGTGGCATTCCGTGATGAAACTTTATAAACATGTTATTACAGTGTCCTTGAACCAACATTTGCTCCTGCAGTTCTACATCTATCCCTTAGAAGGCAGTGTAGAAGCGAGTGAATTCATGCTCAATGTAACAAACATTTCAAATAGGACTGATACACACTGGATTATAGCGTGATAAGTCATTTATTCGCATAATTTTTAAAAATTTGATAAACAATAATTCCATTTATGTGGATTTTATCTCCATTCGAAGCCGTACCTTGTTTTTTCTTTTCATAACTTATTATTTTTAATGTTGGTTTGTGTTAAACTGACAATCTATAAGAAGAGAATAAAAAACCCTTTTAAAATTTCAATGGCAAAATTTTGGCCGCTGAAAAAAACTTTCGGGTTCTTTAGGGACAGGGGGATCCTGCATTTGGGTTTGTGTGAGGGTGGGTGTTTGTGTGAGGGTGGGAAAAGGGGGTCTTTTTTTTTTTTTGATATGTGTCATGTAAATGGTGTTGATAGTAAAATGTACCTGATATAAATGTTGTTCATTGAATGTATTATGTATTTTTTTTGGGTGTACATAGTGTACACCATGTAAACCGTGCCGTTTGGTGTTGATGATATCATGTATTTTGGGTTTTGTGTAAACGCAAATGCAAGTTGTAGAAGGATTTTTACAGGCAAATAAAGGTCGTTAAAAATAAATCTTTTTCTCTCTAACTCTTAATCTCACTCTCTCTGTCTCTAATGTCTCTTTCTAAAAAAAAATAAGAAAGAAACAAGGACTTTCTTTTTCTTTACTTCCTTTTTTCTGATTAAACATATTGTCCAGTGACACCTTTACAACATCTCGAGAGTGGGCCACGAGAGGTTTCCAGTCTCTCTCTCTTGCTCCCTCCCTCTCTCTGTCTCTGTCTCTCTCTCTCTCTCTCTTTCTCTTCCTCTGTCAGCCTCTAAGTCTCTCTCTCTTTCTCTCTCGTGTGGTTGTCGCTATCCAAATGCTTAATAGCTGCTGCAAACTGCTGCGCCACCTGCACGCAGGCGGTGGACATACCGCTTTAGAATATGGCGACGTTACCGTCTGACCGACAAAATGGCGGATTGCGCGGCTGTATTGCGCGCAACTCCCGGGAAAAACTGCTAAAAGTATTTGTTCTTAAGTCTCCTTCCCTCAAAACTCAGCCAAATAGAAAAGGCTGTAATTTTTACAGAGAATGAATTAGTTTTCCAATCAAATCGCAAAGAAAAACCCGCGCCCGAGGCTAAGTGCGGAAATATTGAGGCGGGAAGATGTA
Organism: Neostethus bicornis; assembly: GCA_902685375.1. Taxonomy (NCBI): domain Eukaryota; kingdom Metazoa; phylum Chordata; class Actinopteri; order Atheriniformes; family Phallostethidae; genus Neostethus; species Neostethus bicornis. Next base: position 1,395,311 of record CACRXE010000023.1, read on the forward strand.
ACTCCACCTGAAGACCGTTAATTCAGACGGTCTGCACACCTACTCACTCTACAGCGCCCCCTATTTCCTTTCGCGACAACAAATTATACTTCACGTTTAAGTTTACAGTTAGTAATATTTAATGTACTTGTTAAATAGTGTGTTACACGTGTTTATCTCTTAAGAAAAATCCGAACACCAACATGAAATTATGTGAGGTCTCATAAAACTTTGCCTGCTCTTACATGCTCATGGAAACTGTAGTTTTTATCTTTTTGGATCTCAGAGATGTTTTTCTTGTGATGCAGAATTAGCCTCTTCCAGTGCTTTACTTCTCCGTTTTTATCTTACGTTAATACAAGAAAATCAAATCATTATATTATTTTCGTACTTAAAGTTTCAGTGGAAGAATAAAACTGTACTTCATAAATTTGAAGTTTATTCAGACAACATCAGAAAGACACAAAAATATACTTTTAAAACATAAAGACATTAATACAGGACACAAGCATCTAAAACAGACATGCCGTATTTTCACGAACATAAGGCACATGTGAAAGTCTTAGATTTTCTTGCGCTGTCTGTCTTTCTAGAATAAAAGATCTTTCGTAAAAAACCTGACTTTAAATCACACATTTAACTTAAGACTTAAATGAAACATTGAGAGCTAAGAGCAAATATATATCACGTAGAACCAATAAAAGTGTTTTATAATAAAAAATATACTAACTGTGTTATAGCTGGTTCATGGACAGAGGTTTACGGCTGCAGTTTTACAGTGATCCAACAGAGGGCAGCGTCAAAAGTGACTTAAGGTAAACATGTCAAAGAGGACTGACCCTAACTGGATTAAGACTTTACAACTCATTTGTTAAAATAATTATTTTTATTGAATAAGAACCCTGAAAGTTTTCTTCACTTGAATTTACCTTTTCCGTTGTTGTGTTTGCTAAATTTCTATGCTGTAAACAAGAATTAGAGCTGAAGAGTAGTGCAGTAGCATGGTGGCTTCAAAGGTAGAACGTCGGGGGGGAGGGTTGTCCCGTAGTAGGGGTGAGGCTTGAAACACTGGCCTTTCCGTGTGGAGTTTGCATATTCTACATGTGTAAGTGTGGGTTTTACTCTAGGTTTCTTCAGTTTCCTCCTGCCGTCCATAAACGTGTATCTTGATTGACTGGCTGCTACAAATTTTGCCCCTAGGAGTCTGTGTGTGTGTGTGTGTGGATGCTTGTGTGTGGCCCTGCATTAGACTGGCAACCTGTTCAGGGTGTATCTTGTCTCTCGCCTGAAATCATATGGGATTGGCTTTAGCACCCCTGCGACCTTGTAAGGGTTAAACGGTTCAGAAAATGAGTCAAAACAAAAAAATACATTTTATTTACCTTTTCTTTTAACCATAAAATATCCCTGGAGATAAAAAAAAAAAGAAAAAGAAGACAAGAAGTCCTAACCAAGAGGGGAAAAAAAAGGCAAATTCCATGCAAACTAATTATGAAGCCCTTCCGTGGCTCACCACCTTACCGTGGTGTAGAAGTTTGCGCGCCCACTTGCTGTTTTCTATTAATTAAAAAAAAAAAGTCTGGTGTATCTCACTTTGGAATTATACAACAGAGTTTTTAAAAGAACTTGATCAACGTTTCTGTTTGTAATAGAAAACTGTCACTCACCTTCCTCTGCCACACCAAACCCACTGGAACCACAGACCATCACCCCCTCCTCTGTGACACCTAACACCTCCCTGTCTGTTTGACTGTGACCACCTACCAGGTGAAGAAACAGCTGGAGAAGCTAAACCAGCACAAAGCAGCCGGCCCGGATGGCATCAGCCCCCGTACCCCGAGGACCTGTGCGCTCCAGCTGTGTGGGGTTCTCCAGCACCTCTTCAACCTGAGCCTCAGGCTGGAGAGGGTTCCGCTTCTCTGGAAGACATCGTGCCTGGTCCCTGTACCCAAGAAACCATCTTCATCTCACCTCAAGGATTTCCGTCCAGTTGCCCTTACATCTCATGTGATGAAGGTGCTGGAGAGCCTGGTGTTAGCCCACATGAGACCACTGGTGAATTCTTCTCTGGACCCCCTGCAGTTTGCCTACCGGCAGCACCTGGGAGTCGAGGATGCCTCATCCATCTGCTGCAGCGAGCTCATTCACATCTGGATGGTGGTGGGGGCATGGTGAGAATCACCTTCTTCAATACCATCCAGCTGATTGGTTCTTGTACGCCCACCATCTCCTGGATTACCTATTACCTTGTAGGCAGGCCACAGTTCGTCCAGCTGAGCGGTGTTCTGTCTGATGTGGTTCTGAGTTGTGTGGGAGCCCCACAGGGCACTGTGCTCTCTCCATTCCTCTTCACATTGTACACCTCAGACTTTCAGCACAACTCCGATTCATGCCACCTACAAAAATGCTCTGATGACTCTGCAGTTGTAGGGTGTATAAGTGGTGGGCAGGAGGAGGAGTACAGGAGAGTGGTGGATGGATTTGTGATGTGGGCAGGAGAGAATCACCTGCTGCTCAAATGGACCATGGAGATGGTGATTGACTTCCGAAAAATAATGGAATGCCTTGCAGCCCCTCTACATTCTGGGTAGGGATTTGGAAGTGGTGGAGTACAAATTCAATTCAATTCAATTTTATTTGTATAGCCCAAAATCACAAAATTTCCGTCTCAATGGGCTTCACAAGAAAAAGAGGAATGTATTAAAACAAATACACAGCAAGAAAAATAACTAACAAATGCTAACTAAACAAGACTAGCACATTTATGCACTTAGACTCTCCTTCACGGTGAGAAAAAACCCATCAGTGGAGAAAAAATAAGAAAATAAGAAAAATACCGGGGAGTGACCATCGACAGCAGACTGAACTGGAGGAGCAACAGTTCTGCTGTGTACAAGAAGACCTGCAGCTGACTTTACTTTCTAAGGAAGCTGAGGTCCTTCAATGTGTGCAGCAAGATCCTGGAGACCTTCTACCAGTCTGTGGTGGCCAGCACCTTGTTCTTCTCTGTCATCTGGTGGGGGAGCACCATCGCAGCCAGTGACACCAACAGACTGAATTAACTAATCAGACTGGCTGGCTCTGTCATTCATTGGTTGCAAATAAGATGGACTTGAGGCAGTGGTGAAGAGGAGGTGACTGAACAAACTTTTATCCATCATGGACAATCATGACCATCCTCTCTACCCACTCCTGGATGAACAGCGGAGCTCCTGCTCCAAGAGGCTCAGACAGCTCCGCTCAAAAACTGCCTGATACCAGACTTTTTTAATTCCCAACACAACAACACTTTACAATAACTCACAAAACAACAGATAACTGGTTCATGTAATTCATCACTGATGTTAATTTGTCACTTTTCATCACTTTATATAACTTTACATCACTTATATCACTTTTTACCTCATTATGCACATTCAGTCCTGCTTGTATACAGTTATTGACATTATTTCTTCTATTTTATTATTTTACTATTTTTCATCATCTTTTTTATGTATATACTGTCTATTTATTTTTTCCTGGTTAATGTGCTGCAGTAACACACAAATATCAAATAGCCCATGTGTGGGATCAATAAAGTAATTCTGATCGATATGAATCTGTTACTTAATGAAATAGTGGGGAAGAAAAATTCAGAGAGATTCAAAAGGAAATGTCGGATGCTAAAAAACACCTATGCTAAAAGTCGTTGGTCCTATGTGCAGGTATTGGAGATTAGTACGCGTTTTGAATGAGGCCCCAGACATAAGGCATGTTTGGAGTTCATTTTCCACAAAAGTAGCTCTCCTAAAAAAAGTCTCTCTGGCTAAAAAATATACACATTTTAATAAAACATAAGTAAAAATTTGTCAAACAGAGAGAATAAAAACAAGTCTGAAAGTCATTTCATGACAAAAGCATTATAAGCATGTTATTACATGCTAGAACCAGGATTTGTTCCCTGCAGTTTTACATAAATCCAGTAGAGGGCAGTGTAAGAGTGAATGAATTCATTCTGAAAGTAAACATTTAAAGAGGACTGACACACTGGATTAGTATATACAACTCAAGTATTCACATATCTAACAATAGCAATACATATATGTAGATATATATACAATACATAGTATACAATAATACATACAACAATAAAATACAAACATATGCATATGAATCATATTTTTATTTCAACTGATGAATATTTTCCTGTATCAGAAAGCTTGATTTTGGCTATGTGTTGAACTGACAACCTATGACAAGAGAGGAATGAGATTCTTTTTAAAAGTTCAATGGGAAATATTTGCTGTTAAAAATGTTCCATGTTAAAGTGGTGATTGGCACCCCAGCTAAAAATTGTTTGTTTTTAAAAATAAAAAAAAAAATTAAGCAAGTCCAAAAACTGGTGCAAATGCAAAAAATAAAGATGGTGACACCATGTCGCATGCAAGCTTTTTAAAACAAGGCCCCAGAAACTGCTGGTCACGCAGTAGAAGTTTATCTTCCAGAAATGTAGCTCTTGTGTAGAAAGTCGCTCTAACCAAAGAATGAACATATATTAATTAAAATTAGACCAAAAATATGTCAAACAGAATCAATGAAAGACATGTCTGGATACCATTTTATAACAAAAGCATTATAAACATGTCAATACACTGTCCTAGAACCAAGATTTGCTCCCGTGGTTCTACATTCATTCAATAGGGGGCAGTATAGAGGTGAGTAAATTCATGCTGAAGGTATTAAAGATGTCAAAGAGGACTGATATACACTGGATTATAGCGTTATAACTCATTAAAACACATTATTCTTTGCAATTGATAAACAATAACATATTTTATTTGTAAATGGATTTTATTTCTATTTCAATGGAAGAAGTATTTTAACCTTGTCTTTAGGATTATGTAATTACTGTCTCTCTCAGGCTGCTTACTAGCTACTACAAATTGATCCGTCCCCTGCAGGTAGACAGTTGAAGTACCGCTTTAGAAAATGGCAACGTTCCCGTCTGACCGACAAAATGGCGGATTGTACGGCTGTACCGCTCGCAACTCCCGAGAAAAACCTTTACAAATTCTTGTACGTAAGTCTCCTTCCCTCAAAACTCAGCCAAATTGAAAGGGTTGTAATTACTAAAGCGCATGAAGTAGTTTTTTAATCAAATCGCAAAGAAAAACCCGCGTCCGAAACTAATAGAGGAAACACCGAGCAAGATTCTGGAGCCCGGAAGATGTAACTCCAGATGAAGACCGTTCATTCAGACGGTCTGCACATCTACACACACACTCTCTACAGCGTCCTGTGTGCTATTAACCAGTCGCAATCACATGCTTTCGTATCAAGAAGAGCCTCCAAAGTAACTTTGTCAGAAATAATGTGTTAGGACTGTTTTAGAGCCATTGAAACTGCCTCCAGAATTTTTTTTCTAATTATTAACCATGGCCGCTCAAAGTAAAAAAAAAAACAAAAAAACATGCATAAACTTCAGTCAGTCATCTTCTTATCTGTCTATTATTTATGTGGTTTTGGGGAGTGCTGGAGCCCATCCCGGCTGATCTAAGGTGAAGGGCAGGGTACACCCCGAACAGGTCGTCAATCTGTCACTGGGCCACACAAACACAACCATCCATTCCTAGGGGCAATTGTGGCACCAGCCAATCAACCTAACATGCCTGTCTTTGGAGGGAATCGGAGTACCCGAAGGAAACCCACGCAAACCGGCGGAGAACATGCAAACTCCACACAGAATGGCCAATGTTTCAAGCCTCGTCCCCACTCAGGACTCGAACCCACGACCTTCTTGCTGTGAGGCTACTGTGCTACCCACTCCGCCACCGTGCTATGCATAAACTTATATGTCAAAAATAATTTCTCTGTTAAAAATTCTGCATTTAATCCACTTATTTGTTTTGGATTTTGCTTTTTTAGGAAGTCTGAGTAAATTTTGTTGTATTTGTAATCCTCATCATGTTTTTTGTATTCATTTTTAAAATCAATGCACTTTGAGATGAATTAAATTGATGCGTTGATATCCTGCCTTTCATTTTGAGTTTATTGATCACACCTTATTATATTTCTGTTGATTTCCCTTTAATATAGTAATAATGTCTTTAAAAAACACTGAAGACGTTCTCATTTGTTTCCTATTTTTTCCCTGTTTGCAGAGAAATTAAAAAACGATGACTGCAGGCTTGTTTGATGTGCTTCATTTGTTCACCACTTCAATGGCTTGCCATGTGAGGAAATTACGATGAGTTTATTTTCTACAAAAGAAGTCCATCTGCCCGGAAATACACATGTTTCATTCAAGCATAAGCAAAAAGATAAAAAAAAAAAAAAACAAAAGTAATAAAAAACATCCATAAACGCTGTGGAGAAATAAAACAACCATAACACCATGTTTCACTGTCCTACACCTGAGATTTGTGGCTGCAGTTTTATAACTATCCACTAGAGGGTGACTGAAGCTAATTTTGCCAAAGTGGGTTGACACCAGAGGTGAGATCGGGCCCAAAAAATCTAGCCCGACCCCACCCAGCCCGCGGGTCTTAAAACCCGACCCGGCCCGAACCCGCCCAATAAAATTGATTTCCGGGCCCTAACCCGAAACAAGCCCGAAATGTCATATTTTATTTGTGATGACTCGGGAGGAGGAGGGTTATTTATAAAGAGGAACATTTTCAGGGACACGCTTTTTTAATAAAAAAAAAATCACACTATCGGACCCATGACGCGCTTGTCTTGCTTAACGCGAAGAGGAGGGACAGTCTTTGAAACAAAAGATAAAATAGATCTTTGACGATCATCACTTTTGCCAGTCCAGCTGTATAAATGCCTGCTCAGAGTCGAAGTGCCAGTCTTTTTTGCTCTCATATGAAAGCAAAGCGCCACACTGACTACATCCAGCGAAGCCAACGCAAGTTTCAGTAGCATTTTGAAGAATAAATTCCAAGCTTTTTCCACAACTCACGCTTACCGGTGCGTGTTTGTCTTTTCAGTTCTCCTGCCTTTAGTTTATCCTAAACTTCTTACTCCTTCATATCGGGGATACCAGTTCAAAATCAATACAGACGTGCGCAGGGGAGGATTACCAAATTAAGAGGAGGCGTTCACGTGCGCAGATCGTGCTCTGGCTCTGTGGATCCTGTTTAGTAGTTAAACATTACTTCTCTGTTTTATCCAAATTATTAATTTTATAACAAGTATGCCTTAGTTTATTACACACACCTCGTTTTATTTTACATTTTATAAACATATATTTATTTTTAAAAAAAGTCAGCGAGAGAGAAGCCCGAACCCGAAATGCAATCATTACTTCAGGTCGGGAAGCCCGACCTGAAGTAATGATTGCATTTCGGGTCGGGCCAGGCTCAAGATCTTACCTCTGGTTGATACACACCAGATTATTTTTTATAACTCATATACACATGATTTTTTGAGGGCCCTAAAAAAAGCCCGACAGTAAGGGTCGGGTTTTTTTTTTTAGTCACCAAAATGTTTTTTTTCCTCACCAAAAAGAAGGGATTGAGAGCAGTAATGTGTTTTTTTTTTTGTTTAGTCACTTCATAAACTAGCTTTTTGTAATCTTAAAACTGACTTGTGTATATTTTTTATTCAGTTTGTATTTTATTCACTAATTTCTTTATTTAAAACTATTTTGTGATTCATTTTCTTTTCTATTTATTTACTATTTAAACTATTTCTCACAGCTTTTTTTCCCCCTCATGGCCTCTAGGAGGATGGCTGGAATTGGTGTTGGATGGGAGAGATGACATGTAGCTTTATTTTAACCTGTTCTATCTTTATTCCGAAATCTGACATAAGTTTTGTTTTATTTAATGTAATGTTCAATAAAGAATATTTGAAAAAAATGAGAAAGATGGATTTTTTTTACTTCCTTTTTTCTATTTAAACATATTTCGAGTGACACCCCGACAACTTTCGAGGGTGGGGCACGAGAGGTTTCCAGTCTCTCTTTCTCGCTCTATCTCCAACTCTCTTTCTGTCAGTTTCTATGTCGCTCTCTCTTTCTCCCTCGTGGGTTTCTCTCCTCGTGCTGCTAACTACCTGCTAAAAACTGCTGCGCCCGCTGCAGATGGATGGTGGAAGTACCGCTTTAGAAAATGGCGTTGTTCCCGTTTTGACCGACAAAATGGTAGATTGCGCGGCTGTACTGCGCGCAACTCCCGAGAAAAAACGATAAAAATGTTTGTTCTTAAGTCGCCTTCCCTCAAATGTCAGCCAATTTGAATGGGTTGTAATTATTAAATCAAACCTCAAAGAAAAACAGCGTCCGAAGCTAAAAGAGGAATCACCGAACGAGACTCAAAAAGCGTGAAGAAGTAACTCCATCTGAAGACCGTTCATTCAGAGGGTCTGCACATCTAAACACCCACTCCACAGCGCCCTCTATTTCCGTTCATGTCAACAAAAGCAAAAAATATGTGTTTTTAATCAAGAATTCAAGTAAGAAAAGTAAAGCTAACAGATTAAATCATTGCTAGTCATTGGAAGTTTTACAAAGTTAACAGGGGTCATGCATCTGAATCTTGATCAATTTGCGATAGTGGGTGTTTTGGTGTATTTTTCTGAAACTAATGTGCAACGAAGATATAAAAATAAATAAAATGCGTTTATTTGAATAGCTTAATAAAGATGAGAACCCTAACCCTAAAATTCTCAGACTTATATTGGTAAGTGTCTCAAGTATGAAGTTGTATGCATTAATCATTTATAAGGCTATAAAACCAGTGTTTTTATCAGTCCATTTTGCCGTTCTTCTCATCTGATGGACATTGTTTACCTCTGCAGCGCCACCAGGTGGATAGCTGTAAAACTGCAGTTACAAATCTGAGTCTTCCAGAACGGCAATGTCCCATTCACGATGTTTTTAGCGTTACGTGGTGATAATACCTGTATTATAAGTATGCCAAATAGACCAAAACAATAATTGATCTCTTTTCATTCTCAGTAAACTTGACTGAGGAGAGTTTTGCTTCAAAACATCAATAGTTTTGGAGAGAATTTGAGAGGCAAATGGAAAGGGAACACTGTCTTTCATAAATAATAAAGATTGGGTTGCTAAATCTAATACTCTTTAAAATATACTACTGTATACTGAGTTCTTCACTGTTAAAGCAGTGTTTTCCATTTACTTTAAGAAATATCAACTATATAGCGCCCCCATACTCCTGTAAAAACAATTGCTGCGGTCACAATAAATAGTATCTATGAAAATTTGTCAGTATACCTAAAATTGCATTCATTATTTTAGTTTTTATTATTGACCGTGTAAAATATAAATTTCAGTGATTACAAATTTGCAGTGTTTGATTTGATTTCTGATTTCTCTCTTTACGTCTGTCCACCTCACCTTTTTTTTTGCTGTTAAATATTTCTACATGGTGTCACCGGAACCCTTTTTCGATAGAAATTTAAAGCTGCTAAACTTCCACATGGCTACGCAATGGTGCAGTGGTTAGCACTTTGGCCTCACAGCAAAATGGTTGAGAGTTTGAGTTTGTGAGGCTTTAATCACTGGTCTTTCTGTGTGGAGTTTGCATGTTCTCTTTTGTATGCATGGGTTTTGTCCAGGTACTCTGGTGTTTCACCTTCCAAAAACATGCACGTTGAGATGCATGTTAGGAAATGCATGTTTTTGAGATGCATACATGGGGAGATGGTGGCACAGTGGTTAGAGAGTTCGCCCATGAACCGAAACTCAACCAGAAGTTTGCGGGTTTGCATCCCACTGAGTGCACATCTGGGGTCCTTGGAGAAAACACCTAACTAACCCCTCATTTCTCCCACCATTGGCGCCGTCATAGGTGCCAGCCTGCTGTGATGTAATGCAGCACATAAATTTCCCAGTGAGGGATCAATAAAGTATATTTAAAAAAGCATGTTTGGTTGATTGGCCACTGAGAAATTGTCCCCAGGAATGTGTGTGTATAGTTATCTGTCTCTATGTCTGACACTGGAAAAGACTGGCGACGTGTTCGGGCTGCCCCCCCCCCCCCCTTGCCTGTAATCAATAAAAGCCTCCGGCATCCTCAAGGTAAGCGGTTCAGAAGATGAATGAATGAAACTTCTGCTCAGACTTTAAAATGACAACTGCACCATCTGCTGCCTTGGATGTGCAGGTACACGGCAAAAGCAATGCCTTTTCTCCATAATACTGCACTTAAAAATGGAGAAATTACATTTATTTTCTTTTTGATGTAAACTTCAGTGAAGTTTTATGTTGATGCAGAATAAAACTGTTCAAGTGTTCCATTGTGCCTGTCTGAGTATATTTAAAATTAGACAAATACATGTACATGTATTGTTTCCACCAGTGTGCTGTGAAACATAAAGTTAGATCTGACTAAATTGAACAAAGAATAACTATGTTTGGACTATATTATAAACTCATATAAAATACAAATGTATTTCAACTACAGACTGAATTTGGTTTCACAATTCGATGAACGGAAACGGAATTCGATGATAATACCTATTTTTGTATGTATTCACAAACACACACACACACAGTGTGACTTTCAATATCTTGAAATAAAAAAAATATATATCAATATGTATAATACCTCTACGGTATTGGTAACTTTTACGGTAAATTTCCTCTACTTATATAGTGTTTTTCCACCTGTGTCGGCACTCCAAGTGCTTTACGTTGTAGCCCACATTCACCCATTCACATACACATCCATACCTGATAGTGGAAGCTGCCATGCAAGCTGCAAACCACCAGCAGGAGCAATTGGGGGTTCTGTGTCTTGCTCAGGAACACCTCCACATGAACTCCGGATGGGGGATCGAACCAGTGACCCTCCGGTAAGCAATCCTTCACCAACAGAATAAGAAGTTTCCTAAGTGCAGCTCACACAAAACTTTAAACCCAACAAATCTTGAAAGGACCAAGAAAACTAGAGGTGACACACATAAGTACTATTAACCGTAACACGAAAAAGACACTGCACATAAGTATGGGGATTGTGCCCTCACAAGATCATCCTGATGACGTTTTTACAACATGCCTTTAGGCCATCAAGACTCCTGGAGCTCAGGAAGCCTCCACTGTGGTTTTCAACCTACTGCTCTTCCTCATTTTCTCAAATGACACTATGTTTCTTCAAGTTATTTTTTTATAGGGGCTGGCTTGTGCTGAATCTTGTTTCCTTTTCTCAGTGAAAGCTGATTATTACATCAGTGGCAGTCTCACCCGGGCTGTGGTACTTACCAAAAAAGTTTGGGGAAGATCAGTTAGCAGCCGTACAAATGTCTTTGACTGAAATGTCTTTACAAAGAATCAAGACAGAGGCAATACTTTTTGTCCGGTGTGCTTCTACACAATTATGCATTGTAGCATTAACTTTTAAAGAATTCAAAAGAAAACGTCATTTACAATGACATCTGAAATAGCAACTCTTTGAGGCCAGCAGCTTACAGACAGAACATGGGACGAAAGCAACTTTGGGCTCTGAGGAAACAAAAGGCTCACCTTTAGAAAAGCTAAAACAAAACAGCACCTTTTGTTCTGGTCCACCGCCCAGTCTGCAACACAATGAGCCACAAGTTTTAATCTGGCATATTTTTTGTAACACAATTCATTATCGATAGTACTTTTAAAAACCTCAACACATGTTAAGCTGCCACCCAACCTTGCTCTTTAGATTATGGCAAATATCAAGATCATTTACTGGCATTAGTCCTTCCACCCAGATGAGTTGATGAGTCGACAGGAAACAACTGGGGATCTTCCTGGGTGAGCTGGAGGTTCCAGCCGTGATGAGAAAATCCTGGGTTTCCCATCTCAGGCTGTTACCCCCGTGACTCGGCCCTGGATAATCCGAAGACAACCGAACGGACCATTTGTTTCATTGTGACAGAGTGACAGTGTAGCGGAGTGAAATACTGCCATTAGTATTTACAATAACATTTAGTAACACAAAAGACAATTAATTGCTTTTTGTAATGCTCTTTATTGAATGGAAATATTTTGAAGGAGATGAGTTTCCTTTACTGTTACGCCAATTGAGAATTTTGTTTTCTTTTGTTCGCAATTAATATTGGTACATTTTTATGGTGACTGGTGGGAATTGGTATGAATACATTTTCCCCACGTGTGTACGTCCTAGTCAAGCCAAACCCACTCTTGATCTGTCGATGAGTCGGTTTGGGTGGTATAATCTATGTCGGTTAATGCACTTGGTACAGGTGAGAGTGGCGGCAGATGTCTGAAGGTTGGAGACACGACGTGCCCTCCCTGGTAGTTCAAGAGATGGATCTCTTTTTCGAATTTCTTTGTCTGGCGAATCTGTCTTCTTATCAGTTTCTTGAGCTTTTCTATTGCATCCAGGTCAATAAGACTCCGGTGGTTTTCAAATTGATTTCTGCCCTGTACACAAACAAGAAAGAAAAAATAATTAATACTGTTCTGATTGAAGAAAAAAAAGTTTTGTTTTTTCTTGCAATACAGACAAGTTTCTGTCCAAGCCTACCCTATCGTCCAAGCTAGCGTTTAACAACAGGCAAAATCCCACAGATTTATTTTGTGTCCCTGATTCAACAAATCTGTCTCAAATGAGTAACGTAAAACCATTCCAAATGGAAATTGAACTAACTTCTCAGAGTCTGGTCTACATTGATGTAAGCATGTTCAAACAATCTATCTTTTTTCTATACATCTTGTAAAGGATACTATTCAAATTAGAATTTGATGAAAAATGAACCCTCTGAATGCAGGTCTTCAACTTTACAACTCTTGCTAAAATGATCCACTCATTCTCAGTGAGAAAAAGTACAGTTTTGTGGCCAAAACAAAGATGGGGACTGTATCCATCTGGGTAAATTGGTCTGCTAGGAAACAGATCAACACTCTATGGTCACAGGTTACAGGTACAGACTAACTTTTCCTTGTGAAAACCACACCCCATACATTCATATCTCTGCAAGCTTCTACATTCATTTCCCTTTCTCATACATTCACAATTTTACCACCCTTCTTTGCCACATCCATTCATCTTTCTTTTTAATTGAGAAGGAATTTCTGACTATCGTTTCAGGGTTTCACTGTGGCTAAAACACCAGTTTCATTCGGACTCATAGCTTTTCTTGTCAAAGGTTACCAGTTTCTTCTTCCAGTTGATAACTTTGTACATCAGTTTTCTCTTCTGGTCGTAGAGTTGAGTTGTAACGTAGAGGCGGTCTGTATTAGACCGGGTCACATCCGTTAGGTTGTCATACTCGTGCTCTATTTTTTCCTAAATAATTGTATAAGAGCAGATGATTAAAAAAGTATATTTTTCAGTATTTTGACATCTGAAAGCTGGACAAGTAAATAAAGAAACATGTAACGTACATTCCACGATTGGTAATCCCTGAGGATTGCAGCTTCAATGAGGAGTTTTTCCATTTTAAGCTCCTCCAATTTTCTGTTCCCCGCCAACATTTGCAAAGCCTCCAGATCCACCACCTTGCCAAACTTTGCCAACATCAGTTCATGGGACTGTTCATCCAATTCTGCATTGATAGGGTAAAACAGATCCTAATGTCGCCCCAGACCACGTGAACAAACAAGCTGCATGTGAGTCTTACCATGAATCTTATGTATCATTTCTCGTCGTTCCTGTCCGAGTTTGATGCGGTGCTGGTGAGTCTGACGGCACAATTCTTTCTGGCATTGCCTCTCTTCTTCTAGTTCCAGAATACGTCTGTTCAGTCTGCCACGCTCACTCTTGTTTAACACCAATGCACGGCGCAGATTTTTCATCCATTTTCCACGACGGCAATACTCAATCTGGTGGTCAGGTAAGAAGGAAAACAAAGTTTAATTTTTTTTTTTTTTTGGGAGGGGTGTGAACGTGTTAAACTCTCATTGACAACATATCCCCAAAGCGCTCCTGATTCTGTGCTGTGCTTAAAAGCCCAAGGAGACATTAGTTTTAACTGATGTTTGTTAAATGGAATTGTCGATTAGCCCAATGAGAACTGTTTATAACCAACGGGATTGTAAAAATAATATATATATACATATATATATATATATATCAATAAATCTTGACTTTTATCTGTTTGGTGCCAGTGGACGTCTGACTCACTTGCTTCAGTCGGATGGGAATCACCAGGTTCAGTGCATTCAGTTTCCGCAGTTTCTCCATGTTGAGTTCGTCCAAGTCATCTTCTACTGCCATTCGACTGCCTACCACCACTTTCTCCTGCAAACACACACTTTCAGACATCTGCCCGTCTCTCTATCTATTCATCTGCTTTCGTATTGCAACCCTCAAACCAACCAGGAATTAGCGTTTTGAAGCTGCCCCTGTCATAAAAGAAACTAACTGCAGCCAACCCAATGACTTACAACCTGGCTTCCTGCTGTCATAGGATAAGTATGAACCTGTCGAACAAACTGAAATGAATAGCGCCAACCTTTTTACTGAGTGCATCTGATTGACGAGTTATTAACTTAAATAAGTTGTGCTACAAATAATTGGGGAAAAAAAACAAATTCTGGAGATAAAATGAAGGTGATGGCTAGTAATTTTTCAATAAAAGTCTATGAGCGCTGTGGCTTTCTAGCTACATCCTATTTGGCACACATGCAGAACTGACTACCCGTATACAGACCTGTGGTTCAGAAAACAGATGAATGACATGTTTAGAGATGCACCAAAAAGAGGTAAACAGAGTCTTGCCTTTTTCGCGTAGTTATCACATTCCTTCTTTAGGATATCCATAACCTTTTTCTCATCCGCCATCAGTTCCTCCACATCCAACCGGCGTTCACGTAACTGTAAAGTGTTTTCAAATAAATTCGGCTCACAGCCTGCAAGATAAAAGTGAAGTTTATCATGAATTCAAGTAAAATATTGTCGAATAGCTTCGAAGTGAAGTGGATTCTGCTGACCTAGTGGACAACAGCTGTCATCCAGAGGGGGTTCATCTTCCTCTGAGTCAAAGTTATAGTCGTCTGATGAGCTAGTGGTTGTTTCAGACGACGACTCGCTCTCCTCCTCCTCAGATTCTTCTTCGTCGCTGTCCTTTTCTCTGCCTTTAGAGAGGAAACAAGTAGAAAAAAAGTAAAGAAGCAGAAGTTCTGACACAAAATGATAGGTTTCTTTTTCTTACGAATCTTTGGTGGCTCTTTCTTTTTTGCACGTTTCATCTTTTTCTTATAGACCTTTGTCAAATAATCCTCAAAAGGATTGTTTTCGTCCAGTGAAGCCATGAAAGCAGCGAGCAGAGTTTTTAGTCTATCCTGCAGCTTGGTCATGGTTCTTCTGTGATCATCAAGCAGGTTGCTGTAGTATCTCACTTTTCCCTGTTTGGAAAAAGACAAGGAAGTTGACCATTTTTTCTACTTTAGTATAATCTATGGAGTGCTCTTGAATGTAAAAGCTGTCAACTGATCAAAAACAAGCCTATCCAGTTCACAGTTTCAGTTGGTGGCTGTGCTAGGCAAAGCTGTGGGACAGCCGTGGGACGGTGTTCAAGTGTTCCAATGCAAACTTTTTTGGTTTAGATTCATCTCGAACAACAACTGAAAGAAACTTTATGATGAAAGTAAACAAAATATAAATATTAATTCCTTTTTTTGTTCTCACCGTGAAAAAGCTTTCCTCCTCAAAGACTGCCTCTAGTTTTTCCTCCAGTTCTGTCTCTGCTTTCTCGAATTGTTTGAGGGTCCAAATCTCCCGCGAGATCGCCACCAGCCGGAGGTCAACCATCTTCAGCCGACAGTCCAGGAAATGTTTCCGCCGGAGCAGAGTCCAGTGTGCTTTGTCAAACTGAGCAATGGCCTGTCTTATCTATAGACAGAAAGAAATGCTGGATGTGTTACATTGTTAATCCAGTTTCTTGGCTTGTTTGAGCGGGAAGACAACCTCTTGGAGCAAAGATTCCTCGCGATGCCGCATGTTGGTCACTTCCCTCTTTTTCATTTCCTGCTCAATCCCAGTAGGACGAGGTAGTCTTCTCCTGCGTTCTTTTGTTTCAGATTGTGGAGTATGATCTTTACTTTGCTTTCTTCTTTCCGATTCTTTTCTTCTCCATTCCTCTTCCATTGCCATTTCCAGTAGATTCGTTAGGCGAATTAGTCCTTCCTGATTTTCTTGAACATCACTTGCAGACCTGGTAGTAAACAGAAGAAGTCATTCGCTTTAACAAATCTACAAAAAGCAACATTTTTAATGTTGGCAAATGGGAAAAAACAGATGTATTGGTCTATACTTTAGCTCCAACTGCTGCTCTTTGTATCGCCGGTATAAATCCAAAACGTCACGATTGAAGTTAAACCTTCTTTCTGGTACTTCTCCAGGGCAAATGATGGGTACAGCGGGTGGAAGACGTTGTTTGCGTCTTCTTGGCAAAAGCTGCTGGACCTGTCGCACTTCCTTATGCTTTCCAGTCAACCAAGTCACCAGCTTAAGCTTGTAGTCGCGCAGCGCCTTGAGCCAGGTATTTATTTCGAGCCTTTGGTCACGCATCTTAAGGAATAAACGGTTCATTTTAATGACAATCTCAGTTCTGATAGGGAAAAACACAAGTCCTTAATGTAGGCTCATCTAACAAGACGAAGTGGGGTGACCATGGGGTGTCCCATGGTCAGATACTAAAACAAATGTTGAAAGAGAACTAAAGGTTAAGAAGAAAATCCCTCCTTTTATCAAAAGAACCTGCAATCAGTGTCACTGTTCACTGCTTCATCATCTAGCAACGGGTGCCAGAGGCTAACCCCGCCAAGTTAGCAGGAGCTAACCACTAAAGTTAGAACGCAATAAACTTGTAGGTCTTCAGTCTGTCAGATATTATCTAGAGTAAAACGCCAGACATTGTGTTTATCAAATTGAGTTCAAAAACTTTTCATCTCTAGATTAATTGATGATGGAGGAGCACGCAGCTTTAATGTGCTTGTTGTTTCCCATCGTCTTTTGTCGGTTTCAGAGCACGGTAATCAGCTGTGGGTGGTGACCAAAAGAACAAGATCCTGAACACAAGTGGCTGAAATGAGCTTCCTCCACTGGGTGGATGGGCTCTCTCTAAGAGATAAAGCGAGGGGCTCTGCCATCTGGGATGAGCTCGAAGTAGAGCCGTTGCTCCTCTGGGTTGAGAGTAGTTAGATAAGGTGGTTGGGGCATCTGGTTAGGATGCCTCCCAAACACCTCGCTGGCAACGTGTTCCGTCCCATCAGGAAGAGATCCAGAGGCAGACCCAGGACCCACTAGAGGGACATTGTCTCACAGCTGGACAGGGAACACCTCGGGATCCTCCCGGGTGAGCTGGAAGATGCAGCCAAAGATGAAGCATCAAGTTTTTGGCCCAGCTTGCTCCGCTTGGAGCCAGCACCACTGCATTCTCCTTGTAGCATACAACCACTGATTTCATCATCAGGCTGTTGGTGGACATGTTTGTTTGACAAGCCACTTGACGCCTCAGTAATTTAAACTCTTATGAAAACAACAGAAATCTTAAAAATCCTCTTTGACAAAAAAAAAAAAAAATGGAAAGAAAGGTATAAATGTTTGAACTTATTGTAATTGTGTATATTTCATCTGGAATCATTTCACCTTTGAGGGGTTTAAATGAAATGTTACAGGTTATCGAGAATACTTTTTGTATTATAGTTTAGCCAAAATCAGAATACTTTATTAATCCCAGAGGGTAAAGAAGACAGAAAAGGAGGAAAATGAGAGAAAACAGTTGTTTGTACAAATTAGTACCTTTTCTAACAAGGTAATTATCTCCCGTCTCTTGGAATCCGCGTACACCCTGACGTTTCTCGGTCCGATATAATCCCCGACATTCTGCATGGCCTCCTGGATGGCCACGTTGTCCATCGGATCTACATAATCCTTAGGCGGTCTCTCTTCATAACTGAGACATAACCCAGCACTCAACCATTGATTGTGACTCTTTCAGAATTTAAATATTCTGTAACCTAATAAAAACTCACATTTGTGCCCATTCCCGCTTTCTTTTCTCTATTTTGATCCGAGCTTGTTCAGCTCTCTCTGTAGCCTTTTGGAGCTTTTCTTCTTGACGTTCTCCCAGCTTAATCTTTTTTGGACGAACCACCAGGGTAGGCACGATCACATCGTCTGGAGGACAAAAGCGGAGCTTCGTTGCTCACTGATTAAATTAGCACGTAAAAACTTCCTTACCCTCGTCTTCATTGTCGGCAGTCTCTACGTCAGTTTTCCTGTGTTCCAGTGGCGGTTCCATCTGTCTCAAATACCTGCCTGTGGTTGGACGTTCTTCCCAATGCTCAAACTTTGGAAGTATTTGCAGGAGATAGCCACGGATTTTATGACTGGTGCTAATGGCATCCAAATCGATCAGAATACTTCGCTGCATAAAACCTAACCTATTAAAAAAAAAGTTGAAATCAAACATTTAATCTGTTTGACCTTAAAGCTACATTCTTCATAAACAAATGTAGCTGGTTGGTATGTCTGAAAGTGCGCACGTCTGCGTACCAATTGAAATATTTTTCATAAATCGCTTCACGGTGCGCCTTCGCCCAGGTCATTTCTCGTTTGACTCGTTCTACTCCCTGGGCTTTCAGCTTCATTGCTTTTTCATAAAAACGGCGATCCACTTGCAGGTCCTAAAATACACACAGTCACACACAGATTAAAAAAAATGTCTCCGCTATTCATCAGGCATATTCTCACTGTCTTAAATCCTCTCAAACAAAGCAGTAAGAAATACTACTTCACAAAAATGCTTCCAAACTGCTTCAGGAGTGTATGCCCACCTTTAGACACCCTTACCTGTCCAGATCCTTCTCTTCTCCCTTGCTGGTTAGCATAGCATACTGTACAAGTACTTGTAGGGCACTTTTTCTCATGAAAAATTTATTCTACAGCTAGGAAATTAGAATTTTCTTTTAACTGGATACAACAAAGTTCTCCAAAAAATAATTAAGATGATATTTAAACTGGTTTATTATGGGTAAGACATAGTATTTTCTGTTTTTCTTTACATTTGAAAGAAAAATAGAGTGTTTAAGGCTATTCATACTCTTCTAACACACGCAAAACAAATTGGTGATTATAAAAGAGCCACCAGTTTTTGCATGTTTACATTGTTATTTTTGTCGGTTCATTTTTTATTTTTTTTTTTTAAGTTCATATTTAATTAATTATTTATTGAGCATGACTTCAACAAACAAATACCACAACCAAACCCAATCGCAACTCTACCATGTACCACCTTGCTTAAGAAAAGAAAATTCATGCCATCATGCTAAATGTATTCATATTTAAACATGTCTTTAAATCATTATTGAGGCTGTTCCATACTTTTAACTCCATACACATATAAACTGTAGCTTCTTTTTGTTGTTCTTATTATGGGTATTTTAAAATCCATCTGTTGTCTTAGATCAGGGGTCGGGAACCTTTTTGACTAAGAGAGCCATGAAAGCAAAATATTTGGAAATTTATTTCAGTGAGAGCCATCTAATATATTTTAAAAGTGAATTCAACGAAATGTCAGTATAATAAGCCTCTGAATTTATTCTTTTAAATATGTTGTTATAATACTCACCATTATTTTTTTTTATTTTTTTTTTTTATTTTGAATTACTCTATTCATCCCTCACCGGGGAAATTTGTTTGCTGCACTCCTTACACCGCAGCAGGCTGCCCTTCAACGGCGCCAATGGTGGGAGAAGTGGGGGTTAGGTGTCTTCTCCAAGGACCCTAGACGTGCTCTCCGTGGGACGCGAACCCGCGACCTTCCGGTCCGCGGGCGAACGCGCTAACCACGCGGCCACCGTCTCCACCCATCCATTAATGTGATTAATGAATAATAATTAATAAATTATTAAAAATAATAATAATAGTAATGAATGATAATTAATAAATTGTTGTACACCCATTAAAACCACGCCCATTAACAAAATAACACACTTTACATGCACTCGTAAGGCAGTGGGAGTGAAGGAAACATACAGGAGGCAAAAAATAACCAGGGAAATAAGATTTTAAGAAACACAGAAAGAAACCAGTAGGGGCGGGACTTAGGAGACATTATATAGAAATTTATATAAACATATCAGGTTTTGTTTAATGTTAACCCAAACATCTACATGATACAAAATCTAAGCGATGTGTAGTTTTAATGTCCTCAGTCAGTCTTTATAAACTAATCAATAACATTTTGGATGCTTTTAAGCACAAATACTTCATCCACTACTATTTATAGATTAATCAGTTCAATTAGCTTTTTTTCTAAATATAAAATAGTGCATCACAGATCGAAATGATTTTTTTTTATAAAAAATACTATCTACAACATTTTCAGCAAAGACTTAAATAAACAATGACTGCAGACTGAAAATAATGAAAAGATTTTTTTTTTTTGTTGTTGTTTTTTAAAACTGATAATTCAATCAAAAGTTCAGTGTTTCAACATCAGAAGAACGCTTTAATTTAAGTCCGCAACAAGTCTCAAACACGGAAATTGACGTTCCTGCTCTTTATAACTTTGTGGGCGGGGCTACTTGCCCCAATGTAAGCAAACGCTAGCCAGAATGATTGACTGGATCTATTAGCCAATCATTCGTCTGTTCCTTTGTTTGATGCATTCATGGTTCATTAAAAAAAAATAACTCAGACAAACAGGCGCGTTAGATGAAAACAACTAACCCAATTACACAGACAAGAAACGTTAGAATTATCGTATTTTGAGCATTTTTTACAATTATTGATCGTACATCGTATGGAGGGCAAAAAAAATCGTACAAATACGACAATTATTGTACACCTGGCAACGCTGAGCAGACTGATTCAAAAGGGGGCGTCTACTTGTTTACCTAGCATCGGCCAACGTAGGCCGGTATCATCCAATTAAAATAATGGACAACTGCTCCTGCAGCAAACTGCAGCCCTGACATGAGCAGTGAAAAATTGATGGATGGATTAAAACAAGTGAAAATATTTTGTTTTATCTGTGAGCCAGATGCAATCATCAAAAGAGCCACAGCTGGCTCGCGAGCCATTGGTTCCTGACCCCTGTCTTAGATTAATTATGTCTGTCTTTTCTCAAAGTGAAACATTTAAGAATATTTTTTTGGTAGTAAATTATGATACATTTCAAACATAAACCGAGCCATCTGAAGATTGACGATGTCGTAACATTTCAGTATTCTTGATTGGATAAATAATAAATCGGTGTGTTCAATGTGTCCTACTTTATGAATATACTGTATCTTACAGCCTTTTTTGGTAAAACAATTAATGACTGGAGAGATGTTTTATACAATAATTCCGTTCCGTCATCTTCTGCTTGTTCCGGGGTCGGGTCGCGGGGGCAACAGCCTCAAACGGGCAGCCCAGGCCTCTCTCTCCCCGGCTGCATCCTCTAGCTCACCTGGAAGGATCCCAAGTCGTTCCCCGGCCAGCTGTGAGACATAGTCTCTCCAGCGGGTCCGGGGTCTGCCCCTTGGTCTCCTCCCGGTGGGACGTGCCCAAAACACCCCGCCCGCGAGGCACTCGGGGGCATCCGGACCAGATGCCCAAACCACCCCATCTGGCTCCTCCATCAGTTATTGCTGATGCCGCACTGATCCGCCTGTTGATCTCCCGCTCCATCTTTCCCCCACTCGTGAACAAGACCCAGAGATACTTAAACTTCTCCACTTGGGGCAGGACCCTGTCCCTGACCCGCAGGGGGCATTCCACCCTTTTCCGGGCGAAAAAATGTTTTTATAATTGTTTCCTTAAATTTCCCCACAGTAAATTAAATAAGGAAAGGCATAATAGAAGATAAGAAGTGCTTCTTGATCAAGTACCTTTTTAGATTTATAAGGAATGGAAACATTTCTTGACAATTTATTCTATACGTATTTAATTTGAGATTTCCAATTGAATTTATTGCTGATTATGACTCCGAAAAATGTATTTTCAGTAACTATTTTAATTTTTCCTCCATCTATTTGTATAGTGGGATTGTAATCTGGGGGCGGGGGTTCAAATATCATCATTTTTGTTTTTACCAGGTTTGTCAACAGAATTGAATGGTTCATTGTATCAAATGTCTTTTTTAAATCTAAAAACACACCCGCTATGTATTTTTTACTGTCTATTGCACTAGAAATTTCTTCAATGACTTCTGTTATTGCATACAATGTTGAGTCCCCCGTGTTTCCATCAGGATGAAGAACATCTACTCATCCCCATACTGGACATCTCCGGGCTGAGGAGTCCCCCGTGTTTCCATCAGGATGAAGAACATTTATTGACTTCTTTAGATATTTAGCTGTAGATTAGAATAAGCTGATATTTAAACAATAATCTTAGACACATTGTTTGCTCGTCCCGGGGGAGGGATCTCTCTTTCATGTGGATCCCCATGAGGTTTCTTATTTTTTCCCCACTGATGGGTTTTTTAGGAGTTTTTTCTCACCGTGAAGGAGAGTCTAAGGGCATTAATGTGCTAGTCTTGTTTAGTTAGCATTTGTTAGTTATTTTTCTTGTTGTGTATTTGTTTTTATACAGTCCTCTTTTTCTTGTGAAGCCCATTGAGACGGACATTCTGTGATTTTGGGCTATACAAATAAAATTGAATTGAATAAAATTGAATTGAATCTGTTTGACCTAAATCCATACTGGCCATCTCTTTAAAATGGTGAGTTTTTCTATCAGTTTTTTTAATCTGTTGTCAAACAATTTTTTCCAATATTTTGGAAAATTGTGCGAGAAGTGAGACTGGCTGGCAATTTGTGAATAACTTTGGCTATTTTCATTTTTTGAGGAAACGTACCAGTTTGAAATCAGTCAGTCACTTTCTTAACCATCTATCCTTTTTGAGGTTGCGGGGGGTGCCAAAGCCCATCCTGACTGATTTGAGGCGAAGGGCAGGGTACAACCCGAACTAGTCGCCAGTCTGTCGCAGGGCCACACCCATACAATCATACACACACTCATTCGTAGTGGCCAATCAATCTAGCATGCATGTTTTTGGAGGGTGTGGGGGAAACCGGAGTACCTGGTGAAAACCCACACATACAAGGGAGGAACATACAAACTCCACACAGAAAGAACAGTGTTCCAAGTTTCGTCCCCACCTGGGTCATGAACCCATGACCTAGTTGCTGTGAGTCCACTGTGCAGTGGCTACACAGCAACTAGGTCGTGGTTTATTAAATATATGTGTTTGTGGTTTCAAAATATATACAATTATTGTTTTAATAAGACTCATATCCAGTCCAAAGTACCGTATTTTCATCACCATAAGGCGTACATAAAAGTCTCAAATTTTCTTCAAAATGAGCGGTGCGCCCTATCGTGCAGTGCGCCCTATCTGATTTGTGATTTGCGGACGTATTGGAGTGCTATGATGCGGACGTGGTCGAGAACATGCGAACGTTAAAGGGGGAAGTGTGGGCGTGGATTGTGTCTAAAAGAACAGGTATGTGCTTTATGTAGAACATTGCTGTTTTAACAACACTGAAAATGGAAAAGAGACACGCTTATGAAGCTCAGTTCAAAATGATGACAATCAGCTACGCGGAGGAACATGGGAATTGAGTCGCCGCAAGAAAATTTTAAATTAAGGAGTCAATGGTTCGTAAGTGGAGGAAACTGGAAAACGAGATGCGACAGGTGAAGAAGACGCAGCTGAGTTTCATAGGAAATCAGGCGAGGCGGCCAGAGTTGGAGGAAAGACTCCAGCAGTGGATCATCGACCAAAGAACGACTGGGAGGAGGACTGTTTCCACTGCCACTATTCGGCCAAAGGCAGTAATGCTGGTGGAGGAAATGAAAATCAAGCATTTCCAAGGAGGTCCATCTTGGTGCTTTCGCTTTATGAAACGCTGCAATTTTTCCATCCAGACCAGGACCGGCACTGTTGTTCGAGCTTTCCCAAAAGCCGGCATCATTTCCGAGGAGCTGCACGGTACAGAAAGTGACTCTGACAGCGAGGAAAGTGAACCTGCGATGTTGGATTTAGTGCAGCTGTTAGATTCTGAAACAGAGGATGAGGACTTTGATGGATTTGATAAATGACTTTATGACGACTGTAACTAATATTTAAATAAAGACAGCTATTTTTAAATACTCACACTTGTGTGTGTGCGTGTGTAAGCACGTGCGCATATTTTTGTGTGCGTGTGTGTTGTTGTTGTAAGGCGGACGGTATAGAAGATATATACGTATATAAAACCCCCGCCCTATCATCGGGTGTGCCTAATGTGTGTGTTAAATACAGAGCACGTGAAATTTGGACTGCACCTTTTAATACGGTGCGCCTTATGGTCATGAAAATACGGTAATCTGTGGAGGTTCCTTTATTCAAATTGCCAACCACTTCTAAAATCTCCTTTTCTGTTACTGGTGCCAAAAAGAAAGAATGTGCATTATGTTCTATTAATTTATCTGCCGTATAAATAGATCAATTTGAATATAGAATGATTTCAGCTAATTTAGGACCAATATTAACAAAAAAAAACTGTTTTGCAAAGCTATTTGCAACCTCGTTCATATTCTAGTTTTCCTTGCCATTTATGTTAAAAGAAGATGGATATTGTGCCCGTCTGGAATTATTTTTCATTTGCACTGTTTATAATTCTCCATGTGTTTTTAATGTTATTTTTATTTTCCTTTAATTCTTTTTTCTAATCATCCCTTTCAGTCTTTTGTAAAATGCTTAATAATTTGTTTTTGTATATTTTATGCTTTTTTTTCAGCTTCGTCTGTTTTTCTTGTAATAATTATTTGATAGAGTTTATTCTTTTTCTTACAGGCCGTCATTAGGCCTACCGTGAACCAAGGACTACATTTCTTCATATGTTTATCACACCAAAATAGGAGAAGAAGATAGCAGCCAATCATTGGCTTTCATTTCACCCCGCCTCACGTGATCAGGCAGATTCAACAAGATGGCGGAAAGAAAAACACAAACAAAATCATCCAAAATTTGGATCATTTTCCGCTAAATTTGAAAAAGACTCGCGTTAATATGCAAAGTTTGCAAAACGGACACGTTTTGGCACGGAAGCATAACGACGCTGCACGAACATCTGAAAAAAAAAACATGTCGGACTCGAAGCGGGAGACGGCAAACTGGAGCGATACACGATGTTATTTCTAATAAAAACTATTTTACAGGTCACTAAATACACTTTTTATTGTCTGCAAAAAAAAAACCAAACAACATGGACTATTTTCTGTGGAAAACGGTTGCACTCCGCAGCAGAGCGCTTCTCTCAGGGACTCTTATTTTGTAAATGATCCTGTCTGATATGAGGCCTCTGTCAGTAGGAAGATGAGGGGTTTACAAAAAAAAAAGATTGCTAAATTCAATCCAGGATACAAGACCCCCTCCTCTACACCGCAAAACGCATTTTTTCCCACAAAAAAAAGAGTGCTGTTATAGTTGGGCACCCCTTTATTGATTAGAGGATCTGTGTTTGTAATACTTGTATTATAAGTGGTAAAGATGGTCATTTTATTTATTAAAGTTACTTTTTTTACAGTAGAGATGATGTTTTTTGTTGGTTTCTTTTGCACTAATACTTCACAACTTGAATATTTTTGTATATTTTTTTCTCATGTTAATCTGGGGCCTTTTTTTTGTAAGATACTTCTGAACGAGGTTAAATTTGCGAATCCAGAAGTGTTAAAGGTTTCTTATTTTTAAATGTGATCCAACAATTTACGTTTGATATTTTATTAGCCAATACTAATATAGAACATTTTATGCGTGCTTATGATTTACTTTTACTGTATACAGTAAGTAGATTTATTATTTTCTAGAAATGATAATATTCTACATCTTATTTAGAGAGAAAGAATAACATTTGCTCTTACTGGAATAAACCCAAAGTGTTGTTTATGTGGTTATGAGTTGTGTTTTACACAATTACATTCTATAATATGCCAAAAAAGTAATATTTATTAAATCGGCATTTGTATCTGATTAATCGAATAATTGATTCAATAATCGACAGATTAATCGATTACCAAAATAATCGTTAGTTGCAGCCCTAGTGTAATGTCATTCTGCTGGCTTTAGTAATTCTAGAAAAAAAAACATGCTATACATTGATGTAACAAAATCATCTGTTGCTTTATGATTACAGGGGATGAATAAGTCAATATGGAAATCTCCTAAAATAAAGAATGATTTCCGAATTTGAATACATTTCTTCCATCCATTCTGTAAATAAATGAATGTTAGACCTGGGTGTTGTGTCAATACGACTAATTATAACATTTTCCTTCTTTTCTTTATTTATTTCAATGGTTATTCACTCTAACACAGGGGTGCCCAACCTTTTTTGTCCAAAAATCTACTTTTCAAGTAGCTACCATTCAGAGATCTACTTGTCCCGTGTTAAAATTTCAAACCCCAACAATTTGTTTTCAGCCTGCAGTAAAACTACCCTCACAACACATTTTGTTGTTGTTACAAAACCATTAGACATCACACACACACCCTCTCTCAAACACACACAAACATTCCTCTCTCTCGTTCAAACACAAATACACACACAGACAAGTTCCTCTGTCTCTCTCAAACACACCCAAATTTCTCTTTCTCAAACACGTGCACACACAAACACATACCAACAAAATCTTAATTCACTCTCTTTTTTCTATCTCTAACACACACACAGACAAGTTCCCCTCCCTCAAGCACACACACACAAATTTCTCTCTCTCAAACAGGTATAGACAAATTCCTCTCTCTTTCCCTCTAAAACAAAAACACATCACCAAAATCCTCTGTCTCGCTTGCTCTCTTTTTTTGCTCTCTAACACACAGACATTTTCTGTGCACCCGCTTTGCAAAACAGGTGGCAGGGGGCACAGCAGCACCATGAGCTGCTTATTGATTACAGGCTCAGCAACGTGATTTCACGTCACAGACTCCAACAATCTCCTATAAAACTAGAAAAAGCTACTAGATTGACACTTTAAAAAAAAAAAAAAGTCACTAAATCTTAGGTCTAATTCCATCCCCCTGCTCTGGAGGTATGAAGCCACCTGCCGCTCCACCGAGCACGCCTCCTCGTCACCGGGTTGTTCGCTCTCTGTGTTGGCAACCACCGCACGCGCATATGAGTCAGGCTTGATTTGATCTCGGTGATGATCACGTCATTCAGGCGAGTATTTTGCTCCAGCTCGTCCACTCGCCGCTCTAAATCCTCAATACACTCTTTTTTTATCGCTCTGGATGCGTAGTTTGTTCAACAGCTCTAGTAGCGTTAGGAGTTGATTGTGCTTGTCACTGACAGTAGTTATCTGACCCGACAGAAAATCGAGGGAAGCTCTTATTTCCTCAAACCCCTCTGCTGTTTGACTCTTTTTAGGCGTCATGTTTGCGACTGTTCAGTACAGAAAATCTATTCATTATATCATAGATGTATATAGTATTTTTATGACGTTTCTGTCACACACAAGTCGACGTGACGTGGCATGACGTGGCCGAAACAGGTAGATCAATAAGCTGCAAGACTTTCCGGTTGGATGTTTCTGTGCCATTAATCTGATCTGTAGCTCATTCAAGAGGGTCTCAACTAGAGTCTAGTGAGGACTGGATGGACCACTGTGAAACTTAACGCTAAGAAAATAAGCCCAGTACTTCACCATGAGACACACCCGTGACGGGAGCCCCAGAATTGCCTTTTACACTATGACTGTCAGCAAAGTTGTCCTGTGAAAAGAGAGCTATTTGAACTTTTTTTTAAAGTACAAGTATTGCCTTTGCATTAGAAAGTGCACAAGTACCACAGTTTGATGATTACTCTGACTTACACGACTGACAACCAATTTCAGACTTCAGTAGATTTTTCATTGGGTTCCTCCTCTAAAAATTCCGGCATTGTTAATAAACTCTGGCTGACAAATCAGTTTCATTTGAGCCTCTTTTTTTTCCAGTGCAGGTTGTGTAAAAGCATTGAATTGTTTTAATACCTCAGGATGTAGTTGGACATGCTCCGGCAGACTCAGGTTGTCGGTCTGTATTTGTTTGTACGTCTTCTGTAGATCACCGAGGTACTTAATCCTGTCTGTCATTTTCGTGTCATACTCCACCCGTACAAGGTCTTTTTCGTGTTTCTGTTTGGCCGTTTCAATGCTGAGAGAGATAGAGGAGAGTGTTACAAAGATTCCTTTTTAGGAATCACAGGTTGTGTAATTCACAAGTACGTTTTTTGAAAAAGCAACGAAACTTTATTAAGATTTTATTTAAAAAAAATAAATAAAAAAGGCGGTACAGACAAAAAGTCTCACCTGTACGCTGCTGGGTCGACGATGTCCACAACCAGTACTTCTTTGTCAATGTCCGGCTAGAGTTCAAATCAAATAAATTAGACTGCTACACCCCAGTATCACGACAGTCATCTCAAAAGGTTTCACACATAATCAAACATAAAAACAACCAGACTCAATACAAATAGAAACAAACACAGCCTGAACATTGCTGTTCTTAGAGCCTATTTCTTGGAAGATAAATGAAACATTTCTCAAATGTCATAATTTGACCACAAGTAAAAAAAAAGCAGTGATAATAAGAGAGTAAGTAATTTCCTACAAACCCGGGGTGAAGGAATCTTAGTCTTGATTCCCTCTATTAATTTCTTCATCTTGTCTGGAGGCTGGAGACTAAAGGAGAAAATGTTTCCGTCGTGTCCCGCTGACAGCACGAACAGGTCATCGAAACTGACACGGATGTGTCGCAGTTCTCCATACTGGTTGTCGTGAACGCTCAGGCCCCAGTAAGCCTGCATGGTATGGAGGTTGATGTCATTGGGTTCCAGCGGATAAGCCCTGATGGCGCCCGACCGCATGCCACAGATCATTAGCTCCCTGTTGGAGCTGAGAAGAAACGGGAAGAGAAATTTAACCAAAAATGACACAACCGATATGATATGTCAAATCAGGCAATTCTTGGTTTGGATATACAGTATGTTGGCCTCGGTTACTGAGATTGTACAAGATTCTCTTGTGGATGAAAAGCAGTCTGTAAAACAAGTATATTGTAACTATTTTCACGCTCCTGCTTCTCTCTACTTTGATATTGCTTCGATAGACAACACAAATTCTCCCTGAGCCAAATGTTACACCTTCTGAATCCAGGCCTGTTGCTTAATTACACACATAGTAATGTTACAGAACCTTTTTGTGAGACAGCAAGGAAGGTTTTTTTGGTTGTGTTTTATTAAATTTTAGACTACCTGACCAAAAAAACCACAGTATCAGAATCAGAATATACTTTAATGATCCCAGACATGGGAAATTTGTGTGTCACAGCAACAACTTCCTATCTGCTAAGTGAGTCGTTGTAGAGCCCGATCACGTACGGAAAGAAAGACCTCCGGTAACGAGATGTTCTCGAGCGGAGCTGTCTGAGCCTCTTGGAGAAGGAGCTCCGCTGTTCGTCCAGGAGTGGGTAGAGAGGATGGTCATGGTTTTCCATGATGGACAAAAGTTTGTTCAGTGACCTCCTCTCTACCACTGCCTCAAGTGAGTCCTGTTGGCAGTCAATGACAGAGCCAGCCAGTCTGATTAGTTTATTCAGTCTGTTGGTGTCACTGGCTGCGATGCTGCTCCCCCAGCAGATGACAGAGAAGAACAAGGTGCTGGCCACCACAGACTGGTAGAAGGTCTCCAGAATCTTGCCGCACACATTGAAGGACCTCAGCGTCCTTAGGAAGTAAAGTCGGCTGCAATGATGTGAGGTTGGGTGTATCTGAAGGGAACAATCTGGAGTACAGGAAGATCATCCAGGACTTTGTTGACTGGTGTGAACTCAATCACCTTCAAAATTAAACCCACCAAACAAAGGAAATGGGGAATGGGTTTTGAAAAAAGCCCCTCCAGAACATCCTGGGATTTGACATTGAAGGGGTGGATGTTTACAGATACCTGACTGTTCATATTAACAATAAACTTAACTGCTCAAATAACATTGGTGTCCTGTTTAAGAAGGAGTAAAATGGCCTCCACCTCCTGAGGACACTGAGGAGGACACCGCTAAAGAGCTATTAGCAACTTTCTAAGGAGTGCCCTCCTGGCATGAAGGAATAACGAAGATGAACAATCTGGTCAGGAGGACTGGCTCTGTCCAGGACTGTTCTTTGGACTCTGTAGGTCAGAGGAGGATCCCTAACAACCCTGCCCAACCTAGCGGTATGTCCAGCGCTAAGTTGTTAATCACATCACAAAAAGTGAAGACAACTCAGTGTTTTCAAGGCGTGAATCAAGAAAATATTACAAGGTGGATTTTGAAATTTGGAGGTCTGGAATGGACTTATTATGGAAGAATCCATGACAGCAAAGCGTCACGCTTTTTTTTATGATGGGTCGTACACAGTGACAGTGATCCTCTGATGTCTGTCCTAACCTCACCATAAATGCTACCGATGGTTAGCTAGACTGTCTACACAATCATTTAGCTTGCAATATCATGCTGCAGACCAGTCCTGAAGACAGGAACAGTGTTATTTCTAGTCCTGCCCATGCGGTACGAGGTCTTGCACACCCGCATGGGCGTGAAAGAAGATGGTGAACTTTTACTAAAACAGGGAGGAAGTGCTGCGCGGGCGAGTCACAGCTTGTAGATACTTGGGCTAACGTGGGATTGAGCTGTTCTTTCAGTTTTTGCAAAGCCGGTGTTCTGACATTTTTTTATACCAGTCAGATCTTCATTTAACTATGGTATTGTATGAGGAAGTCTGGCGTGACAGAGAAGTATGTTAGAGTGGTCCAGTACATGTATGAGGGCTATAAGACAGGGGTGAGGTGTGCTGTAGGTGAGACAGAGGAGTTCAGTGTGAGGCTGCATCAGGGATCTGCTCTGGGTCCTTTACTGTTTGCTGTGGTGATGGACAGGCTGACAGACGAGGTCAGACAGGAATCCCATGAACAATGATGTTTGCAGATGACATTGTGATCTGTAGTGAGAGGAGGGAAGAGGTGGAGGAAAAGCTGGAGAGGTGGAGGTTTGCACAAGAAAGAATCAGAATGAAGATTAGTCAGACTAAGACAGAGTACATGTGTGTGAATGAGAGGGATCCAAATGGAAAAGTGAGGTTACAGGGAGAAGAGCGAAAGAAGGTGGAAGATTTTGAGTATCTAGGATCAACAGTCCAGAGCAATGGAGAGTGTGGAAAAGAGGTGAAGAAGCGTGTTCAAGCAGGCTGGAACGGGTAGAGAAAAGTAGTATCAGGTGTGATGTGTGACAGAAGAGTTTCGGCTAAAATGAAAAGGAAAGTGTACAAAACCGTGGTGAGACCGGCCATGCTGATTGGTCTAGAGACAGTGCCACTGAGGAAAAGACAGGAAGCAGAGATGGAGGTAGCAGAGATGAAGATGCTGAGGATCTCTCTGGGAGTGACCAGGATGGACAGGATCAGAGGAACAGCACATATTAGAAGTTTTGGAGAAAAGTCCGAGAGGCCAGACTGAGATGGTTTGGGCATGTGCAGAGAAGAGAGAGAGAGAACATCAGAAGAAGGATGCTGGGTTTGGAACCACCAGGAAAGAGGACTAGAGGAAGACCAAAGAGGAGGTTCATGGATACAGTGAAGGAAGACATGAAGATAGTTGGTGTGACTGAAGAGGATGCAGGAGATAGGGTTAGATGGAAGAAACTGACTTGATGTGGCGACCCCTGAAGGGATATGCAGAAAGAAGAAGAAGAAGATTTTCATTCGTCAGATTTCTGTGCAGAACGAACTTCTCTCCGTACGTCACAAATTTCTCATACCAGCGCTAAGTTTTTCACAGGCGTATTACAGAGGAATGACACATTTTTATTTGCTCCAATTGTTGTATGGTTGTTGGTTCAGGTTCTTCTGAACCCTTTATCTCTAAAGGGCTTGCGGGGGGTGTCGAATCCCGAACAGGTCGCCAGTCTGTCACAGGGCTGCACACACAACCATCCGCGCACACACTCATTCCTAGGGGCAATTTTATCGTGGGCAATCAACCTAATATGGATGTTTTTGGAGGGTGCAGGAAACAAGAGAATACCCACACATACACAAGAAGAACATGCAAACTCTACACAGAGAGGCCAGTGTTTTAAGCCACGCAGTGTTTTAGGCCACTGTGCCTACCACTGCGCCCCCGTGCCCACACACGCCGTTTGTGATCTGTTAAGCTAGTTAAAGTGTCCTCGAGTCTTTTGAAATATGTTTACATATAAAATGAATATTGTTATCATGTGTCACACAGGGATACGTTATGACATGTGCAAACAACATGTCAGGAGCATGTTTACATTTGTGCTGATGCTTGTCTTGAATTTAAGTGTTACTTTTTGTTAAAAAACTTTTTTCCACCAGACGTCTTCACTCAATGCACACACTGGCTGTGTTACCTTCCAGATTATTTTTTTTTTTCATTTTTCGTCTGGTTACCTGAAAGCAACAGAGCAAATAGGATCGTCATTTGCGTTGTGAAGAACCAGGTAGTTGAAGGGCTCATCCTCCCGTTTTGTCGGATCCACATCCTGATTTTTGGAGAATCTACCCTGGTACAATAAACCAGCGTCAAAACCTCCCTGCAGGACAGAAAATCAATAATTCAGTCTTAAAGAGAAGAAAATGAATTCCTTCCTTCAGTTTATGTCTAATATCAGTTTGAAGAAAAGTCCCTCTTTAGTTCAGGATTGATCCATCGTTGACAAGGGTTCAAAATGTCTTCTGGACAGTTTATTTGACGATCGAGATTGAGACTGGATGGAAGTCGAAATGTCTCAAAGGAACTGTCAAAGACACTGTCCAGAAGATACTTTGAAGCCTTTTTGGTTTGTTTGCTGTGTAATTAGTGTCTATGATGTGGTGTTCTGTGTTTACCATGGAAAACCAAAACTGTCCAGGCATGCCGTAAAAACCACAGCAGAGTGGACTTGGAGGATATGGAATAAAGATGGGTGGTAATTCATCATCTAAATCCTCCTCTTCTTCTCCTTTTCGATCTTTTGGTTTAGGCTTTATTTCCAGGGGTCTATTTTCATTTTCTTTTTTCATTTTCTCCTTCATGGCATTTCGTCTGGCGATTTCCTCTTCTCTCTAGAACATCACAAGTGATAGAGTTAACGTCTCTCCGTCTCGAAATTAAGCGTCCATACTGAAACAAACGAGTAACTCATACATAAATTCGAGACTTGACGCTTTTGAAGCGGAAGTATCTGCGACGCAGGTTTGGCAACTCGAAGGTTTTGGGTGGATCTAAACGAGCCACTGGTTCGGGACACTCGACTTCCACCACATGACCGGATAGACACATGATGAGCAGTGTGTTTTCAGGCTGAGAAATACAACAAGAAACAAAATAAATTAAAGCTCTTGCGGAAACATCAGAATGCAAATGAGCTGTAAATGTCCATCCTTACATGGCTGGGAGGGGACCACTCCAGAACGTGCACCGGCCCAGGTACCTTGATGAAACCAATGGGATTGTACCCATCATCCACCGTGAAGAAGAACACAGTGCCGTCTGAACTCTGAGCAGTAATAAAAGTAAACAATGAAAACATCATTTAAGAGGAAATATTATCATTTTATAACATGTTCAAACATGTTTGTATTGTATGTAGTCATGGTACCATCATGTTTTATGATTCTAATTTGTCATATATGTTATCCTTTAATTACTTCAAACCCCTCCCCCATGCCTGTCTTTCTAACCTGAACAACCATAGACATAAACACAGTAGACATTGCAAACAATTCTCCAGTCAGATGTTGTGTGTATTTTAAAGTTAGTTTGGGAGCTATGAGACATCAAAGATGTTTTATTCTAGTAATCTTGTTTTATTCTGGTTGTAATCTAAGTCAGTCTTATGGTTTCTTTGTTTTGTGAAGTCTCGGAAACCCCGGACGTAAACGTGGAGATAACATTAGCTGGAGAAGATTTTACTAGTGGACAGAAATACTAAAAAATAAAATTATATTCACATCAAAAATGAAAAGTAATCTCTGAGTCCTGCTTTCAAAAGTCCTCTGAGTAGAACCAGAATCCACCACACAGTGCTCAGACACAGTGACGTGCGGTGAGGTTCGTGGCCGGGGAGGCACTGGCTCCTCAAGAGTCAGATTTACAATTGTTCTGTTCCGTCATCTTCCACTTCTCAAAGTCAGTTTCTTCCATCTAACCCTATCTGCTGCATCCTCTTCGGTCACACCAACTATCTTCATGTCTTCCTTCACTGTATCCATGAACCTCCTCTTTGGTCTTCCTTTAGACCTCTTTCCTGGTGGTTTCAAATCCAGCATCCTTCTTCTGATGTACTCTCTCTCTCCTCTGCACATGTCCAAACCATCTCAGTCTGACCTCTCTGACTTTAAAACCTCTAACATGTGCTGTTCCTCTGATCCTGTCCATCCTGGTCACTACCAGAGAGATCCTCAGCATCTTCATCTCTGCTACCTCCATCTCTGCTTCCTGTCTTTTCCTCAGTGCCACTGTCTCTAGACCAAACAGCATGGCCGGTCTTACCACGGTTTTCTCACCATGGTCGGTCTCACCAAAATTCTGTAGTAGTGCAGTCATCTGGAAGCATCTCCTGGCCAGCAAGAGCCTGTCTCAACTCCTTTATAAAAGATCATCAACAGAAGCTAGTAACTCAAATAAGATTCTTCCTCAGGGTGGCTCCCCTATTACGATAGTAAGGAGCTTTGGTTTGGAAAAACTAAGAACAATGCTGGATGGACTGTGTCTCACGACTAGCATGTATTCACGTGTATCTGAATGCTCGAAAATACTGACATGTACAACTACTGTATGGTATGTAGAGCCCTTCTGGCGCTGTAGGAATTGTTTATTTGTTTTGTTATGTTTTATTTATATGATTAGTTAATTTATTATTTATTATTATTAGCAATATTTATTTGTTTATTTTCACCAGATAGAAAATAAAACGTGATACATAAGATCGATTCTTTAACAGTTTCAACTATTTTCCCCGGCATTGTGTGCTTAAGTTTTTAGTAGTCTCGTTGAAACTAACCCCTGAGGCAAAGACTTCTCCGTTTCTCTCGTATGCCACTGCAGTCACAGCACCAACGTGAGGTTTAAAGGCCTTCTTTAGCCGCAGAGTGGCTTCTCCGTTTACACCGCGCGCTAAACTCGTGCCATGAGCGTTGAATAGCTCCACTAGGCGAACCACGCCATCCTCAAAACCTGCCACCAATAAGCCACCGCTTTCGTCGATCTGAAGGTAAAAATTAAACGTGAAGAGCTGTTCGTGCCTTGATGCTGTCAATGACAGACTATCACAATTATTTTTACCCAAGTTGGAGCCCAGGTGAGACAGGTTCCTCCCTGATTGAAGTGAATGCTGCACAGATCTTTTTCTGACACGTAGTCAAAGACTCTCACTGTGCCTGTACAGAAACCAGGAGAAAAAGTAAATATTTACTTGAAAATGAATGGAGACTAATTCCTTGGAATGGGCTCCAGCTGCCCAACTTAAGCTACACCTTCTTTAAAAGCCTTGCTGAGAGTTCTTGTATTTTCTTTCTCTTTTAAAGAGCTTTAATAATAGAAGTGTGAGCTTACAGTCTGTAGCGGTCGTGGCCATCAGGTGGGACTTCTTTGACACGTCCAAGCCATTGATTATCCCAGCATGGAAGAAAAACATGCACTCTGGATCGACGGCCTTTACACATACAGGAAACAGAGTTAAAATATCAAGAAGGCTTAAAACTGCTTAAACATATCTGAAAAGCACATCACAGAACAAAATGCAAAGCAGATGGAAATACTTTTCAAATTTGCCATAGTTTTATACGTATGATTCAATGCCAAATGGGACACATAGTCTGTGATGAACTCACTGAGCTGGAAAAGGACAGATCAAGTTTCCAAATGGCTCCCCTGGTATCCTGTGAGAACAAAAAAGCAGAGGAACTAGTAACACACTGAGCCCTAATCACATCTCATACACACTTTGGTATTTTGCCTTCTGACCTGAGCAAAGCAGATGAAACAATCGGGCTGTAGGCTCCGCACCATGGATGTCAGGGAAACATTGTGTCCCACCACCAACTCATTGATGGGCTCCAACTCGAGAAGGCCGCCCTCATCCCAAGTTGTGCTTATTCTTTCAAAGTCCCATCCCTGAAGTGAGGGTTGAAAGGTCAAAGTGTTTCTAAAACATTGCATTCTATTTACATTACATTGTGGTTGTATTCATTTCTCGTTACCCGAATCACACCGTCAGCACCGAATGTCTTGAGTTGGTTATCTTCCAAAGAAATTGGCTGGACAGTCCCTATGTGGCAAGACCTTCTATCTTCACGGCAAACTTCCATTCTCACAGTAGTTCCGTCCCAAATCAGCAAGTTGCCTCTCTCCGACCCTGTTAAGATCTAGCAGGTGGAAATAAAATGTTTCCAAGAATAACATTACTTACTGCTGAGACGACAGAATAACTAATCAAGATTCATGCTGATAAACTACCAAACACAACTGGAACTTAGATCAAGAAAACAAAACATTTTAAGATTAATTAAAGACTGTCATTACAATCAGCAAAAAATACATTTTCATTCAATGATTATCACGCTACTGTCTTCACACGGTCAAAGATGCACCGTTCAAAGTCAAAACTTCTAAAAGGCGAGGGTGTCCAACCAGTCGACTGCGGTCTATTGGTACCCCACAAACTGATTTCAAGTCAACCGCCAGGTGTTTAGGGGGGAAAAATGAAATGAAGTCAGTGTTGCCAAAATGAAACTTTGATGCTATATTTAGGGAGTATACAGACCATCTAGCGCCTGGGTGGGAAACCCGCAGCTCCAGAGCCCCATGCCCCATAAGTCCGCCCTAGTAGCCCCGGACCTACTAGGTGAGTCATAGAGTGACAAAGTTACGGCGCAGACTGGATCTTAGAAACACTCTGCAGGTTTCAGACCAAGATGAGGCTGTCTGGTTGCAGCAAAACCAGCTCAGGACTCCCACTGATTCACTGTTACAGTGAGTAACTAGTATTTTTATGCACTTTTTGTGAGGTTTTATTTTGAGGATATGTTTTAAGGTTACCATAGCAACCAGAGTGCATTAGGGCAGAGAGAACGTTATTCATGTTCTATTTGCGCCATGTTATAAAGACGCTGCTAGTGAAGTTTCCAAAGAAGACAAAGTGGATTTATGCTTATTATTATTTTAGATATTTAAACATTTTTAATGTTGGTCTTATTTAGTTTTTTGCTAAACCTTTAGACCGATCAGTGAAAATATTGTCCGACACTAAACCAGTCCATGGTGCAGATAAGATTGAGTACACTCTTCTACAGGATGAACTTCAAGAAAAATAATCGTTTAATCATGAAGGCTCATTACTGTACTTGGAGTCATTTTTATAGTAGACTAATTTTACTATTATAAGTATAAATATCATGTGTTGCCTTCATTCTAAAGCTTTTCAAATTTGCGGCTCCAGACTTGTTAGTTTTTTGTTTGTTTCGTCCAATGCGGCTCTTTCAACATTTTGGGTTGCCGACGCCTGGTCTAGCAGCTAGAGTTGCTAAAATTTAGCGACTCCTTTTTTTCATTTTCTTTCTATCTTTTTTTTCCAAAAAAAAAGATAGTGTTACAGGAGATTTTCGGAGTCTCTAACGTGAAATCACGTTTCTGAGCCTGTAATCAATAAACAGCCCGTGGTGCTGCAGTGCCCCCTATCCCTCCACACACCCACACACACACACACTGCAAAGCGCTGCGCGTTAGAGAGAGAAAAAGAGAGCAAGCGAGAGGATTTTGTTGGTGTGTGTGTGTGTTTGAAGGAGAGGAACTTATCTGTATGTGTTAGAGATAGAAAAAAAAAAGAGCGAGCTAGAATTTTGTCAGTGTGTGTTTGTGTATGACGGGTTTGAGAGGGAGACATTTTTGTGTTTGTTTTTGAGAGAGAGATGAACGTGTGTGTGTGTGTCTGTTTTTGCAAGGAAGAGATGAACATTTGTGTGTGTGATAGAGGGTGGGTTTGTGAGGTGATGTCTAATGCAGTGTTTTTCAACCTTTTTCATGCCAAGGTTCATTTTTTCATCAAAATAATTCTTGCGGTACATCACCAATTCCGTGTAGTCCCTCATTCATCCAGGAGTGATCCATAGTAGAAAAAGTTTCAAAAAAGTCTTCTGGACAGTTTAATTCTTCAACGAGACGTTTCGACTTCCATCCGGAAATCATTTTCAATCTGAATGAAATGGACTGGAACCTGGATCCATTTATACTAACCTGAGTAACAGGTAAAAAAGTGTAAGAAGGGCTCGACCAATGAGAATGTGTTCCTTAAGATGGCCGTGAATGGCTCCTATTGTAGCCACAGACCAGTAAACAAACCTATTATAAAAATGCTAAAAGCCTAGTGAAAAGAGAAACCTGCTAACGAGAGGCGTGAAACTGAGTCACGAGGTGTCATCTTTAGTCCATGGCTTCAAAAGGCTGCTAATGATACCGGGCAAAACGTATCTAACGCCTCCATTCCGATTCAGTGAGGGATTCTCTTTCATCACAAAAATGGCTTCTTTCACCCCTCTTTCAAACCAACCTTTCTCTCTACTTAGAATCTTCACCTCACTGTCCTCAAAAGTGTGTTTGGTGGATTTAAGATATTCAATCATATGATATACTGAGCACTCATTCTGTGCAATTTTGAAAGTTTTGTGCCTTTATTTCCCCCCATATTATCGTGTTTGGTTTCAGACAAGGAGCCTGTCAGAAGATTTACCCAGAATGCAACAGAAACTTTTACCGCTTTCATGTATTGCAGAAAATATGAGATTTAAGAAGAATCTCAATTTTTTTTCTGCTTTAAAACGCAATCTAAATGTTATTATAACGTCTCAAAAACATGTAGAAAATACGATCCACTAGGTGGGGTAGTTTTGAGGAGAGATGGACAGCAGCTAGCAACAAAAAAGCAGAGAAGAAGAGTGGGTTGCTATGGTTACAGAAAACAACCTGTTGCAAGACAACCCTGCCTGTCTCTAAATAAATGACAAGATTTCATAAAAATAAACATAAATAAATACACTTTAATTCATTTTTTACACAAACATCATGTGATCAACCAAAATAATCTTTTCGAGCTACCGGTAGATCCCGATCACCGTATGAGGTGAAATAGGATCATTTCCCACGGCACATCTGTATCTAGGATCAACAGTCCAGAGCAATGGAGAGTTTGGAAAAGAGGTGAAGAAGCGTGTTCAGGCAGGCTGGAACGGATGGAGGAAAGTATCAGGTGTGATGTGTGATAGAAGAGTTTCAGCTAGAATGAAAGGAAAAGTGTACAAAACCGTGGTGAGAGCGGCCATGCTGATTGGTCTAGAGACAGTGCCACTGAGGAAAAGACAGGAAGCAGAGATGGAGGTAGCAGAGATGAAGATGCTGAGGATCTCTCTGGGAGTGACCAGGATGGACAGGATCAGAGGAACAGCACATGTTAGAGGTTTTAAAGTCAGAGAGGTCAGACTGAGATGGTTTGGACATGTGCAGAGGAGAGAGAGAGAGTACATCAGAAGAAGGATGCTGGGTTTGGAACCACCAGGAAAGAGGACTAGAGGAAGACCAAAGAGGAGGTTCATGGATACAGTGAAGGAAGACATGAAGATAGTTGGTGTGACCGAAGAAGATGCAGCAGATAGGGTTAGATGAAAGAAACTGACTTGCTGTGGCGACCCCTAAAGGGAAATGCTGAAAGAAGAAGAAGAAGAAGCTCTGACGATCTCTCACAGCACACTAGTGTGCCGTGGAACACTGGTTGAAAAACACTGGTCTAATGGTTGTGTAACAACAACAAAACGTGTTGTAAGGGGAGTTTAACTGCAGGCTAGAAACGATTTCTTGGGGTTTGCGATTTTAACGTGGGACTGGTATTGAATGAATGAGTAAACTATCTTTATCCAGTACACACGTGTAAAAAAAAAAAAACAAGAAAAAAATTGTACCTCCATCATCAACCAAAATATCCATTGCATCAATTCTCTTTAATATTTTGAATCTAAATTTCCTTCATGAATACCCACAAGGAGTGGGTAGAAGCAAGGCTTATTCACTTCACCCCTCAAACAGTGTAATCAAAACTTATATATCATTCCGATTCTGACACAAATAATTCATAAATAATAATAACTTTTTTTCATTCATAAAACAAGCAAACTTCTTCTTTCAGCATTTCCCTCCAGGGGGCGCCACAGCAAGTCAGTTTCTTCCATCTAACCCTATCTGCTGCATCTTTTTCAGTCACACCAACTATCTTCATGTCTTCCTTCACTGTATCCATGAACCTCCTCTTTGGTCTTCCTCTAGTCCTCTTTCCTGGTGGTTCCAAACCCAGCATCCTTCTTCTGATGTCCTCTCTCTCTCTCCTCTGCACATGTCCAAACCATCTCAGTCTGACCTCTCTGACTTTAAAACCTCTAACATGTGCTGTTCCTCTGATCCTGTCCATCCTGGTCACTCCCAGAGAGATCCTCAGCATCTTCATCTCTGCTACCTCCATCTCTGCTTCCTGTCTTTTCTTCAGTGTCACTGTCTCTAGACCAATCAGCATGGCCGCTCTCACAACCTTTCATTTTAGCTGAAACTCTTCTGTCACACATCACACCTGATACTTTCCTCCACCCGTTCCAACCTGCCTGAACATGCTTCTTCACCTCTCTTCCACACTCTCCATTGCTCTGGACTGTTGATCCTAGATACAGATGTGTCATGGGAAATGATCCTAATTCACCTCGTATGGTGATCGGGATCTACTGGTAGCTCGAAAAGATTATTTTGGTTGATAACATGATGTTTGTGTAAAAAATGAATTAAAGTGTATTTATTTATGTTTATTATTATGAAATTTTGTCATTTATTTAGAGACAGGCAGGGTTGTCTTGCAACAGGTTGTTGACTGTAACCATAGCAACCCACTCTTCTTCTCTGCTTTTTTGTTGCCAGCTGCTGTCCATCTCTCCTCAAAACAACCCCATCTAGTGGATCGTATTTTTTACATGTTTTTGAGACGTTATAATAACATTTAGATTGCATTTTAAAGCAAAAAAAATTGAGATTCTAAGTACTTAAAATCTTCCACCTTCTTTATCTCTTCTCCCTGTAACCTCACTTTTCCATTTGGATCCCTCTCATTCACACACATGTACTCTGTCTTACTCTGACTAATCTTCAATCCTCTTCTTTCTAGTGCAAACCTCCACCTCTCCAGCTTTTCCTCCACCTCTTCCCTCCTCTCACTACAGATCACAATGTCATCTGCAAACATCATTGTCCATGGAGATTCCTGTCTAACCTCGTCTGTCAGCCTGTCCATCACCATAGCAAACAGCAAAGGACTCAGAGCAGATCCTTGGTGCAGCCCCAACCCCACACTGAACCCTTCTGTCTCACCTACAGCACACCTCACCACTGTCTTACAGCCCTCATACATGTCCTGGACCACTCTAACATACTTCTCTGTCACACCAGACTTCCTCATACAATACCATAGTTCTTCTCTAGGTACCCTGTCATACACTTTCTCTAGATCTACAAAGGCAGCTCCCTCTGACCTTCTCTGTACTTCTCTATCAGCATCCTCAAGGCAAATACTGCATCTGTAGTGCTCTTTTAAGCAGTGGTGGATGAAGTACTCACTTTTTGTACTTAAGTAAAAGTACAGATAATTAGGCAAAGAAAATACTTAAGTAAAAGTAAAAGTACCAATAATCTACTTAAGTAAAAGTACAAAAGTAATTGGTGTAAAATTTACTTTTTAAGTAAAAAGTAAAAGTATTCGACCATAATTCAAATGTTATTTTTTGTGCTGTAGGGTCACAAATAAACACTCTGAAGGGGCGTGATCCCCCTTCTTCCGCCTCTTTTGGTCCACAAAAAAAAAGAAGAAAGGAAAGGGGACAAGTCAAGCTATCCCCTTGCAGGGCCAGTAAATGGGCACCAAAATGCAGGAAAATGACACTTATTATTTTTTAAATGTTCTGGGGGGGAGGCCCCCAGCCACCCTATATTGGCTTTGTCAATTACCTCAGCCCCCCCCGCGACCCCCTCTTTAGAAAATTCTAGATCCGCCCCTGCTCTGTGTAATGACGGCTCAACTTTTATTTAAAAGTAAACACAACGAACAACGATCTTCTGACTCTTTTTAATTTGTTCTATATTTGATGTTAGTTTTTGGCGCTGAATGAATGCGGAAAATGTTTACTTTCTATTCTAATCAACTGCTTCTTTTGATTTTGGCGATGCGGCTTCAAGATGCGCTAAAAAAAAAAAAACGTGTATTTTTCCAAATTCCTGAATGAAAATGTAACGAAAAATGTAAAACACACTTTTAAAAAATAGCGAAGTAAAAGTACAGATATTTGCTCAAAAAATGTAGTGAAGTAAAAGTAAAAGTACCGGTCTTAAATTTTACTTAAGTAAAGTACAGATACACAATTTTTTTACTTAAGTACAGTAACGAAGTACATTTACTTTGTCACGTTCCACCACTGGTTTTTAGACATAAAATCATACTGCTGCTCACAAATTCTTACTTCAGACCTTAGACTACCTTCGACAACTTTTTCATAAAAAGCAAACAAACAAAAAACTTTCTTAAATAATCCAGACTTTCCAGTTCTAATAAGACTCAATATTTTCTTTTTTAAGCATAAATTTAACTTTATTTATAATAGACCTTAGTTTAAATTCTTCTTTTAGTCCGTTCCACATTCTTACTCCACAAACTGAAACACAAAAACTTTTTTCTGGTTGTTCGTACTCATGGTATTTTAAACAAATATTGACCCCTAAAATTAAATGAACATTTTCTTTCAACAAAATATTTTGGAACACTTGATAGTAATTGTTTATTTAAGGCCTTGTACATTACTTGTGCTGTCTGCAGATTAATTATATTATCATTTTTTTATTTTTTTGTGGAAATAAAAAGCTCATTAGTGTGATCATAAAACTCCTTTTTATGAATTATTCTCATGGCTCTTTTGGAGAATAATTAGTGGCTCTATAATTGTTTTCAAATGATTACCCCAAATTTCTGCGCAGTAATTTACCGTATTTTCACGACCATGGGGCGCACCGTATTAAAAGACGCAGTCCAAATTTTGCATGCTCTGTATTTAACACACATAAGGCGCACCTGATGATAGGGCGTGGGTTTTTTATACATATCCTCTACTACGTAAGTCCACCTCACAACAACACACACACATACACATTGACGCGCGCGCGTATACGCACACACGTGCGTATTTAAAAATAGATCAGGAGTAAAACTGAGTTTGGTTGGTTTTATTTAAATATTAGTTACAGTCGTCATAAAGTCATTTATCAAATCCATCCAAGTCCTCATCCTCTGTTTCAGAATCTAACAGCTGCTCTAAATCCAACCTCGCAGGTTCACTTTCCTCGCTGTCAGAGTCACTTTCTGAACCGTGCAGCTCCTCGGAAATGATGCCTGCTTTTGGGAAAGCTCGGACAACAGTGCCAGCAGACACGTTAGCCCAAGCATCTACAATCCACTGGCAAACTGTGGCGTAACTCGCCCGGCGCAGCTGATCACTATCAGTTTAAACTGAGCTTCATAAGCGTGTCTCTTTTCCATTTTCAGTGTTGTTAAAACAGCAATGTTCTGCATAAAGCACACACCTGTTCTTTTATACATAATCCACGCCCACACTTCCCCCTTTAACATTCTCATGTTTTCAACTGCGTCCGCCTGATGGTTCTCTAATACGTCCGCAAATCACAAATCAGATAGGGCGCACTGCTCATTTTTGAAGAAAATTTGAGACTTTAAGGTGCGCCTTATGGTCGTGAAATTACGGTAGGTATGTTTTTAGATCCAGAAAATACCTTGCTTTGTTTACTACTGCAATGTTTTTTACTAGTTTAGAATGTATATATTGAATTTGATCTTTCCAACTTAAGCTATCATCTATCATGACACCTAGAAGTTTAATCTTTTTTACTCGATGAATTTTTTACCTTGAATCTGTAATTGGATATCTTCTTTCTCATTGTAATTTCCAAAAATCATCATTTTTGTCTTACTTAAATTAGATCAAAACCTCAAACCCCAAAACTTCAGCAATCACCTTTGCACTGACCCTAGTGATCATGAAGTACTTCGAACGGATCGTCCTGAAATACATCAGGGAGGTCATCCCCGCGGGCCAAGACAGTCTACAGTTTTCCTACAGAGAGAACCACTCTACAGAGGATGCAGTCTCACTAACACTACACACAGCTCTGACTCACCTACAGCTTCCTAACACGTATGTCAGGATGTTGTTTGTGGATTTCAGTTCAGCATTTAACACCGTTCTCCCAGACATGCTGACCATGAAGCTCCACAACCTAGGGCTTTCATCAACGCTCTGTTCGTGGATCACGGACTTCCTCACCAACAGACCCCAGGTGGTGAGGATAGGTGCATGTATATCTGCACCACGGACCCTCAACACCGGATCACCACAGGGCTGTGTGCTAAGCTCTGCACTCTTCACCCTCTTCACCAATGACTGCACTGCCATCCATCCCACGAACACAGTTATTAAGTTTGCAGATGACACCACTGTGCTGGGTCTCATATCCAATAATGATGAGACCCATTACAGAGAGGAGGTCCAGAGCCTCTCCCTGAACACCAGTAAGACAAAGGAGGTGATAGTGGACTACAAAAGGTCCAGGAGGACTGAACAAGCTCCCCTATACATAATGGGGAAAGCTGTGGAGCGTGTTGACAGCGTGAAATTCCTGGGCATCAACGTCTCCGCAGACCTCTCGTGGACTACCAACACACTACACCTGATGAAGAAGGCCCAGAAAGGTCTCTTCTTCCTCAGGAAGCTGAAGCGTTCTGGACTCTCCTTTCAACTATTGATGAACTTCTACAGAGCCACTATAGAGAGCATCCTGTCTCACAATATGACTGTGTGGTATGGCAGCTGCACCACACAGGATAAAAAGGACTTAGCCCAGGTGGGGAAGACTGCAGAGGGGACCTTAGGGTGCTGGCTGCCAGATCT
The DNA here is from genome assembly GCA_902685375.1 of Neostethus bicornis. Lineage (NCBI taxonomy): Eukaryota > Metazoa > Chordata > Actinopteri > Atheriniformes > Phallostethidae > Neostethus > Neostethus bicornis. The sequence goes on from CACRXE010000023.1 coordinate 1,440,267, forward strand.
GGATTCGGTCCACAGCACCCGAGTTCAGAAGAAAGCAAAACGGATAGCAATGGACCCCATCCACCCACGTTATGGACTGTTTGTACCTTTCCCATCAGGGAAACGGTACAGGACCATCAAAACCACCACCTCACGTCTCAGAGACAATTTTTCCCCCAAACTTGTGAAAGCAATCATCCCTTCAACCTCCATCATCTTGAACCCTCATCTGACTAGTATTAAGGACACTTTACAGAATCACGCACTATTAACAACATTAGAAGGTTAATTATTTTGTAAAACTCAATCAGTTGCCTATTTATACTGTTTTTGTCTTTTTACACTGTTTTTGTTATTTTTAATTTTATTTCTACTTCTTATTTGGGTGGAGACGGTGGCCGTGTGGTTAGAGCGTTCGCCCGGGGACCGGAAGGTCGTGGGTTCGCGTCCCATGGAGAGCATGTCTAGGGTCCTTGGAGAAGACACCTAACCCCTGCTTCTCCCACCATTGGTGCTGTTGAAGGGCAGTGTGCTGCGGTGTAAGGAGTGCAGCAAACAAATTTCCCTGGTGAGGGATGAATAGAGTAATTCATTTTTTATTTTTTTTTATTTATATACGTGTATACGTTTCTTAGCCTGAAATCTGTCTAAATTTCACTGTGAGAATGGTGACAATCTCAGAAGGGTTGCTACTTGAAAAGTAGATCTTGGGTCAAAAAAGGTTGGACCCATCTGATTTAAGGCACCAGGGAACTGCACCAATCCAATGAGAACAATAATTAAGTTTCTTTAATCAAACGAATCACAGTAATGCCACTTTATATTCTTACTAACAGTAACAGCATTGCGACTGGAGGAAACATTACCAATTAGATCACCGTCTAATTGGTATTGTCTTGTTGGAAGATGAGCATTCAGCCCAGTCTGAGATCCCGAGCACTCTGGAAGAGGTTTTCTTTCAGGATATCTCTCTTCTTGGCCGCATTCATCCTTCCTTCAATTGCAACCAGTCATCCTGTTCCTGCAGCTGAAAAACACCCCCTTAGCATGATGCCGCCACCCCCATGTTTCACTGCTGGGATGGTGTTGGACAGGTGATGAGCAGTGTTGGGTTTTCTCCACACATACCACTTAGAAATAATGCCAAAAAGTTAGATTAGGTCTCATCAGACCAAACAATCTTATTTCCCATGGTCTGGGAGTCCTTCACGTGTTTTTTGGCAAACTCTATGCAGGCTTTGGGCCAGTCTGCGATGAAGCCCCGACTGATGAAGGGCTGCAGTAATTTGAGGAAAATCCCTTTGAGGAAGTTTCTTCCATCTCCCTACTGCATCTCTGGAGTGAAGCCACAGTGATCTTTGGGTTCTTTTTTATTTCCCTCACCAAGGCTCTTCTCCCATAATTGCTCAGTTTGGCTGGACGGCCAGGTCTATTAGGAGTTCTGGTCATCCCAAACTTCTTCCATTTAAGAATTATGGAGGCCACTGTGTGCAGCAGAAATTCTTCTGTGGCCTTGGCCAAATCTGTGCCTTCCCACAATTCTGTCTCTGAGCTCCTTGGCTATTTCCTTCGACCTCATGATTCTCAATTGTTCTGACATGCACTGTGAGTTGTATGAAGGGGTCCAATTGTGTTTAATTACCATCTCAAGGAGGATAAGAAGAAATGGACAGCGTGAGTTAAATATGAGTGCCACAGCAAAGGGTCTGAATACTTATGACCATGTGATATTTCAGTTTTTCTTTTTTAATACGTTTGCAAAAATGTCTATATTTCTGTTTTATTTCTGTAAAGATGGGTTGCTGAGTGTACATCACTGAGAAATAAAATGAACTTTTTTTTTTTTACTTTAGCAAATGGCAGCAATAAAACAAAGAGTAAAAAATTTAAAGGGGTCTGAATACTTTCCATACCCGCTGCATATACAGTCATGATCCCCTTACCTGCCACCAGAGGGAGCCCTGGATTTTCCTCTCTCTCTCTCCCAGATCTCAACCTGATGCCGGACACCTGCTGTCATTATCCTGGTGCCACACGACTGTGGATCATTCTACCTGCTGCCTATTTAAAGGTAGTCACTCACGACTTCTTCATCACCATTTCTACCAGCCAGGTCTTGCTGTCTGCCTGACCAAGTTTATATTATTGAACTCTGTTATATTTTTGAACTTAAAGACATTCTTCTGTGTCAATCCTGTAAGGCTGAAGCCTCACAGCCTTGCTGGACTTTTGTTAATAAATCCTGTTTATGTCCTGCAATTGGGTCTTCCTCCTCCTTCCACATCGGAACCAGAGTCAGAAAAACTTTTATTGCCATGATCAGTGAACAAGATTCAGAGACTACAAACTTGCTAAGGTACTAATGTGCAAATAGTAACCATGGTAATAAAAATAGGTGATGTAAACTATGGTTAAAAAAAATTTATTAAAACTAAACATCACAACATGTATTGTATACCTGGACTTTTGAAGCAATGTTATTTTCCAATGTTCATATGTGTAATTCTACTGCACTTACATTCTTAATGATTGAAAAATAATACTTTTAAAGTTGTCCTAAAAATATGAAATGATTTGACAACTCTATCAACATTGATGAGTTCTCAGTGAAGGTGCCCACCTTTCCATCAGGAAGCTCAATGTAGCCATGAATGTCACTTTCCATAGTTGTCTCAAAGTTACAGCTGGTCCCTTCAAGTTTAAGTCCTGTGAAGGTGATGATTGTTTTCCAGAACCTGACAAAACAAATAAGAGTGTCTTTTGAACTTAGACAATGCCAAAAGAAAGATTGGAGTAAGATTTAAACATTTTGTTCTTCAATGAAAACAGATGTCTGGTGTCAATTAGGACTAAAAATCTTTGTACAAGAAGCCCTACCATTTCAGGAATGTCCGCTGTCAAAATACTACGTTTGGCTCACGGTCCAAAAAGGCAAATATTTACTCCATACCATAGGTCTGTATATAAATACTTTTATGATTATTATTTGTGTTGTACATTAATATTAATTATCTCTTTCCACGAATAAGGCCATTTCATTTTCCATTTCCTTAGTTGCTTAACAAGGTTTTTCTCTATTGTAAATAATTGGGATGTATTTTCTTAAAATGCGTCCCGAATCAGTCTATTAGCCCATCACCTGATATGCCCAGCTCCACATGTGATGAGGGAATCTGATTCGTATGGGGAAAAGGCAACCCGATACGGCTCCTTAGAGATCGCCTTGCAGGTCTGCATCAAATCCTCCTGCCTCCAGTCCCACAGAGCCAGAAAGTATTCAGGTGCACTGTCCACGGTTGCTAGTAAGTCTCCATCATTGTTGAAATCTACAGCTATGTAGCCGTAACGCGAGCCACCTACAGAGAAAGGTTTTTTTTTTTTTAAATGCACCACCAAAACCAGATGTAGCTCAATCAAACAACATCTTCTTTACCTCTGAGGATGCGATAGGGTGTAAATGAAGGATATTCATAGATTACGATGGCAGCCCTTGGTCCCTTTTCTGCCACGGCTAAGTACTGTCTTGTGGGATGCATCTTTTTCAAGTAGCAAGGGAAACAAAAGAAACAAACGTGTATTGTTCTTACATTCATTTGTATCCACCAAAACATAGAAAACATAACCATTTAAAACATTTTGCAATGATGTTAAAGACATCAACAAGAATGGAGGGGGAGGTGATCGCTCAGTGGTTGCCTGTCTACCCTTGAACCGGGACAAGCCAGTTCAAATCCCACTGAGCTCATGTCTAGCCCTCCGTTTTTCCCACCATTGGTGTTGTTGTGGCTGCCTGCTGCGGGGTAATACAGCACACAAATTTCCCCGTCGAGGGATGAATATCGTACGTTAAAATAAAAATTAAATCACATATACAGGCAGCAGAGATGAGATTCGTTTTCAGGGTGGCCATGTTCTCGTCCAAAGATAAAGTGAGAAGCTCGCCATAAAGAAGAGCTTGGAGTAGATCCATTGCTCCTCTGGTTCAAGGGAAGACAGATGGGGTGGTTCAGGCATCTGATCAGGATGCCTCCCCCAGGTATCCCCTAATTTTAAGCCCTTCCCCATTTTCCCCTTCTCAAATTGTCACTCCATCTGAAGTCTTGTCCTGTTGTGTTTCCTATCTGTGCCCTAGTTTTGCGCAATCAGCTCACCTCTCTTTGTCTCAGCCCAGGACACCTGTCCTCAGTCTGTTCCTGTCCAAAGTTCTGCCCACCAGGTCTGTTAGTGTCCCCAGCTAAACCTACCAGGTTTGTTCTTGTCCCCAGTTCCACACACCAGGTTTATTCTTACTCCCAGCTTACCCTACTAAATCGATTTCTGTCCCCAGCTCCACCAACAAATTCTTTTGCTGTCCCTAGCTATACCTATCAGGTCCGTCCTTGTCCCCAGCTCTGCCTACCAGGTCTGTTCCTGTCCCCATATCTGCCTTCCTGGTCTGTTCCTGTCCCCAGCTAAACCTACCAGATCTGTTCCTGCTCCCAGCTACACCTAGTAAATATCTTTCTGTCCCCAGCACCACATACCAAATCTTTTTCTTTTCCCCAGCTCTGCCTAGCATGTCCTTTCCCCAGCTACAGCGACTAATACTTTTCCTGTTCACATCTCCACTTTCCAGGTCTGTTCCTGTTCCCAGCTTCACCTACCACATCTGTTCCTGTCTCCAAAACATTCCATATTTCTGGAAAAATCTCAGAAATCAAGCTTTGTCTGTCAAGAAGGGCCCCCCCCCCAAACCTTTACAGCTGCTTGTTGTCAGGCTCCTGGCTCATACCCAGTGTTTTAAAGGTTTAGGAGTCTTTATCCCCAGTCAGTTGTACTGGAACTGTAATTTCTAAAATGGTAAAGTCTTCTATTTTTACGTTAAAGTGAGTTGGGTTTTTTTGTCACATTTTTAATATAAATCTTTCAAATTATAAATGAAATCAGATGTTACCTTTTGTTGTAAAGTGTACTGGATGATAATTAGAAACTATTTTCTTAGCATAACTCATTCCAGTTAACCCTGCAGTATTCTTTCTTGTGAATTATTCTCCTTCTAAAATTGTTTTGAACAACTTCAGAGACAGACGTAAACGGTGTTATTAGGTGCTAAACCTCGTGTTTAAGAAAATTTATCTGATCCAAAAACTTACCACCAAAGCCCCGATTCCTCCACCGCCGTGGGAGCGTCGGAATGATTGCGTTCTCTCAGGAAACGTTATCAAGACGAGCATGTTGCCTGCTATATATACCATGGTTTTTTCATCCAGTACCTTTAGGTTATCTCGACGTTCGCTGTCGTACCCAAACGAATGACTTCATGTAAAATGAAGGATCAACCTTAAAAATGTTAGCATCAAATTATTCCATGCTTTACCAAAATATTACGAAAGTGATCAAAAACGTAACATCTTTTATTATTTCCCAAGTAGGAGCGAAAAGTTTCAGATGTATTTGACAAAAACAAAAGGATACACGAGGGAAAGTAAGTCTTCTGGGATTCCAGAGTCAGGTGTGATGTATGGTCGGGAAGTTATCTCTTCCAATTTGTAACCCAAACATTCAGGCAGTTTTTCCTTTATGATCTTCCCCGGGTCGTCTGTAAAGGAAAATGAAGCCGAAGTATCTTTATGATGACTTTCTTCTCAACGAAACAAGAAACACGTTAAACATTCATGATGTTTCCATGTCTAATAGAACTAACATCACCATCCCTGGAACAATGGAAATATTTTAAACTTATGTATAATTATTTTCCGCCCAATCCGTCATATTCCGCTTATCTGGGGCCGGTGCACGACGGCAAGAGCCTCAGATGGGAAGCCCAGGTTTCTCTCATCCCAGCTCTATCCTCCACCTTACCCGGAAGGATCCCGAGGCATTCCCCGGCCAGCTGTGAGACATAGTCTCTCCAGCGGGTCCGGGGTCTGCCTCCAGGTCTCCTCTCGGTGGGACATGCCCGAAACACTTCACCAGTGAAGCGTTCAGGAGGCATCTTTACAAGATACCTGAAAGACCCCATCTGGCTTCTCTCGACCTGAGGAGCAATAGCTCTACACAGAGCTCCTGGATGGTAGAGCTTCACACTCTATCTCTGAGTGAGAGCTCAGCCACCCTGCAGAGGAAGTTCATTTTGGACAGTTGTATCAGTGATCTCCTTCTTTCGGTCATCATCTACAGCTGGTGGTTTTAGGTAAGAGTAGGAGTAAAGATCCACTGGTAAATCAAGAGCTTTGCTTCACGGCTCAGCTCTTTCTTCACCACGGACCAATGCAGCGTCCAAATTATTACGTACGTCGTTCCGATCCGTCTGTCGATCTACCGCTTCATCCTTCAACTTATGTGTAAAGAGAAACTTAAATTCTTATTACTTACACAAGTCTCGTAAACACTTCTTTTTCCGCCGACGGGTTTTGGGATCGAGTTTGATCGCCGACTCATCCTCCACGTCAGATTCCTCACCGTACATGAGCTGAGCCCATGTCTTCTGTCTTTTTTTCTCCTCATACACTCTCTCGTCTTCTCTCTGCTCTTCAAGTTCCCTCAGTTCATCAATTCTCCTCTGCTCTTCAATTTTCTTCTGCTCTTCGCTTTTCTCTTCGTCTTCTTTCTTCGCGTCACCTTCTGTCTTCACGCTTGTGTCGTCGCCTTCTTCTTTCTTCTCGACACCTTCTTCCTGCTCTTCGCCTTCTTCCTGCTCTTCGCCTTCTTTCTTCTCGACACCTTCTTCCTGCTCTTCGCCTTCTTCCTGCTCTTCGCCTTCTTTCTTCTCGACACCTTCTTCCTGCTCTTCGCCTTCTTTCTTCTCGACACCTTCTTCCTGCTCTTCGCCTTCTTCCTGCTCTTCGCCTTCTTTCTTCTCATCAACTCCTTTCTTCTTGTCACCTTCTTTCTTCTTGTCACCTTCTTTCTTCTCGACACCTTCTTCCTGCTCTTCGCCTTCTTCCTGCTCTTCGCCTTCTTTCTTCTCATCAACTCCTTTCTTCTTGTCACCTTCTTTCTTCTTGTCACCTTCTTTCTTCTCGACACCTTCTTCCTGCTCTTCGCCTTCTTCCTGCTCTTCGCCTTCTTCCTGCTCTTCGCCTTCTTTCTTCTCATCAACTCCTTTCTTCTTGTCACCTTCTTTCTTCTTGTCACCTTCTTTCTTCTCGACACCTTCTTCCTGCTCTTCGCCTTCTTCCTGCTCTTCGCCTTCTTCCTGCTCTTCGCCTTCTTTCTTCTCATCAACTCCTTTCTTCTTGTCACCTTCTTTCTTCTTGTCACCTTCTTTCTTCTCGACACCTTCTTCCTGCTCTTCGCCTTCTTCCTGCTCTTCGCCTTCTTTCTTCTCATCAACTCCTTTCTTCTTGTCACCTTCTTTCTTCTCGACACCTTCTTCCTGCTCTTCGCCTTCTTCCTGCTCTTCGCCTTCTTTCTTCTCATCAACTCCTTTCTTCTCGTCTCCTTCTTTCTTCTCATCGCCTTCTTTCTTCTCATCGCCTTCTATCTTCTCGATGCTCATCTCATCGCCTTCTTTTTTCTCATCGCCTTCCTTCATCCCAGAGCTTTCCTCAACACTTTTCACCTTCTCGTCTGTTTTTTCGTCACTTTTTGCCTTCTCGTCTATTTTTTCGTCACTTTTCTCCTTCTCGTCTGTTTTTTCGTCACTTTTTGCCTTCTCGTCTATTTTTTCGTCACTTTTCTCCTTCTCATCTATTTTTTCGTCACTTTTCTCCTTTTCGTCTGTTTTTTTGTCACTTTTGGCCTTCTCGTCTGTTTTTTCGTCACTTTTTGCCTTCTCATCGCTTGTCTCCCCGTTTTCTAACTTCTCACCAGATGTCTCACTGGTTTCCCCCTCATCGCTTTTGCCCTCTTTGCTTTCCTCCTTCTCGCTGGGTGTCTCTACGCTTTTCTCACCGGTGTTGTCTTTTTCACCGGTTGTCTCATCGCTTGTCTCATCGCTTTGCTTTTTTGCGTTGCTTTTCTCACCGGTGTCATCTTTCTCACCGGTAGTTTCATCGCTTTTTTCACTGGTGTTCTCTTCGTTCCCACCTTTCTCTTCGCTTTTCTGACTGTTTTCCTCCAGACTACTTGCTTTCTCTTCGTCGGGTGCCTCCGAACTGCTTTTTTCCTCCTCTTCTCTTACAGGACGCTCTTCTGGCTCCGACATTTTAATGTTATTCGCTTTGCTTCAAATATCAGGTAAAAAGTAGATTTAAAGTTAAATTAAAGACGTAACGATCTCCGAATCTAAGTTATCACGACAACAAAGTTTCTTTTAGAAGAAACATAGAGTTTGTTTGACGAGACAACATTTTAAATGAGCCCTCGGACGTTTCTTCTTGACCGTTTTAAAACACAATTTGCGTTGCTAGGAGATGGAAACAGACGCTTGCGCAAAGCACCCTGGGTATTGTAGTTCTTCTTCTGAAAAACGCCTCCAGTGGAAAAAAAAAATTAACCCACGAGTGGAAAAATCCACCAATAAATGGAATAAAAATGGTTTGAGACTTTTGTCTTTTTGAAGATGGAACAACTTTGTTCGCTTTGTTGGTGATCTGACACATTTAATCCACGAAAACGAAGTTGTGACCCTGTGACGTCATTCACATGAGACCAGACTCAATGTACTGTTTAAATAAAATCCTTCAAAACGTGAGACAATTTCATTTAATAAAGAGAAGAGAAATAAAATAAATGAAAATAAACAAAATACATAAAGACTCACAGCAAAACAGTCAGGGTTCGAGTCCCGGAGTGGGGGTGGGGCTTGAAACACTGGTCTTTCTGTGTGGAGTTTGCATGTTTCCTCCCACACTCCAAAAACACGTGTGTTAGGATAATTGGCCACAGTAAAATTGTCCCTAGGATTAAGTGTGTGTGTCCCTGCGATAGACTGGTGACTTGTTTGGGGTGTATCATGCCTCTCTCCTGAAATCAGCCAGGATAGGCTCTGTGGCCCCAATAGGGATAAGCGGTTCAGAAGATGAAATGACTGGTTCTGGTAAAAAAAAAAACCTGTACATACACAAGGAGAACATACAAACTTCACACAGAAAAAACAGTGATTCAAGCTTTGCTCCACCCGGAGCTTGGGGAAAAGCTCCGTGTGTATTGTAACATTCTGGTCACAGCAGATGCTAGACTGATTCACCTTGTGGACATCTGGCCTCTTTCCACAACTCCTGAACAAGACCTGGGGATACCTAAACTCCTCTCCATCCTCTACCTGCACTCCACCCTGCTCTGGTCAAGAACCATCGTCTCATAATTAGGAGCTTCACAGAATATCAGTCCAGTGAGAGTTGGAGCACGGCTCAATTCAGTCAGTCAGTCCAGTTCATAAGCGTCTATCCCTTATGGAGCTGCAGCCCATCCCGTCTGATTCAAAGTGAGGGGCAGGGTACACCCCGAACAGGTCGCCAGTCTGTCACTCATACAACCATACACACTCATTCCTAGGGGAAATTTGACACCAGCCAATCAACCTGTTTTTGGAGGGTGGGAGGATACCGGAATACCTGGAGAAAACCCACGCAGAACATGCAAACTCCACACAGAAAGGCCAGTGTTACAAGCCTCGTCCCCATCCGGGACTTGAACCCACGACCTCCTCACTGTGAGGCTACTGTGTTACCCACTGCGCCACTGTGCCGCCCCGGCCCAATTGAATTCAATTCAATTGACCCGATAGGGGCACGATGAAGCCAACGGAACCCCATCATCAGCAGAGATCCAATCCGGAGAAACAGGAACCCCCACTGCCTCGGTTCCCCCTAGAACCCCTGTCCATAGACGTGATGGACAAAATCAGCAACAAAGAGCAGCATCGGTAGAGTCAGACTCTCATTGGACCTGAATGAGTTCATCAGGTGGTCCTGATGAAGAGGAACAACAAAACCACTTAAAAACAAATTTCAATTATAATTACAATATTTTATTTTTGTATTTATTAGGTTTTCAACAAATCCTTAAAAGGCTTTATTTTAAAAAGCCATGAAATAGATGCAAACTTTAGTGTCGTAAAGCAAACATCGGTGTCATAAAGCCGGCATGGTTTGCGACAGCAGCCGTAAATCGTGTCTGTAGGGGAACACATGTTTGCTCTCACTGCGTGCCTTTAGAATATCTGGTAAAATGCTGTTTTTCTTTCTCTTTTTGATCTGAATCGTTGAAATTTGTCTGATTTATTCAACTTTTTTTTTAGGATTTAAAAGGTTAAAGTTGTGATGTTTTTAGATTTAAATCGAAACCAAGTTAAACTGTTCCATTTTTCTCTCAATTTGACAGAAAATGGAAAGCAAACAAAAAAGGAAGTTTTCTCCTAAAGTTGGGAAGAAGTTTCATCAAAAAGGTAAAGCGTGTTTTCTAAAGTCCGTTTCTCTTTGATCTCACTTTATTTATGTTTTTATTTTGTTTAGAATCCACAGGAAACAAAACAAGCGGTAAAACTGTTGGTAAAACTTCTTTCAAATCATTCAAGAAAGAAAAGAAGAACAGACCAACAACAAACCGAGATCAGAAGGCAGGGAAACGAAAACATCCAAATAAACATGGAGGTCTGACTGTTTATTTACACTCATTGTTTATTAACAAATAAACTAACAACAAATCATTTGAATCGTTCTGGTCTGTCATTTTCTGTTTATCTGGGGTCGGGTCACAGGGGCAACCGCCTCAGACAGGAAACCCAGGTTTCTCTCAACCAGGCTGCATCTTCCAGCTCACCCAGGAGGATCCTGAGGTGTTCCTTATCAAGCTGTGAGACATAGTCTCTCCAGCTTGTCCCTGCCTCTTGGTCTCCTCGAGGTGGGATGCATCCGGAACCTCTCACCAGTAAGGCGTTCAGGAGGTATCCTGACCAGATGCTGTAGTACATTGCTTGTGGTATAGCCTGACACATTTTGCAAGCTCCGAACCACCCCATCTGGCTTCTCTCGACCCTGACAAGCAATATTTGGATCTTGTTTCGTCTTCTAGACCGCTTATCCCTAATGGGGGTCACAGAGGTTCCGTTTGTTCCGTTATCTTCCGCTTGTTCCGAGGTCAGATCGCGGGGGCAACAGCCTCAAAACGGGCAGCCCAGGCCTCTCTCTCCCCGGCTGCATCCTCCAGCTCACCTGGAAGGATCCCAAGTCGTTCCCCGGCCAGCTGTGAGACATAGTCTCTCCAGCAGGTCCGGGGTCTGCCCCTTGGTCTCCTCCTGGTGGGACGTGCCCGAAACACCTCGCCTGCGAGGCGCTCGGGGGGGCATCCTGACCAGATGCTCGAACCACCCCATCTGGCTCCTCTCGACCTGGAGGAGGAGCGGCTCGACACCGAGCTCCTCCCGGATGGCAGAGCTCCTCACCCGATCTCTGAGTGAGAGCCCAGTTATCTTGCGGAGGAAGCTCATTTCGGCCGCTTGTATCCGTGATCTCATTCTTTTGGTCACCACCCACATCTGGTTACCATGGTGAGGGTTGGAACGTAGATCAACTTGTAAATCGAGAGCTTTGCTTTTCGGCTCAGCTCTCTCTTTACCACGACGGACCGATGCAGCGTCCTAGTTATTGCTGATGCCGCACCGATCCTCCTGTCGATCTCCCGCTCCATCGTTCCCCCACTCGTGAACAAGACCCCGAGATACTTAAACTCCTCCACTTGGGGCGGAACCCTGTCCCTGACCAGCAGGGGGCATTCCACCCTTTTCCGGGCGAGGACCATGGTCTCGGATTTGGAGGCACTAAATCCCATCCCGGCCGCTTCAGACTCGGCAGCAAATGGATCCAGTGAGAGCTGGAGATCACGGTCCGATGAAGCCAACAGAACCACATCATCCGCAAAAAGCAGAGATCCAATTCTGAGGTCACCAAACCGGATCCCTCCAACGCCTCTGCTGCGCCTAGATATTCTGTCCATAAAGGTGATGAATAGAATCGGTGACAAAGGGCAGCCTTGGCGGAGTCCAACTCTCACTGGAAATGGAATCGACATACTGCCAGCTATACGGACCAAGCTCTGGCTCCAGTCGTACAAAGATCGGACAGCCCGTACTAAGGGCTCCGACACTCCATACTCCCGGAGCACCCCCACAGGAGTCTCCTAAGGACACATTTGCCTTCTCCAGATCCACAAAACACATGTAGACTGGTTGGGCAAACTCCCATGACCCCTCCAGGATCCTGAAGAGGGTATAGAGCTGGTCCGTAGTTCCACATTACAGAGGTTGCCGGAGCTTATTGCAGCTGATTGAAGGCGAGAAGCAGGGTACACCCTGAACGAGTCGTCAGTCTGTGCCACACACACACTCATTCCTAGGGACTATTTAACAGCGGCCAATCAACCTAACATGCTTTTTATTGGAGGAAACTGGAAAAAAACACACATGCACGGCCAAACTCTACACAGAAAGGCCAGTGTTCCAAGCCTCGCCCCCACCCAGGAGTCGAACCCCGACTGTTTTGCTGTGAGGCCACTGTGCCGCCCTTATATTTGGATCTTTTTTTTTTTTTTGTTGTTGATTCTTTGTGTTCAGGTCCGGAAGCAAAGAAAGGAAGAAAATGGACGGATAAAGGAGACGAATCATCTACGTTAAACAGACAACAGAAGAAGAAGGAGATTAAGAAGAACAGGCAGCAGGCGGAGAGGAAGGACATGTTCGACATCATCGCTAAGTCGAAAAGTGTTTGGGAGAGTCTCAGGAGGTACGTGAACCCCAACATGTTTACCTGTTATACATTAAATAGCGATGGCCAACTTTTGTAAACGGTACCTAAATGATATCTAGCCTGATTCTGACCATGGATCTGAATAATATCTAGTGTATGAAGATGTTGTCTAATAATGAACCTGAATTATGTACGAAATTCAGACTTAGACATACTAACTGTAAAAGTAGGTGACAAGTGTGTGTATTTAAAAGTAGATCGGGTTGTCTTTATTTAAATAATAGTTACAGTCGTCATAAAGTCATTTATCAAATCCATCCAAGTCCTCATCCTCTGTTTCAGAATCTAACAACTGCTCTAAATCCAACCTCGCAGGTTCACTTTCCTCGCTGTCAGAGTCACTTTCTGTACTGTGCAGCTCCTCGGAAATGATGCCTGCTTTTGGGAAAGCTCAGACAACAGTGCCAGCAGACATGTTAGCCCAAGCATCTACAATCCACTGGCAAGCAGGAGCGTAACTCGCCCGGCGCTGCCTTCCACCCTTCGTGAAACTGTGGTCTCCTTTGGTCATCCATCGCTCCCACGCCGCTCGCAGCCTTACTTTTAACGGCCGTTTTGCGCTGATGTCCAGCGGTTGGAGTTCCTTTGTCAGACCTCCAGGAATCACAGCAAGCGTAGCGTTGATCTGCTTCACTTGTTTTTTCACAACACACATAGTGTGCACTGCACGATAGGGCGCACTGCACTATGGGGCGCGCTGCTCATTTTGTAGAAAATTTGAGACTTTTATCTGCGCCTTATGGATGTGAAAATACGGTACTCTTCATCTGTGTATTATTTAAAGAAACGTAACCACACTTTAGATCTTTTAACCTGACTTCCCTGCTCTGTTATCCCCAGCACCTCCTCCCTCTGCGGCACTGCAGAGAGGGAGAGGCAGACCATTTTTTATGGGCTATTAAACTGGTTATCTCGATCATGCCCGCTTCTGTGTCTTTTAAACTGCGCAGCGCTAACAAATTCCTTTCAGTCGGTACAGGTCTACGCCCTCCGGCGCGACGCTTCCGTCACCTAGTGCTACGCTCACGTGGAATTTGAAATCTGCTAGTTGGAGGCAAACGGAGAAAAATCAAATAGAAAAGCGTTAAGGCTGAACGTTTTCGGTCTTGCAGAAAAATGCTGACGTGGTACTTTTTACTTGTTGAAAAGTAAATATTTTAAAGCACATAGCTCGTGTTCTCGCTTCATGGTGGACAGGTACTTTTTGCTTTAACCTATTGCTGCTTTGTGAATGTGTGTAACGCCTTTAACCTGAATAAAAATAGTTTTAGTTCCGTCTTTAAACGCCCATGTTTCGGATTCGTTAACCAAGTCAGTCTGTCTTGATTTACCTCCCTTGTATTTTTCATCTCCGTCTGCCGACTGGCTGCTTGTTTGTTCTGGGTGTTACGAGCTGTTGCCGATACGTCGATCCCTTGATGTTGTGGCTAGAGTGAAATCATAGGAAAGACACTAGGTGGCGCCAACCTAATGGTGTAGAAAATCAATGGATCATTGTTTCAAATTGAAACCTCATTTCTGAGCTTCCTTCCTGAATTGGACCAGAAGGAAATGTTCAAATATTCCGTTCCGTCATCTTCCGCTTGTTCCGGGGTGGGGTCGTGGGGGCAACAGCCTCAAACGGGCAGCCCAGGCCTCTCTCTCCCCGGCTGCATCCTCCAGCTCACCTGGAAGGATCCCAAGTCGTTCCCCGCCCAGCTGTGAGACATAGTCTCTCCAGCGGGTCCGGGGTCTGCCCCTTGGTGTCCTCCCGGTGGGACGTGCCCAAAACACCTCGCCCGCGAGGCGCTCGGGGGGCATCCTGACCAGATGTTCAAATATTTTGTTGCCAAAATATTCACTTCCTAATCCGTAGATGGAACTCTTGAAAAGTCTGTTCACAGGTTTCAGGGGAAGTTGGTCCATAAAATGGTTGAGCGTTTCATCCAACTGGTAGCCGACAGGAATCTTTTCACCTCTGGACTTTTTTCCGAGGTGCTCTCCAATCATCAGACGTGTTTGTTTTCACAGAAAAAAATGTGACGATGAGACCAAGAAGAAACTGATGAAGGAGCTTCATAAGTTGCTCCGAGGGAAGGTTCAGCAGGTGTGTAGAAGCCGCTAAGCGGCGTTTGAACATTCCGTCTTGCAGCGGCACGGCTCCATGGTTTTTCTGTCTGTACAGATGGCGTTTGCACACGACTCGGTGCGCGTGCTCCAGTGCTTCATCCAGTTCAGCAACCACAAACAGAGACAAGAGGTGTTTGAAGAAATCAAAGGTTGGAGCTTTGCCATCTTTACCGGTTAGCCATGACTCCTCAGGTTGTTCACCGTGTGTGTTTGTCCTGCAGACTGTGTCCCCACGTTGTGCAAGTCCCTTTACGGCAGACATGTGGTTAAGAAGCTCCTCATGTACGGGTGAGTTTTCTCCACCCAGCTTTCTCTCTCTGTGAAATGAGCCGATCATCACCTTGTGTGGTTCCACAGGAACAAAGAGCTGGTGGCCGGCGTGATCCAGTCTTTCAAAGGCCACGTGAAGCAGATGCTGCGGCACGCCGGCGCCTCGCTCATCATCGAGTACGCCTACAACGATAAGGCCGTACTCGCCCAGCGGCTGCAGATCACAAACGAGCTCTATGGGAACACCTACACCATCTGCAAGGTGCACACAGCACAGTCGGGGACGGACACAGCAGCTTCCATCTGAATGTTTCTCTTTGTTTGAGCAGTCGGCGGAAAGAAACACCATCGAGAAGGTTTTGGAAGGAAACCCAGACAAACTGAGCAGCATCATCGACGAAATGAAGCAGATCATCTCTCCGATGGCTCAGAAGTAAGAGACGAAGTTTTATTTACAAGAAGCATCCAGTGATTCTTTCTGTGTTTTCTTCCAGAGAACAGGTCATCAAACATTCGCTGGTCCACAGAGTCTTTCTGGATTTCTTCCTCTTCGCCCCGGAGAAGCAGCGAACAGTAAGCAGGGCGGGCGGGGATGTGAGCTAGAGGGTATGACGACAGGTCTTCTGATACACGGCTTTGCTTTTGGAGCAGGAGATGATCGAGTCCATCAGAGAGTCCGTCGTCTACATGGCTCACACGCACGACGGAGCTAGAGTGGCAATGCACTGTCTGTGGCACGGTACAGCCAAGGTACACGACCGGTATCCCTCTTTAAACCCTCACTGCTAGACTACCAGAAGTCTGAGGGAGTCCTTCTGAAATCTGATTTATTTCTAAACATGGATTCTGATTGGCTGAAGGGTGTTGATTGTTTTGCTTTATTATTGCACCTGTGTAAACATTGAAAGGTAAACACAGCAGCTCAAAACAAATAAGAGGTTTCATGGAACCCTCATTTTCTAAAACACCTGCTGGGATTGAACCCAGCGGTCAGAAATGGTTGTTCAGTAGTCGTTGAATTACCATCAGTTTTATCTGCTAGACTTTTTTTTTAAAAATTAAACAGAGAAAATGTTTTAATAGAAGAGATTTAAATGAGGCGGGACGTTCAAGCTCCTCCGTTCTTTCACTTGTGAACTGAAAACACTGAATGAAAAATTGATCATCCGGGGTCGGGTCGCAGGGGCAACAGCCTCAGACGGGAAGCCCAGGCTTCTCTCACCCCGGCTGCATCCTCCAGCTCACCCGGAAGGATCCTGAGTTGTTACACGGCCAGCTGTGAGACATAGTCTCTCCAGCAGGTCCAGGGTCTGCCTCTTGGTCTCCTCCTGGTGGAACGTGCCAGAAACACCTCACCAGTGAGGCGCTCGGGGGGCATCTTGACCAGATGCCTGAACCCCCCGTCTGGCTTCTCTCGACCTAATGGAGGAGCAGCTCGATACCGAGCTCCTCTGAGATGGCAGAGCTCCTTACCCAATCCCTGAGTGAGAGCCCAGCCACCCTGCAGAGGAAGCTCGTTTTGGCCGCTTGTATTTGCGATTTCATTCCTTCGGTCACCACCCACAGCTGGTTACCATGGTGAGGGTAGGAAGGTAGATCCTGGTTACCATGGTGAGGGTAGGAAGGTAGATCCTGGTTACCATGGTGAGGGTAGGAACGTAGATCCTGGTTACCATGGTGAGGATAGGAACGTAGATCCTGGTTACCATGGTGAGGGTAGGAACGTAGATCCTGGTTACCATGGTGAGGGTAGGAAGGTAGATCCTGGTTACCATGGTGAGGGTAGGAAGGTAGATCCTGGTTACCATGGTGAGGGTAGGAAGGTAGATCCTGGTTACCATGGTGAGGATAGGAAGGTAGATCCTGGTTACCATGGTGAGGATAGGAACGTAGATCCTGGTTACCATGGTGAGGATAGGAACGTAGATCCTGGTTACCATGGTGAGGGTAGGAACGTAGATCCTGGTTACCATGGTGAGGGTTGGAACGTAGATCGACTTGTAAATGGAGAGCTTTGCTTTTCGGCTCAGCTCTCTCTTTACCACGACGGACCGATGCCGCGTCCTACTTATTGCTGACGCCACACCGATCCGCCTGTTAATCTCCCGCTCCATCCTTCCCCCACTCGTGAACAAGATTCAGAGATACTTAAACTCCTCCACTTGGGGCAGGACCCTGACCCGCAGGGGGCATTCCACCCTTTTCCGGGCGAGGACCATGGTCTCAGATTTGGAGGCGCTGATTTCCATCCCGGCTTGTAAAGTACTTTTTTTCTGTTGTTTTTTCAGGACCGAAAAATCATCATAAAAACCCTGAAGACGTACATGGTGAAGTTTGCTACGGTAAGCCCCTCCTTCTCTGACTCCGCCCTCTGAGAGTAAACTAACCTGGGTTTCTGTTTGCAGGGCGAGTTCGGTCATCTGGTTCTTTTGGCCATTTTTGACTGTGTGGACGACACGAAGCTGGTCCGTCAGGTGGTTCTGTCTGTAAGTGTCTCGTGGACGCAGCGACTCTAAGCTTTAAAACGACGCTCTGATGATGAATGATCTGTGTTCAGGAAATCTTATCGTCTCTGGATGAAGTTATCAGTAATAAATACGGAAAGAAGGTTCTTCTGTACCTGCTGAGCCCCCGAGACCCCGCCCACCTCCTGCCAGAGATTATCAAGGTGCTGATGCAGGGCGATGAAAACAAACACAGGTACTGACATCCTTCCTCTGCCTCACTACCTGGGTGGGTGTGGTCTTCTGCCTCACTACCTGGGTGGGCGTGGTCTTCTGCCTCCCTGCCTGGGTGGGCGTGGTCTTCTGCCTCCCTGCCTGGGTGGGCGTGGTCTTCTGCCTCCCTGCCTGAGTGGGTGTGGTCCTCTGCCTTACTACCGGAGTGGGCGTGGTCCTCTGCCTTACTACCGGAGTGGGCGTTGTCCTCTGCATTCCTACCGGAGTGGGCGTGGTCCTCTGCCTTCCTACCTGAGTGGGCTTGGTCCTCTGTCTTCCTACCGGAGTGGGCTTGGTCCTCTGTCTTCCTACCGGAGTGGGCGTGGTCCTTTGCCTTCCTACCGGAGTGGGCGTGGTCCTCTGCCTTCCTACCGGAGTGGGCGTGGTCCTCTGCCTTCCTACCGGAGTGGGCGTGGTCCTCTGCCTTACTACCGGAGTGGGCGTGGTCCTCTGCCTTCCTACCGGAGTGGGCGTGGTCTTCTGTCTTACTACCTGAGTGGGCGTGGTCCTCTGTCTTCCTACCTGAGTGGGCGTGGTCCTCTGTCTTCCTACCTGAGTGGGCGTGGTCCTCTGTCTTCTTACCTGAGTGGGCGCAGTATTCTGTCTTCCTACCTGAGTGGGCGTGGTCCTCTGTCTTCCTACCTGAGTGGGCGTGGTCTTCTGTCTCCCCCCTGTGGGGTCCTCATGTGGGTTTCCTGTTATCCTCTAGTAAAAAAGACCCAAACCTTCGAAGGAAGGAGCTGCTGGAAGCCGTGTCCCCCGCCCTGCTGGAGTATCTCTGCAGCAACGCGGCTTCCATGGCGATGGACAAAGCAACCAGCGTCACCATCAGCGACATCCTGTCGTCAGCATGCGGAGACCTACGGCCCGCCATGACGGCCGTGGCTCAGCTAGCCAATCAAGAGCTGGTCCCTGGAGGGACCAAAGGAGAGGTACATCTAAAGTTCAACCAGTGGGATTCATACCTGTAACTCCATCTTAACGATCCAGAACATAAATAATACCTTTAATCAGACTGATGTTTATCTTTGTCAGCTTCACATGGCGGAGCATCCAGCGGGTCACCTGGTGCTCAAGTGGCTCATCGAGCAGGACGTCATGTTGGCAGAGGCTGGTAAAGAAGGTCCGTTGACCCTGGGTTTACCCATCGTACCATCTAGTTTAATTAATTAGAAACCATTAAGTTTCAGACTTATTTTTAGTTTTTTTTTTTTTTTTAACGTAAACATTTTTATCATTAATACATTTGATTTATTTTTAATAAAATTATTATTGATTAAATGATAATAATTAATTTTATAATAAATAAAAATTAAAATTAATGGTCTTTTTTAAAAAGTATTTTTTAATAAAATAATACATTTGTAATGTATAATTAAAAATATATATATTTTTTTAAAAAATGGCATATTAATAAATTTACTATTAATATTTTTAGAATGTAAATTTTATGTATATTATTATTTTTATGAATTTTTTTAATTTTTATTGGAAACAAATTGTTTAAAAAGTTTAGAATTTTTTCAAATCATTTTGTATTTGTTCAATAAAATATATTTTTTTATGAAGTATAATTTTTAATTTTAGTTATTTATATTTTAATGAAATTATTTTTAAAAATATTTAAATATTCTATTTTTATTTTTAATAAAATATTTTTGAGTATGAATTTATTTATTTTAAAGAAATTTATCAGCAAATATATTTATTTTTTTATTTTAACCTCTTAACACCCACCTATTTTCGGGCTGTGCACAATAGTTGGACATACCCAAATGCCATTGCTTATTACAGCAGCATCTTTCAAGTCACATGCTTGTACTATACATCAAAATAAAGCTTAGACCTTCTAGTTTCTGTAGATATGTACATGGAGAGTGTCAGAATTTCAGAGCCTATCCTACAGTAGTTCAAACATAAAAAAAATTGTAGAATTTTAGCCTCGCCTAATTTTTTTCATTTTCCAATGTCCCTAGCCAAGACATACTTCTTAGTAGGCATAATTCCTTCCATTTGTATGACAAAAATCTTGTTGACAACAACTGTGTAAAGTTTCAGATCTCTAGGTACAAGTGTTTTTGACCTATTGACCTTTTACTATAAAAAGTGTCCATTCGGCACAAGCTGTCCAAATCTGTGCCAAAATGTGCCAAATGTGCCAAAGTGAATTTTTGCCATTCTATCACTTTTTTAGTCATAAAAAATGCATATTAGTGTTTCTGTGACTTTGAATGCCTCCCACAGATATTTTTTTTTTATAATTTTTTAAATGTATTTTTTAATATTTTTTACTGTAATTATAAATTTTTCCATAAAAATTATGCACAAGAAATGAAATATACAACTGGATAAATGATATGTTGTGTATGACAACAACTGTGTAAAGTTTCAGATCTCTAGGTACAAAAGTTTTTGATTTATTGACCTTTTAGTATAAAAATGTCTAATCTGAACAAGCAACAAATTGAATTTTTGCCATTTTATCACCTTTTTAGTCATAAAAAATGCATATTAGTGTTTCTGTGACTTTAAAAACCTGCCACAGATCTTTTTTTTTTTTTATTTTTTTTTTTTATTTACATAATTTTTGCTGTAATTATAATTTTTTTTCATAAAAATCATGCACAATAAAAAATTTTCGGATAAAAAATATGTTCCAAAACCCCAGAAATATAGTTTGCTAAAAAAAAAGTTGAAAATAAACTAAAAAATCTTTCAATCTGTGACCACCTCACTCACTCAGTGTCTGCTCCTCATTCGCGTCATGACGCACAAAATGGCGCCGTTTGTTTTGATAAAATTTCCCGTTACGCAGTTGAAATACACGCGATTCTATTGGTCCGGTTTTGAACCAATCCCCTCGTTTTGAAGGTGGAAGTATCAGCTTTCTTTATTGGCTAATCATATATTTGTAAGTGACGTCGTTAGCCCGCTAGAAGCTAACATGCTAGCAGTGCTGTTAGCTGGAGAAGAAGCGCTTGCTTCCTTCAAAGCCTTGTAACAAACAAACTCTTTATCGGAATATTTTGCGAACGGTCGCAGTTTGTAGATAACTTCGTAAAGAAAATAAACATACCCAGGATGAACTTAAAAACACAGCTGGGCAGTTATTATGGAGATTGGAACGCGACCGCTACTATTTCTCGCAGAAAACAAAATCACGTTTTCTGGAGTTTTTCTCCAAACTGGTTTACTTTTGAGAAAATACAATTTTATGTAGTTATTCTGTGGATTGTTACGGACAAAATGAGACCAATCACATGAAGATCGAACCCGTCTCAGCCCATTACGACTGGATCATAGGTGAGAAATGCGCTCCACACAGTTTGATTTTATTTGCGAATAGTTTGCTATTTCTTCTTGAAACTAGTGAAAACATAAGAATGGATGCTATGATCGTTTTCTTGAAAGTCTAAGCTTTAAAACGAGGTATAACTTAGTGGAGTTGAACAAAGAATAAGTGTCTTTATGAGGGAAGAAAAAACAAAAACCCACAAACGTACCGTGGACGGGTCAGTGGATGTTAAGAGGTTAACCAATAATAAAAATAATTTTCAATCATTTGATTGATTTATTTTTAATCAAATTATTTTTAATAAAGTATGAATTTTGTAAATTAAAAAGTTTAGACTTTAAATAAACTAAATGTGTTGATATTTTGTTTTAATAAGAGGATCTGGTTTGTTTCGTCTCCTCAGAACGTTTCGGGAGGATTCTGCTCGACACGGTCGGAGCTGAGAAGATGAAGAGCTGGGTTAAAGTCAACCGAGGAGCGCTGGTCCTCTGCAGGTTGGTCCGCAGCGATATCCAAACAAAGCTTTATCTGAAGACTTAACGAACATCTGTTTGTTTGCAGCCTTCTGAACAGCTGCGACAAATCTGTAGCGGCGGAGGTGAAGGCGGCGCTCCGGTCCGTCCAATCAGAGCTGAGCAGCATCAGTAACAACAAAGGAGTAGAAATTCTTCTGGAGAATCTGAACAAGTAGCTGAACGAAAAAATAAACAAGAACTCTGCTCTTTTTTTTTTTTTTTTAATGTGACCACTCCAGTGGTCCCAGTGAGGGACCAGGTGGTACACCTGAAAGATTTTCTTTGTTATTTACCGTATTTTCCGCACTATAAGGCGCACCTAAAAACCTTCAATTTTCTCTAAAGTCCACGGTGCGCCTTTTAACCCGGAGCGCCTTATATATGGATCAATATTGACCTACAACACGTGTCGCAACTGCGGTAAGCAGCCGCCGACTCCATTTCCCCCGTAGAAGAAGTAGTGCGCGGTGCATGCTGGGATATGCAATGCCTTGCGAAAGTATTCGACCCTCTTGAACTTTGCGACCTTTTTCCACATTTCAGGCTTCAAACATAAGGATATACAACTGGAATTTTTTGTGAAGAATCGACAACAGAAAGAAATCAGTAGGGGCGGGACTTAGGAGACAGTATATATAAATTTATATATATACATATCAGGTTTTGTTTAATGTTAACCCAAACATCTACATTATACAAAATCTAAGCGATGTGTAGTTTTAATCTCCTCAGTCAGTCTTTATAAACTAATCAATAACATTTTGGATGCTTTTAAGCACAAATACTTCATCCACTACTATTTATGGATTAATCAGTTCAATTAGCTTTGTTTCTAAATAGAAAAGAGTGCATCACAGATCGAAATGATTTTTTTTTTTTTATAAAAATACCATCTACAACATTTTCAGCAAAGACTTAAACAATGACTGCAGACTGAAAATAATAAAAAGATTTTTTTTTCTTTGCTGTTGTTTTTTAAAACTGATAATTCAATCAAAAGTTCAGTGTTTCAGCATCAGAACGCTTTGATTTCCGAGTCCGCAACAAGTCTCAAACAAGCAGATTAACGTTCCTGCTCTTTAAAAGTTTGTGGGCGGGGCTACTTGCCCCAACGTAAGCAATCGCTAGCCAGAATGATTGACTGGACCTTTCAGCCAATCATTCATCTGTTTCTTTGTTCGATGCATTCAGGGTTCATTAAAAAAAAAAAAAAAAAAACTCAGACAAACAGGCGCGTTAGATGAAAACAACTCACACAGTTACACAGACAAGAAACGTTCAAATTATCGTATTTTGAGCATTTTTTTACAATTATTGATCGTACATCGTACAGAGGGCAAAAAAATTGTACAAATACGACAATTATTGTACACCTGGCAACGCTGAGCAGACTGATTCAAAAAGGGGCGTCTACTTGTTTGCCCAGCAACGGCCAATGTAGGCCGGTATCATCCAATTAAAATGATGGATAATTACTCCTGCAGCAAACTGCAGCCCTGAACAGGACACGAGCAGTGAAAAATCGATGGATGGATTAAAACAAGTGAGAATATTTTGTTTTATCTGCGAGTCAGATGCAATCATCAAAAGAGCCACAGCTGGCTCGCGAGCCATTGGTTCCCGACCCCTGATCTAGTGGATGCATAACGTAACCCCAGCCTTTACTGTAGCGCCTTATATATGGAAAAAGTTTTTAAAAATGTCATTTATTGAAGGTGCGTCTTATAATGCGGAAAATATGGTACTTGTGTCATCTGCAAAGAAAGACATTCCGTTTCGTCATCTTCCGTTTATCTGTGGCCAAGTCACAGAGGCAACAGCCTCAGATGGGAACCCCAGGCTTCTCTCACCCTGGCTGCATCCTCAAGCTCCTCCCACCATTGGCGTCGTCGTGGCAGCCTGCTGCGGTGTGATGCTGCACATAAATTTTCGTGTTGAGGGATGAATACAATATACATTATTATTAAATGAGCTTTTTTTTGGAGTAAATTTGTCCAATTCTTTTTTTCTACAAAAATTCATCAGATGTGTGATTCATGACATCCTGCACACGGGTTCGGGTTGACTGTTTTTTTTTTGTCCTGATTTGAACATCTTATTAAATTAAAGTTTTTCCAACCATCGAACAATCGTTTTATTTTGTAGCAAAACAATGTGACGAAGCAGAAGAATCCAGATTTGATTTTGATTTATTACTACTTGGGAAAAAAAAATGTCACCAGCAGGTGTCGTTAATCCTCAGAAAACAACTGTCGCCACTATTTCTCTTTCATTGCACCGACAGATCAATAACAGTTGTCATGGTGACCACCTCTGATTTCTATTTCTCTTGTGAGTGATATCACTGCAGCTGCACAATAGCAACACAACTCCATGGTTCACCAGTAGGAGGTACCGACTAATTTTAATACCGTTAGATATGCATCATGTCATATGTATGATCCATAAGTGGAGTTGTAGAGGTGGGGTTGGGGCAGGATGGAGATCAAGTTGACGTATCTCTGAGAATTGTCTGTTAAATCCCCCCAAATTAGCATAGAGTACGCAATGCTAATGTAGCTGAACAAAAACAACATGCTCAGCTAAAACTGGGGACCTGCTGGTGATAGGATGACGTTCCACTGTTCAGGACCCTCACTAATCACCGATGAGAACCAGAGGTTTATTCATCTTAATGAGTTTTTTATCCTGGTTTAAAAAAAAAAAAAACCTACATCTTGATCTCCATCCCGCCCCAACAAAACATAACTCCATATCTGGATCATTAAGTCATTGAATCGTCCTCAAATGAACCAGCGGCACCTGATAACAGTCATGAACAATGTCGAGGTGGATCCTCACACAAGAGAAACGAAGACGGTCACCACGGCAACCCTGTATGTTGATAAAATTAAAAAAAAAATCATCCAAACTTCTAGCGGTTCAAAGACAGGGTCGTTCTGAACTGGGACTCAAGTCAGTCACAAATAATTCCCAGTTTGATTTTTAAAACTAATTCTCTTACTGTGAAATCCAGCATAGGCAGATTTCAAAATAAAAGCCTTGAATCTTGAGTTGATTCTGTTTCTTAATAAAGCTTGTTTTTTAAATGAGATCCATGTGCTTTTTAAATGTTTGGACATAGTCTCTCCAGCGGGTCTGGGGTCTGACTATTGGTCTCCTCCTGGTGGGACGTGCCTGAAACACCTCACCAGCGAGGCGCTCAGGGGGCATCCTGGTCAGTTGCCCGAACCACCCCATCTGGCTTCTCTCAACCTGGAGGAGGAGCGGCTCGACACTGAGCTCCTCTCGGATGGCAGAACTCCTCACCTGATCCCTGAGTGAGAGCCCAGCCACCCTACAAAGGAAGCTCATTTTGTCCACTTGTATCCGCAATCTCATTCTTTTGGTCATCACCCACAGCTGGTGACCATAGGTGAGGGTAGGGACGTAGATCCTGGTTACCATGGTGAGGGTAGGAATGTAGATCCTGGTAACCATGGTGAGGGTAGGAAGGTAGATCCTGGTTACCATAGTGAGGGTAGGAGCGTAGATCCTGGTTACCATGGTGAGGGTAGGAACGTAGATCCTGGTTACCATGGTGAGGGTAGGAATGTAGATCCTGGTTACCATGGTGAGGATAGGAACGTAGATCCTGGTTACCATGGTGAGGGTAGGAATGTAGATCCTGGTAACCATGGTGAGGGTAGGAACGTAGATCCTGGTTACCATGGTGAGAGTAGGAACGTAGATCCTGGTTACCATGGTGAGGGTAGGAACGTAGATCCTGGTTACCATGGTAGGGGTAGGAACGTAGATCCTGGTTACCATGGTGAGGGTAGGAACATAGATCCTGGTTACCATGGTGAGGGTAGGAACATAGATCCTGGTTACGATGGTGAGGGTAGGAATGTAGATCCTGGTTACCATGGTGAGGGTCGGATCGTAGATTCTGGTTACCATGGTGAGGGTAGGAATGTAGATCCTGGTAACCATGGTGAGGGTAGGAACGTAGATCCTGGTTACCATGGTGAGAGTAGGAACGTAGATCCTGGTTACCATGGTGAGGGTAGGAACATAGATCCTGGTTACCATGGTGAGGGTAGGAACGTAGATCCTGGTAACCATGGTGAGGGTCGGATCGTAGATCCTGGTTACCATGGTGAGGGTAGGAACATAGATCCTGGTTACCATGGTGAGGGTAGGAACGTAGATCCTGGTTACCATGGTGAGGGTAGGATCGTAGATCCTGGTTACCACGGTGATGGTAGGAACGTAGATCCTGGTTACCATGGTGATGGTAGGATGGTAGATCCTGGTTACCACGGTGATGGTAGGAACGTAGATCCCGGTTACCACGATGATGGTAGGATCGTAGATCCTGGTTACCACGGTGATGGTAGGAACGTAGATCCTGGTTACCATGGTGAGGGTAGGAACATAGATCCTGGTTACCATGGTGAGGGTTGGAACGTAGATCCTGGTTACCATGGTGAGGGTAGGAATGTAGATCCTGGTAACCATGGTGAGGGTAGGAACGTAGATCCTGGTTACCATGGTGAGAGTAGGAACGTAGATCCTGGTTACCATGGTTTGGGTAGGAACGTAGATCCTGGTTACCATGGTGAGGGTAGGAACGTAGATCCTGGTTACCATGGTAAGGGTAGGAACGTAGATCCTGGTTGCCATGGTGAGGGTAGGAACATAGATCCTGGTTACCATGGTGAGGGTAGGAGCATAGATCCTGGTTACCATGGTGAGGGTAGGAATGTAGATCCTGGTTACCATGGTGAAGGTCGGATCGTAGATTCTGGTTACCATGGTGAGGGTAGGAATGTAGATCCTGGTAACCATGGTGAGGGTAGGAACGTAGATCCTGGTTACCATGGTGAGAGTAGGAACGTAGATCCTGGTTACCATGGTGAGGGTAGGAACATAGATCCTGGTTACCATGGTGAGGGTAGGAACGTAGATCCTGGTAACCATGGTGAGGGTCGGATCGTAGATCCTGGTTACCATGGTGAGGGTAGGAACATAGATCCTGGTTACCATGGTGAGGGTAGGAACGTAGATCCTGGTTACCATGGTGAGGGTAGGATCGTAGATCCTGGTTACCACGGTGATGGTAGGAACGTAGATCCTGGTTACCATGGTGATGGTAGGATGGTAGATCCTGGTTACCACGGTGATGGTAGGAACGTAGATCCTGGTTACCACGATGATGGTAGGATCGTAGATCCTGGTTACCACGGTGATGGTAGGAACGTAGATCCTGGTTACCATGGTGAGGGTAGGAACGTAGATCCTGGTTACCATGGTGAGGGTAGGAACATAGATCCTGGTTACCATGGTGAGGGTAGTAACGTAGATCCTGGTAACCATGGTGAGGGTCGGATCGTAGATCCTGGTTACCATGGTGAGGGTAGGAACATAGATCCTGGTTACCATGGTGAGGGTAGGAACGTAGATCCTGGTTACCATGGTGAGGGTAGGATCGTAGATCCTGGTTACCACGGTGATGGTAGGAACGTAGATCCTGGTTACCATGGTGATGGTAGGATCGTAGATCCTGGTTACCACGGTGATGGTAGGAACGTAGATCCTGGTTACCACGATGATGGTAGGATCGTAGATCCTGGTTACCACGGTGATGGTAGGGACGTAGATCCTGGTTACCATGGTGAGGGTAGGAACGTAGATCCTGGTTACCATGGTGAGGGTAGGAACGTAGATCGACTTGTAAATGGAGAGCTTTACTTTTCGGCTCAGCTCTTTCTTTACCACGACAGACCGATGCAGCGTCCTAATTATTGCTGACACTGCACCGATAACCAACCCCTGAAGTTTGCTCCATAAATGTGGAGTCCAGGATAATATGATGTTCACATGAAATCATCTGAGCAGCATGTTCCTCCATCTTCTAACGTCCGGTTTTGGTGAGTCGTATCAGGACGTCGTATTGCAGGTTGGACCCGTTGTTGGATACCTTTGTCAAAAAAGTATGGGTAAACTTTTTGACTCGTGGGCCACGTTGAGTTCTAACATTTGGGGCCGGAACAGGATCAGATGGATGGCATGCTTTGGTAACCGCTAGATTAGACCGATAGAACGACGTTAGATTTTAAACAAGCGCTAAATGTTACATCAAGAGCGTTAAATTTCAAACCTAGCAACGCTAGGTTTGAAATCGAGTGCGATAGCACTTAAAAACATGGCGTTGGCCTAGTGGTAGAGATACTGTCTTTCGACCAGGAGAACCTGGTTCGATTCCCACTGGGCCCAACACATCCCTGGGACTACTGGAGATAAGAGAAAAAAAAAACCAATTAGAAAAATATAAATAAATGTGCATTTAGCAGCGCTAGGTTTAAAATCTAACATTTTGCTTGTTTTAACATCTAACACACTTGTTTACGTGTGTGTATCGGGTCCGATGGCTTTCCATATCCATGCACACTGTTTATTTTGACAGCATGTGCATCACAGAGACACACATTTTAATGGGAGCAGTGTTGTTGTTTTCTCAATAAAGCCAACATATCCAGATTACGCCATCTAGTGACGAAACATCAGAATTGCAGGGAAAATAATATAAACAAGGTTTATTTATTAAATTTTTTCAAGTTCGGTGGGCCGAATTAAACGTTTAACAGGCCGCATGTGGTCCGCGGGCCGTATGTTTCCCATGTCTGATCTAAAATCTTCATCGATTGGGTCAAATCCACACAGATGTATAGATCTGTCCCGCTGTGATGGTATATTCATTACGCTTCTTGGGAAAGTTTATCTGCTTCAGCAGCAGATTATGCCCAGAATTCAGAGCGCCGCATCAGCTTAGATGCAAATCTTCATCGGACAAGGATTTACTGCTTTCATCACTTTTATATAAAACCTCGCTCTTTGACACAGAAGCCCATCAAAGCGTGTCAGGAGGTGGAGCGAGAAGCAAACCATCCTTTTACCCTTGAAACTTTGGGTCAACTCCAATCATTAGGCTACCGCACAGCTGTGCCAAACACGAAGATCCCAGAGACGCAAATACCAGGTCACATCCGTAGTCCAGATGGGGATGATTTATTTTCGTCCTTCGGATTAAATTAGAGCGTTACGTGCTGAGGTGGGAGCGGACAGATTTAACAGATTAAATAAACAGATGATCACGCTA
This sequence comes from Neostethus bicornis, assembly GCA_902685375.1. Taxonomy (NCBI): domain Eukaryota; kingdom Metazoa; phylum Chordata; class Actinopteri; order Atheriniformes; family Phallostethidae; genus Neostethus; species Neostethus bicornis. Next base: position 1,468,964 of record CACRXE010000023.1, read on the forward strand.
AAAAAAAAAAAAAAAACTAGAGTAGATTAATGAATGAAACAATGTGAGGTTTAATCCTCTCGGAATGGAACGCTGTTCTTGTCTGGCTCTAGAAAAAGTCCTTGGATTCAATGATTCCTCCAAATTTGGTTTGAAACCGCGGCAGAAATAAAATAGTAACTTTTATCCAACATCTCGATGTGAAAACACGGTGAGTTTTACTCAAAAAAACTTTTTACACAGAACAGCAGGGGCGAATCCAGGATTTTCTAAAGAGGAAGCGGGGGGGGGGGGGGGGGGCGTGAGGTCATAGACAAAACGAGCACCTGTGGTGCTCGACAGTATAGGAGGTCTGGGGGCATTTACCCCAGAACATTTTAAAAAATGGGGCATGCGCCCCCACAGCCCCCACACCCCCCTTCCCCACTGGATCCGCCCCTGGCAATATTATTTGCCTATTTTGCACGTTTCAAATTGTTTAAAGAAAACCAAAGTAAAAACGTTGGAAGAAATATTTTTTTAAAATACAATCTGTTTATTGTTGAAACGTCACTTTGGACAAAACTTCCAAAATAAATGACATAGAATAATATAGTTGGATTTTTTTTAATAGGTTTTTACATAAAATCTCACTTCTGCTCAAAAAAAAAAAAAAAAAGACCAATTCCGTGATCGGAATGTGAGTCTGCGTAAGATTTGGTCGGGTATGGCTTGGACTGTTCTCGAGATAACCTAAAGGCCACGTGATGTTCGGAAGTCTGTATTGATAGACATCTTTTCAACCACCTGGTGGCGTTGTTGTAGTCATACCCAAAGTCTGTCGTTGTCTTTAAATCCAACTGCTTAAGAAAAAAGATATTTTGTCACTGGATTTGTTGCACATGTGGCACTAGTCCCACAGTTCCACATATCGAGCTTCATTCTTTCACAAATATTTGTAAAAACAGTACGTGGTCCTTATTTTTATCTACGTGAACCCCGCCGTTAGGATCCGTGAGTAAATACTTTCATCTGTAAAGCGTGTCGTCCTGAGTTCTCCTGAATCAAGCTCAGATAGAAAACGAATGTTTACAGGAACCTGGTTTCAGAATCGTGGTGGCCCGGGCTTTGGTCCACCGTAGACCCGGAGTTTTACAAACTGAGCTCCATCCTGCTGTGCGACGTCGTCGCAGCACTCTGCGAACCTTTTTGCCGCTCTCTTGATGAAGTGCACCTTGCCTCGGGCCTTGGAGACCATGGCGTACTCGTGGGACTTGAGCTTTGCGTAGTAATCAGAGAACTTGTTGTAGAGGATGGAGATGGGCATACCGTTCAGGATGATGCCAAAGGAGATGCAAGCAAAGGCGAAGACACGGCCGAGATTGGTCTCGGGGAACATGTCGCCGTAGCCCACCGTGGAAATGCTCACCTGGTAAAGAATTAGAACCAGAAGTTGTAGAGAAGAAGAACCAGCTATGTTTAGGGTCAGGTTTTGCCAACTCACAGTGGCCCACCACCACGCATGCGGCATGGAGGTGAAGTTGGTGTTGTAGACGTCGTGCTCCACGCTGTACACCATGGCAGAAAACATAAAGATCCCCAAGCCGATGAAGAGCAGCAGGCAGCCCACCTGCAGACACAGTTCCCCACCTTATCATGCACGTTCCTATTTGATGAGACCTTGTTGATTCGGGTACTGACCTGTTGGTAACACTGTCTCAACGTGAAGCCAAACGCCCTCAGACCTGTAGAGTGACGAGCCAGCTTCAAGATCCTGAAGATCCTCATCAGACGCATGATCCTGAGAACCTGACCCACCTAGTCAGAGAAGAACGGGTGAGAACAAAAGACCGATGAGACGGTGACTCCATAAGACAGGAGATGAATATGTTGTTCCCTTCCTGACCCCGTCCTCCCAACTATGACCTCCTGACCCTGTCCTCCTTCACCTTTCCCACGCGAGCAACAGTCTCGATGTCCTCGGCGTGCTGCTGTATGTCCTTGTCCTCGAAGGTCTCCAGGATCATCTGCAGGTAGTGTGGCAAGATGGCGACGAGGTCGACTGTGTTCAGCACGCTGCGGCCGAAACACCTGATATCCGGCGTGGAAATGAGGCGCAGCAGGTACTCCACAGTGAAGAACGTGATGCAGAAGGTCTCCACGCTCTCCCCATAGAACCTCCCACTGGGATGTCCGGACGCTGTCTGGAAATACACACACTCTCCAATTACCAGATCAGCACCTACTCAACCATTTATCCTCACACACACACCTTGTACTGCATCTCGTCCACGGTGTTGAGTGTCATGGCAACCAGGGATACTAGTACAAAAAAAGAGGAGGCCACGCCCATCAGCTTGGCGGTGATGGAGGAGAAGGGCTTCTCCATCAGGTTCCAGATCCTCCTGCGAGCAAACCCGAAGGCCATGTGATCGTACACACCCTCGTCCTCCTCCATCTCGAGCTGGCTCAGATGAAAAACACAACAAATTTGTTATTATTCCCGGCGAAAAACACAAAATCCTCCTCGTTCCGTCTGAAGCAGCAGAAAACATGATGGAAACATCTGTTAGAATCTGGAGCAGAAATCTTCTGTCCTCCTCCACATCTGCCAAGTGTGATTTATAATGTAGGTCAGATACAGACGGGGTCAGCGGGGGGATTAGGACGGGAAGAGCAGGTAGGAAAATAAAACAAAGACAGCGCTAAACAAGATAACGCTGAGATGATGATGATGGCGGGAATAACATGGCGGCAAAGTGTCCCAATGAAGAAATAAGCACTTCGACGTTTAAGCCGCAGCCAATCTTTTAATCCTCGAGAAGTCATCAGACAAACAAAAGGAACTGATGAGCGGTCTCTGGAAGAGGACTGGTTTCTGTATTTTATCAGGATGGATTAGAAGTTCAACAGAGACGCAAACTATGGACACGATAGAGCGGATTTTTATAAACTGGACCAGAAGGAGTCAACTGGTCTTTTTATGGATTCAGTTCTACGTTTATCGTTCAAACTTCTGTTTGTTTATGTAAACTCAGTCATTGATTGGACAACGGCACTAAGATACTCAGCTCAGAAATTCAATTGAAAGTACTTTCTTAATACCCGAGGGGAAATTTGATTCTGCGGTGCCAACACCTCGATGCCTTCCCGGTCCGCTTACATGGTGTAAAAACTGGCATCTGAACAGTTAAAAAAGCAGTCCTTAATGAGTTCATGGAGTCGGGCTTCAATGAAGCACACCAAAGCGGCCCGTCCCCATTCCTGCTGGGTCAGAACAAACGTCCCCAGTTCCTCCATCTTGCCAGCGAGCGACCGGATGATACCCATGACAACCGCAGGGACACTGTGCTCAAAGCTCCTCCTTTCAGACCGACTCCTTCTCAGTGGATCCGATATGTGTTGGAAAATTTTTTATTTATTTTATTTTGAATTACACTAGTCATCCCTCATTGGGGAAATTTGTTTGCTGCACTCCTTACACCGCAGCAGGCTGCCCTTCAACAGCACTAACGGTGGGAGAAGCGGGGGTTAGGTGTCTTCTCCAAGGACCCTCGACGTGCTCTCTGTGGAACGCAAACCCGCGAACTTCCGGTCCATGTGCGAACGCTCTAACCACTGAGGTGCCGTCTCCTCAATGCTTGTAAATATGGTTACTTAGTATCATTTCCGTTTTTGACACTGTGAAATCCCCCCTTCTCATATCCCTGATAAGCACCGCCCCCTTGGTGCGTCCACGACACAGTGTAAATCATGTCTGAGGCTGAATATACTGTAAACCTCATCACATTAATAAAGCTAGCATGTTTTGTGCCAAGGAACAATAGGACCTGATGATCCTGATTGTCCCGTGGGCTTAAGTTCTCATTTTATGTGATCTTGGTACTTTCTTGATCTTGGTACTTTCTTGATCTTGGTACTTTCTTGATCTTGGTACTTTCTTGATCTTGGTACTTTTGTGATCTTGGTACTTTCTTGATCTTGGTACTTTTGTGATCTTGGTACTTTCTTGATCTTGGTACTTTCTTGATCTTGGTACTTTCTTGATCTTGGTACTTTCTTGATCTTGGTACTTTCTTGATCTTGGTACTTTCTTGATCTTGGTACTTTTGTGATCTTGGTACTTTCTTGATCTTGGTACTTTCTTGATCTTGGTACTTTCTTGATCTTGGTACTTTCTTGATCTTGGTACTTTCTTGATCTTGGTACTTTCTTGATCTTGGTACTTTCTTGATCTTGGTACTTTTGTGATCTTGGTACTTTCTTGATCTTGGTACTTTTGTGATCTTGGTACTTTCTTGATCTTGGTACTTTCTTGATCTTGGTACTTTCTTGATCTTGGTACTTTCTTGATCTTGGTACTTTTGTGATCTTGGTACTTTCTTGATCTTGGTACTTTCTTGATCTTGGTACTTTCTTGATCTTGGTACTTTCTTGATCTTGGTACTTTCTTGATCTTGGTACTTTCTTGATCTTGGTACTTTTGTGATCTTGGTACTTTCTTGATCTTGGTACTTTTGTGATCTTGGTACTTTCTTGATCTTGGTACTTTCTTGATCTTGGTACTTTCTTGATCTTGGTACTTTCTTGATCTTGGTACTTTAGTGATCTTGGTACTTTCTGCCTCACTTCTGGGTTTCTAATCTGAGCGACCACAGACATAAACACACTAGACTATACCCGCGTAAGCCCACCTCTGCCAGGAGCTGCTTCTGTATCTTCAGCTGTTCGTTTAGTTCATCCTGCCTCTCTTCGAAGGAGATGCGGCAGCACCGTTGGCTGTATTTGATTCTTACTCCCCAGTAGTGGATTTCTTCCAGAAAGTTGTGGGGACACAACTCGTCTTTGATGCACAGCACTCCCGTTCTGTCGCGGATGCGAGAAAACTGGATTAAAAACACAGATTAACGGCTTTATTTTCTTTTCGTGTTTCTTGTTTCAACCTGTAGAAGTTGAAGATGTTGTGGAATATTTTTGGATCTCGGTCGAAGAAGAACTCGTTACTATGAACAACGTAGTCGTCACACAAGTCCAGCTTCCTGCTGTGGTCCGTGTAGGTTGCTAGGCGACCGATCCGTGTCTTTGGGTAACGGGCAGCTAGCCTGTAGGGCAGGAGATACACCTGCAGAGACAAACAGAAATGTTCCTTTTCAGAAGCACAGCTTATTTTACTGAAGTCACCAAACTACGACACTACCCGGAAGCAGACAGACTGGTGCTGGGAATCGGGCATTCTACCACCCATAACCTGATGGGCAGTAAGGAGGACATCTGGTCACCCCAACAAAGTTTGCTCACCGGGACCAGATTTGAGCACAGGTACGTCTTTGTTACAGTTTCATATCAGCCAAAAAAATTGAATAAATAAAATATCAAGTTTCAGACATTTTTTTTTTACCTGCTCTACGAGTCTCCATTTGCGCATTGACCTCGCCACGTTTGCAATTTTTCAGTCCAGTATATCTAAGGGAATTCTCCAGTTTGTCTCATGTTTGTCATGCATATGTGGTGGTTGTTGGTGAGTTTCCCAGTGACCAAGAAATGAACTGGAAAAAAACCCTGTCTTGAACTGAGTTAGTTTTATAAAAAGATGTTTCTTACAGAAAAATGATAGCAACTGAATAAATGGATGCCAAGACGGGGAATCACCAGGGAGACAATGCCTGCCAATTTTAAAGTGTTAGATTAAGAAGTTCGGCCTCTGATGAGTGATCAGGCCGACAAAGAAAATTCCTTTGCGACATCTGGTTTCAATCAACCATCTTGTCAATGGGGGGTTAGGTGTCTTCCCCAAGGACACCTTGGGATGAGCTCAGAGAGATTCGAACTGGCTTCTCCAGGTCCATTGGCAAACATTGTACCACTGACCTATTGCCTCCTCCTACATACAGTATATATATATATATATACTGTATATATATATATATATATATATATCCGTTCCGTCATCTTCCGCTTGTTCCAGGGTGGGGTCGCGGTGCAACAGCCTCAAACGGGAAGCCCAGGCCTCTCTCACCCCGGCTGCATCCTCCAGCTCACCCGGAAGGATCCCAAGTCATTCCCCGGCCAGCTGTGAGACATAGTCTCTCCAGCGGGTCCGGGGTCTGCCCCTTGGTCTCCTCCCGGTGGAACGTGCGCGCTCGAGGGGATTCCTGACGAGATGCCCGAACCACCCCATCTGGTTCCTCTCGACCTGGAGGAGGAGCAGCTCGACACCGAGCTCCTCCCTGATGGCAGGGCTCCTCACCCGATCTCTGAGTGAGAGCCCAGCCACCGTGCGGAGGAAGCTCATTTCGGCCGCTTGTACCCGCGATCTCATTCTTTCGGTCACCACCCACAGCTGGTTACCATAGGTGAGGGTAGGAACGTAGATCAACTTGTAAAATCGTGGTAGCTCAGCTCTCTCTTATATATATATATACAGTATATATATACTGTATATATATATATATATATATATATATATATACACACACACACACACACCGTATTTTCAAGACCATAAGGCGCATATAAAAGTCTTAGATTTTCTTCAAAATGAGCAGCGTGCCCTATCGTGCATTGTGTCCTATGTGTGTTGTTCGATGGATGTATTAGAGAACCATGAGGCGGACGTAGATGAACACTACGGTTGCTGTGATTCCGGGAGGTCTGAGGTCCCGGACCTTGGAGGTCAGAAACTCCAACCGCTGGACATCGACGTGAACCGGCCGTTCAACGTAAGGCTGCGAGCGTCGTGGGAGCGATGGATGACCAGAGGAGACCACAGCTTCACAAAGGGTGGAAGACAGCGCTGGGCAAGTTACGCGACAGTTTGCCAGTGGATTGTAGATGATTTGGGCCAATATGTCTGCTGGCACTGTTGTCCAAGCTTTCGCAAAGTGACTCTGAGTGACAGCGAGGAAAGTGGACCTGCTCTGTTGGATTTAGTGCAGCTCTTAGATTCTGAAACAGAGGATGAGGACTTTGATGGATTTGATAAATGACTTTATGATGACTGTAACTAATGTTTAAATAAAGACAAACAAACCCAGTTTTACTCCCGATCTATTTTTAAATACAGACACTTGTCTGCTTGTGTGTGTGTTGTTGTAAGGTGGACGTACGTGGTAGAGGATATTTATATGGAACCTGCGCCCTATCATCAAGTGCACCTTCTGTGTGTGTTAAATACAGAGCACATGAAACTGGGACTGCCCCTTTTAATACAATGTGCCTTTTGGTCGTGAAAATATGGTATACTAATCATATTTTTGCATATCGTCTAGAAGTGACCAATGTTTTTTTATATTTTATTCCAGCAAAACAAAGTCATTTAAGTGTAGAAATTTGGATTTTCTGCGAAAAGGGCAATATTTGCAATATTTTTGACTCTTCATAAAGGTTATTAATATAAAAATATAAATAACCTTTATATTTTTAAAGGTTAAAAAATATAACCTTTAAAATATTTTGGTTCCAGGACAGAGCCCTGTAGAACACCAAAATACACTCACTGGCCACTTTATTGGGTACACCTGTCCAACTGCTTGTTAACACTTAAATCCTAATCAGCCAATCACATGGCGGCAACTCAGTGCATTTAGGCATGTAGACATGGTCAAGACAATCTCCAGCAATTCAAACCGAGCATTAGTATGGGGAAGAAAGGTGATTTGAGTGACTTTGAACGTGGCATGGTTGTTGGTGCCAGAAGAGCTGGTCTGAGTATTTCAGAAACTGCTGATCTACTGGGATTTTCACGCACAACCATCTCTAGGGTTTACCGAGAATGGTCCGAAAAAGAAAAAATATCCAGTGAGCGGCAGTTCTGTGGGCGGAAATGCCTTGTTGATGCCAGAGGTCAGAGGAGAATGGCCAGACTGGTTCGGGCTGATAGAAAGGCAATAGTGACTCAAATAAGCACCCGTTACAACCAAGGTAGGCAGGAGAGCATCTCTGAACGCACAGTACGTCGAACTTTGAGGCGGATGGGCTTTACCAGCAGAAGACCACACCGGGTGCCACTCCTTTCAGCTAAGAACAGGAAACTGAGGCTTCAATTTGCACAAGCTCATCGAAATTGGACAATAGAAGATTGGAAAAACGTTGCCTGGTCTGATGAGTCTCGATTTCTGCTGCGACATTCGGATGGTAGGGTCAGAATTTGGCGTCAACAACATGAAAGCATGGATCCATCCTGCCTTGTATCAACGGTTCAGGCTGGTGGTGGTGGTGTAATGGTGTGGGGAATATTTTCTTGGCACTCTTTGGGCCCCTTGGTACCAATTGAGCATCGTTACAACGCCACAGCCTACCTGAGTATTGTTGCTGACCATGTCCATCCTTTTATGACCACAATGTACCCAACTTCTAATGGCTACTTTCAGCAGGATAATGCACCATGTCATAAAGCTGGAATCATCTCAGACTGGTTTCTTGAACATGACAGTGAGTTCACTGTACTCAAATGGCCTCCACAGTCACCAGATCTCAATCCAATAGAGCATCTTTGGGATGTGGTGGAACGGGAGATTCGCAACATGGATGTGCAGCCGACAAATCTGCGGCAACTGTGTGATGCAATCATGTCAATATGGACCAAACTCTCTGAGGAATGCTTCCAGCACCTTGTTGAATCTATGCCACGAAGAATTGAGGCAGTTCTGAAGGCAAAAGGGGGTCCAACCCGTTACTAGCATGGTGTACCTAATAAAGTGGCCGGTGAGTGTATATTCCACAATGTTTTAATGGCACACCATTAACAAATTCCACAGAAATTCAGCAGCCATTTTAAAATAATTCCTCTCATACGATCAGATCAGCAGTAAATGATCATGTGTGTGTTTTTAGTGTCCAAATACCACCACCACGCTACGGGTTGTTAATACACTTAAAGGACCATCTCATGCAAAATAACTCTTTTTACATTGTATCCTGGCAGCACGGTGGCACAGTGGTCTCACAGCAAGAAGGTCGTTGGTTCGAGTCCCGGGTGGGGACGAGGCTTGAAACTCTGTCCTTTCTGTGTGGAGTTTGCATGTTCTCCCCGTGTTTGCGTGGGTTTCCTCCGACATGCATGCTAGGTTGATTGGCCGGTGCTAAATTGCTCCTAGGCATGAGTGTGTGTGTAGATGGTTGTATGTGTCCCCGTGACAGACTGGCAACCTGTTCGGGGTGTACCCTGCCCTTCGCCTTAAATTAGCCGGGATGTGCTCCGGCACCCCACGCAACCCCAAAAGGGATAGACGGATAAGAAGATGACTGACTGACATTGTATCCTCTGCACATACACACGTTTACAACACACATTACACAATAGTTATGAAAATATATTGATTTGGTGGAGCGCAGTCACAGACCCGGAACTATGAAAGGCCGGGTATCGCTCATCCCCCCCACCCGTCCTGAGAAAGTACAAGCTCCGCCCTCTGCTCTCACTGAGCCGCTATTCCTCCGCCCATCTCTGAGAGGGAGGGGGAAGGCGGGCGTAAACCCGTGCGTAGCTACAAAAAGCGTGTTTCAAGCAAGAAAATAAAAAAGAGGCAGAGCAGCGAACCAGCCTGTATATCGGACGTTGAAAGCGAGTTTGTGAGGGCGTAAGGCCGGAGCGGAGGCGGGTGAGGAGGGCGGGCGGGTGTTGAGGAAGGAGGGGGGCGTGTGTGAAGTCCGTCCTGGCTACGTCAAATGCGTCATACTTTAGACATCTGCTCATTGGTTGTTTTGTCTGAGCGTACCAGAAATCCACAGAAAAACGGGCTAAATCAATCTAGAAAGACACACACACACACACACAAACACACACACACACATACACAAGGCCCGGACATCACTTTTACAAGGTGGAAAACTCTGGAAAGTCCATTTTTCATGAGATGGACCCTTTAAAGTTCTTATAAACACCCACCAGACCCTCCAGTTTCCTTTAATTTATTTACTGCTTTCCAGTGACAAACAGCATGTCGTCAACATAAATAACAAATATAACAAATTCATACAAAATAAGAGTGCTGAGATTTGCTGCTTTTCACCAGTAACAACACCTAGCCATCGTGCTGACTCCTGTGCCACCGTAAGGTCAGGGCTTCAAGTCTCAGAGTGAGGACGAGGCTTCAAACGCTGGCCTTTCTGTCTGGAGTTTGCATGTTTTTCTCGTCTACATGTGGGTTTTCTCCAGTTTCCTCCCACTTGTCTGTTATGTCGTTACCGTCGGCAGTAATGAGGCTCTCTTTGGTACGATTAGACTTCAGATTAAGAACATTTAAATGTTTTAATCGATGATTACAAACAAATAAAACATGAAACTGAGAGTCTTTAAAAGTCCGTTTGGGTAAAAAACGATTTGTTTTTTATTTGATTGGAATGTGATCCTAATGATTGAACGTCTCGTAACAGGTGATCCTAATGATTGAACGTCTCGTAACAGGTGATCCTAATGATTGAACGTCTCGTAACAGGTGATCCTAATGATTGAACGTCTCGTAACAGGTGATCCTAATGACTGAACGTCTCTTAACAGGTGATCCTAATGATTGAACGTCTCGTAACAGGTGATCCTAATGATTGAACGTCTCGTAACAGGTGATCCTAATGACTGAACGTCTCGTAACAGGTGATCCTAATGACTGAACGTCTCGTAGGAGGTGATCCTGATGATTTTTAGTTTTGGTTTATTTTACTTAGAACCGAATAAAACACGAACAAAAGGACCAAAAAGAACCGTCACAGCTTGTGACGAGCACTTAGTTACCGTTCCTCCAACGTTGATGTTGAGGGTCAAGTGTTTGGTGGGAGAGCGAAGGACACGTGAAGGTGACACGGGAAGCCGATCCTCCACCTCCTCGCGCTCGTACTCGGCATACAGGTCGTAAATATCTCTGCTCAGGTCCTTCACAGGAAAAAATAAAGAACCAGTTTCAGTTGTTTACGTTGATACACGTTAAAATATGTTTCAGCCTTTTGGTTTAAAAGGATTTTTTTTTTTTTAAATCTGATTTAATGGATTTATCGGAATCGTCTGTTTTAATAAGATTTTCTAGTTTTTAATGCAGCAGTGAAATAAAATTATTTTTCTAATTTTCTAACAGTATTTTTATTTAAATAAACGTGTTTTAACATCAATAAATAAAACTGGTGACATGTTGTAAAAATTTCAGTTTTTTTTTCAATTTTATACATAATTTGGTTGAAGTTTAAATCGATTTGATCAAATTTCCATTTGCATCAGTTTCAAAGTCAAATTTAAGCCAAAGATTTTAAACGTTCCAGTGTTTACATTAAATGATTTATAAATCATGATGTCATGATACCTGCATGGAGTTCCATGGCTTGATGAAAGAACTGATCAGGTCCAGATGTTGATCACTTTCTTGGACCTTCTGCGTCTGGTTTCCAGGTTTGTAGCTGGGGAACAGACTCCTGCTGCGAGCTCGGAGGTGCGTCAACATGTTCGCCGCCTCACTGTCTCATTACACACACACACACACACACACTGATCTGATGCTGCTGATGATCTGGGTGCTTAAAGCTCGTCTTTATCTCCTCCCACCGACCCACATGTTTACTCTTTTAAACACTTTCTACAATCTCTCCAAACAACCTTATCGTCGTGGTTCCCTCGCCCACCACTAGAGGGAGCTGGAACCTTCCCATATCTGCCTGATTTGAGACACCTGATGATGGTGTTTGAGCAGCTGCCTTTAAAAAAGGCAGTCTGCCTTCCCTTCAGTGTCGGGTGGTCATCCTGATGAAGACATGCCTGTGAAACGTCTACCATGAGACCTTCTGTTGATCCAGATGTTTTTCTTTACAGCGCTACTGGACTGGACATCCTTGTCCTGCGGTTGGTCCTCCTCCTTCCCTCTGCATCCATGTCGTGACACTTCTTACCTTGTTGGATTAGTGAGACGGTGTCTGTTGCCCGGGTGACCGTAACATCAGCGTCATACTGGTTGTGAGTGTCTAATGGTGTGACACCTGATGGTGACTCAATCAGATAAATTAATCTTTGTTGCAGTTAAATGAGGATAATGATGATCCACTGGTTCTTATCGAATTCTGTCAAGCTCCGACATGCTGACTGTCAAAGACAGAGAGGGTCAAGCTTTTTCGTTTCCATAGATCTGTTTTTATTGTTGTGATCCTGAACTTTGAAACTGAAAAAGACAGAACGATATTTTCTGAATCACACCATCAGCTGTTCTACCTTCACAGAAAACAAGTCAAATTTGACTTATTTTTGTCCAAATAAAGACTGATTCTCTGATGGAGGCCATCATTACTGGGAATCGACATCTTTTAACTCTTTGATTCGTGGATTAAGAACAATCTGATTAGAGTTTTATCTCCATTTGTTTTTCTTCAGCAGCGAAAACAATGATGGAAGTAATCTTTTTTCTTCCAGAAGCTTTTGTGTTTCTCGACATTATTTCTTGTGCTTCTTAAATCAAGTAATGATTACAGTCTGGTTGATGACGTCATGCTATGAGTTATGTGATGACCAGTAAGCCCAACTCAAAATCTATTTTTAGACCATTACATATCTTCTGCCCCCTAGTGGATGACTTTTACACTGCTGATTGGTCGGCCATCACAAGAAAGTTATTTGTTTTGTTTCATATTGCTTTTTTTTTTTTTTTTTACATAATTTACATTTGTTTCAACAAAACAAACAATAAAAAATTTTTTAATGCCTTTCCAGGAAAAAAAAGCCTCTTAACAATAAAATAAAATGTAACAATAATAATAAACAGTTCATATTCCATTTTCTTTTTGATATTCAGTCATATATTTATAAATAAGACAACTTTTAAATTTTAAAAAGGAAGACTATAGTTTATTTAAATCACTTAATTAATTCCATAATTATTAATAATAATTAATTTGAACCCGTTCAAAATGATAAAGACCTCTTAAATTCTCATGGTGTCGCTTCTTAACGTAAAAAAGTTTTGTTTACTTGGAGGAATTAAATTATATTTGACTCTCTTGACGATTTGGAAATTTAGCGTTTTATGTAAAAAATGTTAGGATTCCAGAAAAATTTATGATCGATAATCACACCTAAAAATTTATACTTTCCTACCCTCACCATTCCTGACTCTCCTCTTGACTCTCCTCCTGACTCTCCTCCTGACTCTCCTCCTGACTCTCCTCCTGACTCTCCTCCTGGCTCTCCTCCTGACTCTCCTCCTGACTCTCCTCCTGACTCTCCTCCTGACTCTCCTCCTGACTCTCCTCCTGACTCTCCTCCTGGCTCTCCTCCTGACTCTCCTCTTGGCTCTCCTCTGGCTCTCCTCCTGACTCTCCTCTTGACTCTCCTCCTGACTCTCCTCCTGACTCTCCTCTTGGCTCTCCTCCTGACTCTCCTCTTGGCTCTCCTCCTGACTCTCCTCCTGGCTCTCCTCCTGACTCTCCTCTTGGCTCTCCTCTGGCTCTCCTCCTGACTCTCCTCTTGACTCTCCTCCTGACTCTCTTCCTGACTCTCCTCCTGACTCTCCTCTTGGCTCTCCTCTGGCTCTCCTCCTGACTCTCCTCTTGACTCTCCTCCTGACTCTCCTCCTGACTCTCCTCTTGGCTCTCCTCTTGGCTCTTCTCCTGACTCTCCTCCTGACTCTCCTCTTGACTCTCCTCTTGACTCTCCTCCTGACTCTCCTCTTGACTCTCCTCCTGACTCTCCTCCTGACTCTCCTCTTGGCTCTCCTCTTGACTCTCCTCTTGACTCTCCTCCTGACTCTCCTCTTGACTCTCCTCTTGACTCTCCTCTTGACTCTCCTCTTGACTCTCCTCCTGACTCTCCTCTTGACTCTCCTCCTGACTCTCCTCCTGACTCTCCTCTTGGCTCTCCTCTTGGCTCTCCTCCTGACTCTCTTCCTGACTCTCCTCTTGGCTCTCCTCTTGACTCTCCTCCTGACTCTCCTCTTGACTCTCCTCTTGACTCTCCTCTTGACTCTCCTCCTGACTCTCCTCTTGACTCTCCTCCTGACTCTCCTCCTGACTCTCCTCTTGGCTCTCCTCTTGGCTCTCCTCCTGACTCTCTTCCTGACTCTCCTCTTGACTCTCCTCTTGACTCTCCTCCTGACTCTCCTCCTGACTCTCCTCCTGACTCTCTTCCTGACTCTCCTCTTGGCTCTCCTCTTGACTCTCCTCCTGACTCTCCTCTTGACTCTCCTCTTGACTCTCCTCTTGACTCTCCTCCTGACTCTCCTCTTGACTCTCCTCCTGACTCTCCTCCTGACTCTCCTCTTGGCTCTCCTCTTGGCTCTCCTCCTGACTCTCTTCCTGACTCTCCTCTTGACTCTCCTCTTGACTCTCCTCCTGACTCTCCTCTTGACTCTCCTCCTGACTCTCCTCCTGACTCTCCTCTTGGCTCTCCTCTTGACTCTCCTCCTGACTCTCCTCCTGACTCTCCTCCTGACTCTCCTCTTGACTCTCCTCTTGACTCTCCTCCTGACTCTCCTCTTGACTCTCCTCTTGACTCTCCTCTTGACTCTCCTCCTGACTCTCCTCTTGACTCTCCTCCTGACTCTCCTCCTGGCTCTCCTCTTGACTCTCCTCCTGGCTCTCCTCTGACTCTCCTCCTGACTCTCCTCCTGGCTCTCCTCCTGACTCTCCTCCTGACTCTCCTCCTGACTCTCCTCCTGGCTCTCCTCTTGGCTCTCCTCCTGGCTCTCCTCTGACTCTCCTCCTGACTCTCCTTCTGGCTCTCCTCTGACTCTCCTCCTGGTTCTCCTTCTGACTGTCCTCTGACTCTCCTCCTGACTCTCCTCCTGGCTCTCCTCCTGGCTCTCCTCTGACTCTCCTCCTGGCTCTCCTTCTGACTGTCCTCCTGACTCTCCTCCTGACTCTCCTCCTGGCTCTCCTCTTGACTCTCCTCCTGGCTCTCCTCTGACTCTCCTCCTGACTCTTTTCCTAACTCTCTTCCTGACTCTCCTCCTGGCTCTCCTCCTGACTCTCTTCCTATCTCTCTTCCTGACTCTCCTCCTGACTCTCCTCTTGGCTCTCCTCCTGACTCTCTTCCTAACTCTCTTCCTGACTCTCCTCCTGACTCTCCCTCTTGGCTCTCCTCCTGACTCTCCTCTGGCTCTCCTCCTGACTCTCCTCCTGACTCTCCTCTTGGCTCTCTTTCTGGCTCTCCTCCTGACTCTCTTCCTGACTCTCCCTCTTGCTCTCCTCTGACTCTCCTCTTGACTCTCCTCCTGACTCTCCTCTTGACTCTCCTCCTGACTCTCCTCCTGGCTCTCCTCTTGACTCTCCTCCTGGCTCTCCTCTGACTCTCCTCCTGACTCTCCTCCTGGCTCTCCTCCTGACTCTCCTCCTGACTCTCCTCCTGACTCTCCTCCTGGCTCTCCTCTTGGCTCTCCTCCTGGCTCTCCTCTGACTCTCCTCCTGACTCTCCTTCTGGCTCTCCTCTGACTCTCCTCCTGGTTCTCCTTCTGACTGTCCTCTGACTCTCCTCCTGACTCTCCTCCTGGCTCTCCTCCTGGCTCTCCTCTGACTCTCCTCCTGGCTCTCCTTCTGACTGTCCTCCTGACTCTCCTCCTGACTCTCCTCCTGGCTCTCCTCTTGACTCTCCTCCTGGCTCTCCTCTGACTCTCCTCCTGACTCTTTTCCTAACTCTCTTCCTGACTCTCCTCCTGGCTCTCCTCCTGACTCTCTTCCTATCTCTCTTCCTGACTCTCCTCCTGACTCTCCTCTTGGCTCTCCTCCTGACTCTCTTCCTAACTCTCTTCCTGACTCTCCTCCTGACTCTCCCTCTTGGCTCTCCTCCTGACTCTCCTCTGGCTCTCCTCCTGACTCTCCTCCTGACTCTCCTCTTGGCTCTCTTTCTGGCTCTCCTCCTGACTCTCTTCCTGACTCTCCCTCTTGCTCTCCTCCTGACTCTCCTCCTGACTCTCCTCCTGGCTCTCCTCCTGACTCTCCTCTTGGCTCTCTTCCTGGCTCTCCTCTTGACTCTCTTCCTGACTCTCCCTCTTGCTCTCCTCCTGACTCTCCTCCTGACTCTCCTCCTGACTCTCCTCCTGGCTCTCCTCCTGGCTCTCCTCCTGACTCTCTTCCTGGCTCTCCTCCTGACTCTCTTCCTGACTCTCCTCCTGACTCTCCTCCTGACTCTCCTCCTGGCTCTCCTCCTGGCTCTCCTCCAGCTCTCCTCCTGACTCTCCTCCTGGCTCTCCTCCTGGATCTCCTCCTGGCTCTCCTCCAGCTCTCCTCCTGACTCTCCTCCTGACTCTCCTCCTGGCTCTCCTCTGGCTCTCCTCCTGGCTCTCCTCCTGGCTCTACTCTGGCTCTCCTCCTGGCTCTCCTCTGGCTCTCCTCCTGGCTCTCCTCCTGGCTCTCCTCTGGCTCTCCTCATGACTCTCCTCTGGCTCTCCTCCTGGCTCTCCTCTGGCTCTCCTCATGACTCTCCTCTGGCTCTCCTCCTGGCTCTCCTCCTGGCTCTCCTCCTGGCTCTCCTCCTGACTCTATTCCTGACTCTCCTCTGGCTCTCCTCCTGGCTCTCCTCCTGGCTCTCCTCTGGCTCTCCTCCTGACTCTCCTCCTGGCTCTCCTCTGGCTCTCCTCATGACTCTCCTCTGGCTCTCCTCCTGGCTCTCCTCCTGGCTCTCCTCTGGCTCTCCTCCTGGCTCTCCTCTGGCTCTCCTCATGACTCTCCTCTGGCTCTCCTCCTGGCTCTCCTCTGGCTCTCCTCATGACTCTCCTCTGGCTCTCCTCCTGGCTCTCCTCTTGGCTCTCCTCCTGACTCTCCTCCTGACTCTATTCCTGACTCTCCTCCTGACTCTCCTCCTGGCTCTCCTCCTGACTCTCTTCCTAACTCTCTTCCTGACTCTCCTCCTGACTCTCCCTCTAGCTCTCCTCCTGGATCTTCCCTTTCTCTTGGCTCTCCTCCTGGCTCTCCTCTGGCTCTCCTCCTGGCTCTCCTCTTGGCTCTCCTCCTGACTCTCCTCCTGACTCTATTCCTGACTCTCCTCCTGACTCTCCTCTTGGCTCTCCTCCTGGCTCTCCTCCTGGCTCTCCTTTTGGCTCTCCTCCTGGCTCTCCTCTTTCTCTTGGCTTTCCTCCTGGCTCTCCTCTGGCTCTCCTCCTGACTCTCCTCTGGCTCTCCTCCTGGCTCTCCTCCTGGCTCTCCTCTTGGCTCTCCTCCTGACTCTCCTCCTGACTCTATTCCTGACTCTCCTCCTGACTCTCCTCTTGGCTCTCCTCTTGGCTCTCCTCCTGACTCTCTTCCTAACTCTCTTCCTGACTCTCCTCCTGACTCTATTCCTGGCTCTCCTCCTGACTCTCCTCTTGGCTCTCCTCCTGACTCTCTTCCTAACTCTCTTCCTGACTCTCCTCCTGACTCTCCTCTTGGCTCTCCTCCTGACTCTCCCTCTAGCTCTCCTCCTGGCTCTCCTCTTTCTCTTGGCTCTCCTCCTGGGTCTCCTGTGGCTCTCCTCCAGCTCTCCTCCGGCTGTCCTCTCCTCCTTCCCCAGCTTCCTCTTATCAACCAATCAGGGACTGCACCACTTCTTAGCAGCAGAAGTAAATAAAATAATTAAATAAACTCCTCCACCTGCTGCACCTCCATCTAACGCTCCTCCTCTTCCACCCTGATCCGTCCATCTTCTGTGCGTCAGAGGGCCGAGCTGCTCTGATAGCCGATTATAACAGCGGCAGCAAGCTGCGGCGCCGCCTGCTGGACAGCCGATACGGACCCAGAAACATCTCGTACATGGCGGACACGCTGATGAGCGAAGACTGGAAGGTTCAGAACGCCAAAGCCTGCCCGCACTGTTACTGCCCCATCCAGGTAAATACCCACAATCCCTCACTGTAAGCGTCCCGTGCAGGTGCACGTACCTGTTCACACGGAGTGTTTTGTGTTGCAGAAGGACGGCGGGTGTAACCACATGAACTGTACTCGGTGTCATCGACCGTTTCAGTGGACGGAGGCCCTGACGGTGACCTCCAAACCAGACTTAAAACCAGAACCCGAACGTGGAGAAGAATCCAAAACAAAGTCCTGACAGGAGTCTGAAGGTCTCATATGGGCATACGCTGACTTCTACTTATACACACACACACACACACACACACACACACACACACACACACACACACACACACACACACACACACATACACACACACAGACACACACACACATACAGTGCCTGACAAAAGTCTTGTCTCTTCTCCATTTTGTAGAAACAACAGCTTAAAACCTGACTTTTAACTCATTCATTGTTTTTAGAAATGGTTCATATGAAAGCTAAAACCCTCCAAAATTATGTCTAAAATCTACAATAAATTCCATGAACTGAAGAAAGAGTTTAATGAACACAGAATGATCACATTTTGGAAAGACAAAAGTTTTGTCGCCTACATAGAATAATGTGAAAACTGAACAAAAATGAGTGGGTGTGTATAAAAAAAGACAACATCACACCAGGCCTTCACATCAACTGTAACTTGACCTCTGTCAACATGCCTAAGATTCATCCTATGACCAAAGCTTTGATCATCAAGAAGACTGAAGACCAGATCCACTGCTGAGGTGGCTGACACCTTCAATGTGTCTCAGTGACAAGTACAAAGGATAAAAAAAAGATTTGAAGAGACGGGAGAAGTTTATGACAGGCCCAGGTCAGGAAGACGACTGCTTGGGAGGACCGTTTGTTGGCTCGAAAATCCAAGGCCAGCCCCTTTTCCACTGCAGCAGAGCTCCACCAGGTCTGGTCACCTCAAGTCCCTGTGTCAACCAGAACAGTTTGTCAAATTCTGTCTCGAAATGGCCTCCATGGTCGAATCAGTGCCCAGAAACCAGCACTCAACAAAAACCAATTAAAAAAGCGTGTGGCATTTTCCAAGACCCACAGCCTGCTCAAAGGATGGACACTGGAAAAGTGGGAGAAAGTAGATTTCTCTGATGAGTCTTCATTTGAATTACATCACAGCAGCCACAAGTATGGCAGGAGACCAACTGGAGCTCGCATGGATTGAAATTCACCCAGAAAACAGTTAAGTTTGGTGGTGGAAAAATCATGGTCTGGGGTTACATCCAATATGGAGGTGTGCGAGAGATATGCAGGGTGCAAGGCAATATCAATAGCCTAAAATATCAAGAAGTATTAGCTACCTCTTACATTCCCAACCATAAAAGGGCTCAAGATTTGCAGCAGGATGGTGCTCCATCCCATAAAAGATCAAGGTGCTCCAGGATTGGCCAGCCCAGTCACCAGACATGAACATCATTGAGCATGAACCTTGATGAACCTTGATGAACTCTAGGAGGCATGTAAGATTATTCCTGATGACTTCATCAATAAATTGTATGAATCGTTACCTAACCGCATGGATGCAGTTCTTCAGGCTCATGGAAGTCATACAAGATATTAAATCTGGATCTCACAGCACCACTACTTCATTCACTGATGTTGTAAAATATTTTTTTGTATTTGAAGTAAATTATTTGTTCAGTTTTCACATTATTCTATATAGGCTACAAAACGTTTGTCTTTCCAAAATGTGATCATTCTGTGTTCATTAAACTCTTTCTTCAGTTCATGGAATTTATTGTAGATTTTAGACATAATTTTGGAGGGTTTTAGTTTTCATATGAACCATTTCTAAAAAACTTAGAAGGAGTTAAAAGTCAGGTTATGAGCTGTTGTTTCTACAAAATGGAGAAGAGACAAGACTTTTATCAGGCACTGTATACACACACACACACACACACACACATACACACACACACATACACACACACACACATACACACACACACATACACACACACACACACACACATACACACACACACACACATACACACACACACACATACACACACACACACACACATACACACACACACACACACACACACACACACACATACACACACACACATACACACACATACACACACACACACACACACACACACATACACACACACATACACACACACATACACACACACACATACACACACACACACACACACATACACACACACACATACACACACACACACACACACACACACACACATACGTGCACCAACACACACATACACCCTCACACACACAGGAAACCAGAGAAAACCCACACATACACAGGGAGAACATGCAAACTCCACACAGAAAAAGGACAGTGTTTCCAGCCTCTCCCCCTTCTGGAACTCGAACCCTGACCTTCTTGCTGTGAAGCCTTCGTTCAGCCCAAAAAAAAAATTAAAGTTACTGAAATTTAAAAATTTACTGAATAAAAACGTCTTTAATCTTTTTTTTTCTTTTTAATTTTGTTCACATTAAATTATATTTAGATTGTTTTAAATAAGGGCGTCCAACCAGTGGATGGCGCTCTACTGGTCATCCGGGAGTGTGTGTGTGTGTGTGTGTGTGTGTGTGTGGGTTGGGATAAAAGTTTGGGCACCCCTTGTTTTAAAGCGTTTTATTTTCACAAAAAAAAAAGTTTGAAACAAAGTTAAAAAAAGTTATTAAAAAAGCACAAAAAACTTATAATAAAATGAAATTAAATCCATTTAAAGTGTTTTAAAAAACTTAGAAAATTTATTTGAATTATTTTAATAAATTATAGGCTTTTTTTTCTTAAATATTTGAAAGTTAATAAAGAAGAAAAATGTATGTGTGTGTGTGTGTATGTGTGTGTATGTGTGTGTGTGTATGTGTGTGTATGTGTGTGTGTGTATGTGTGTGTATGTGTGTGTGTGTGTGTGTGTGTGTATGTGTGTGTGTGTGTGTGTGTATGTGTGTGTGTATGTGTGTGTATGTGTGTATGTGTGTGTATGTGT
>CACRXE010000024.1:0-26967 GCA_902685375.1 Neostethus bicornis
AACAACTATGGGGTTAGATGTCGACTCCAGAGACACTTTGGCATGGGCACAGCGAGAATGGAACCAGCTTGTCTCAGTCCAAGGACAGATGTTCTACCACTAAGCTATTTCAACAGATATGGTTTTTCATATGAACGTAGATTACTAAGACACAAAGTAAAAAAACTGACTGCAGAAAAGAATGTCATGATTTTAAATTAGATGAAAAAGTGGAAATTATGCCTTCATCAACAGACATTCAATCAGTGATGTAGATGTTCAAACAATTGGTTTCTCACAGAGGATATGTAAGGTGGCATACAAATCGTTTTGATAGAAAAGAGGTGATTTGGAAATGGCATGGTATCAGTTGCTGTGCCATCAAACACATATTGTACCTCCTTCCTGTCTGACTGAGCTTTTTCCCCACCATGACTGATCAAATCTACCTTTTAATAATTGGCAGCTGTCTGTCTGTCATATAATCCCCTCCATCCCAAGAACCCACATGCTCCTGACTCCATGTTGGCTCCTTGTTGACACTATGCATCAACAAATTGAGTCTCAGTCTCTACCCCTGTCTTTGCCTTTACTCCGATATCTGGCCATTCATCCTGAATGCCGCTCCAGGACCAGAAGAAGAACTACAAAGCAGTGCAGTCCTGTGAGGAAGGGGGATCTGGGGGGGCCTATCTTGAGCCACTAGTAGCCCTGGCCCAGAACGGAGCCAACATGCACAACGTACTGGGGCCTGCATGCATCTTTCTTCGCAAGGGCTTCGCTGAGAGCCGGCAGGCTGTACGTAAGTCCAGAAATATCCCCGTGCATGCATGCCGCGTAAGTTTAGCACATAATGAAGTTCATGCACAGTGGGCAAAGCCCCCTTCTACATAAATGAGAACTCCTAACAAAAATTTCAGAAACTGGCAGTGCAGAGAGGATAGTAATTTGACGATTTGAAGCAAACAGGAGTTTTGAATGCTAAAGTAAGAGGAAAAAAAGTTGTGTGTGCTTGTTTGTGTTTGATAAATGATTAAATAAGAGGTTGGATCTTTATCTCAAAAAGTGGAGACCGGAGGACTAAAAAGGTATTGTCATGGTGATGACTGAAGATTGTCTAATACAAGGATATTTTCTCCCCCATCAATAGCAGTGGACAACATACTTCATTGAAAGTCATCTTTAGTTTTAGTGTCTTGGACAACTTTCGCACTATTTAGGAAGACATTCAGCTCATTGATTGAAGCTAAACTAAATAAAATGTTTCCTTTCTTGCTCAGTAAAAGGAAATCATCTTAAATGTGTTTTATTGCAACTCAGATTAAACCATTTGTATGCTTTGAAACAGGTTTCCAAGACTCCGCATGTTTCCTTTTTGGTGTGATCTCACTGAAAATGGTTGGCACACACCCGAATTCATTCTTCTCTCACCATGTTGTGAGAGGAATGCTGGGTATTGGCATGACTTCTAACATGTCAGCAGTATTTGGATCCTAACCTTGTATTGTGATCCTTTACAGGACCGCGAGTTGAGGCCAGAGGAAATGGATGGTATGTTGCTATGTTTAGCACTTAAAAATACAAATTGAATCATTATTAAAATGAATTTATGGCTACGTGTTTTACTTTTTTTTTATTTGTCAGAGTTGCGTGAGGCCTTCAAGGAGTTTGACAAAGATAAAGATGGATTTATTGGCTGTAAAGACCTGGGCAACTGCATGAGGACGATGGGCTACATGCCAACGGAGATGGAACTCATAGAATTGAGCCAGCAAATCAACATGAACTGTAACTAAAACTCAGCTTGTTTGGTTCAGTGCTCATTCCTACAAAGTACTTTTATCCTCAGCTGACACAGTTCAGCATTGTCTGTAGGTCCTGTTCTGTCTCAGCCAGAAGGGCAACATCACCAACATAAAGCAAGATACTCGCAGCTGTACACTGTACAGATGTATATCAATATTCAATTGTTTGATCTTATGAGACAAATTGTGAATAGGGAATGTAAACAGCTTGGAGGGAGAACGTCCCTCTGTTTTACCTCAGGTTCAATAAGAAATCGTTCAGTCTAAAGATTTTTCAGAATAAGTAGCGCTACCGTAAAGAGAGTACTTTAAATTCTTTTTAAAGTACTCTCTCTCTCTCTCTCCTCTGTACATGTTCAAACCATCTCAGTCTGGCCTCTCTGACTTTGTCCTCTAACATGTGCTGTTCCTCTGACATACTCATTTCTAATCCTGTCCATCCTGGTCACTCCCAGAGAGATCCTCAGCATCTTCATCTCTGCTACCCCCATCTCTGTTTCCTGTCTTTCCCTTAGTGCCACTGTCTCTAAACCAAACAGCATGACCGGTCTCACCATGGTTTTTTTACACTTTCCCTTTCATTTTAGCTGAAACTCTTCTATCACACATCACACCTGATACTTTTCTCCACCCGTTCCAGCCTGCCTGCACACGCTTCTTCACCTCTTTTCCACATTCTCCATTGCTCTGGACTGTTGATCCAGAGTATTCAAAATCTTCCACCTTCTTTATCTCTTCTCCCTGTAACCTCACTTTTCCATTTGGATCCCTCTCATTCACACACATGTACTCTGTTTAACTCCGACTAATCTTCATTCCTCTTCTTTCTAGTGCAAACCTCCACCTCTCCAGCTTTTCCTCCACCTCTTCCCTCCTCTCACTACAGATCACAATGTCAACTGCAAACATCATTGTCCATGGAGATTCCTGTCTAACCTCGTATGTCAGCCTGTCCATCACCATAGCAAACAGCAAAGGACTCAGTGCAGATCCCTGGTGCAGTCCCACCCCCACACTGAACTCCTTTATCACACCTACAGCACACCTCACCACTGTCTTACAGCCCTCATACATGTCCTGAACCACTTTAACATACTTCTCTGACACATCAGAGTTCCTCATACAATACCATAGTTCTTCTCTAGGTATTCTGTCATACGCTTTCTCTGGATCTATAAAGACACAGTGCAGCTCCCTCTGACCTTCTCTGTACTTCTCTATCAGCATCCTCAGGCAAATATTGCATCTGTAGTGCTCTTTTTAGGCATAAAACCATACTGCTGCTCAGAAATTTTTACTTCAGACCTTAGCCTAGCTTCAACAACTTTTTCCCATAACTTCATCGTTTGACTGATCAGTTTTATTCCTCTGTAGTTATTACAACTCTGCACATCTCCCTTGTTCTTAACCCAGGAACCAGCACACTTCTTCTCCATTCATCAGGCATCTTCTCACTTTCTAATATCCTGTTAAACAGCCCAGTCAGGAAACTCTACTGCCATCTCACCCGAACATTTCCATACATTCTATAGGAATATCATCAGGACCGAGAGCCTTTCCGCTCTTCATCCTGTTCAGTGCACTCTTTTTTTTCTTCCTAACTAATCCTAGATAGTTATAGCATATTATTCCCAATTGTCGCACAAGCGTGGCCGCACCAATGAATTGTGAGTCTGTAAATAAGCTATTTTCAAAAAAAAAAAAAATCTGCAAGACAAAAAAATTGGGCTAATTTACAGTATCGGTACCAACACAAGCTGCACATGTGCGGTAGTGTTATTTAAAAGGACATTTCAGACTTGAGCTAAAGTTGCATATGGACTTATTTTTTGTCGAACTCAAGCTTTGCTGTACACGGTATACGTGTTTACTGTACATGGGTTTGCTTCCATTAGAAAGCAGTACCGTACCGCTTTCAAATGGAAAGCAGTACTTCCATTGTAGTAATGCTTACAATGGAGCAGTACTACATAGTAATACTATTGTTATGCATATTGGGAATAGTATGGTTCCCAATATAGATAACAATAGTATATTGGGAACCATACTATTCCCAATACAGAAATTGGGAATAGTAGGTATTTTGTAAAAAAACAAACAAACTGCAGACTCTGTAGGACATTAAACCCTCCACCAAATATTTCTTGTATAGTGAACAGAAACCATTGGCCAGAGTCTGTGAATCCCTCCAACTTTCTGATTTTGGCAATTTATTAGTATTTCTATTGGTTGGAGATACAAACATGGAGATTACTAGAAAAGCCCAATCCAGTATTCATAGTCACTGGATTGTCAGCACAAGAAGATCTCTTATACTTTTCTTTTCACTCCTCTTTACTAGTGGGAGGACATTGTTGACTTTGAAGACTTTGTTGAACTTATGGGTCCAAAACTTCTGGCTGAAACAGCAGACATGATCGGGGTGAAGGAAACTAAGGGATGCTTTCAAAGAGGTGAAAAGATTCTCAATTATATTTCCTCATTTTATGTGTTTAGTTAGCCTTTGTTTGGAAAAATATGATCATTTTGGTGATTGTGTGTCATATGTGATTAATCTGTATGGTTTTATCTTTCTCAACATTTCTTGATTTTAGTTTGACACTAACGGTGATGGTCAAATCAGCACAGCTGAACTCAGAGAAGCAATGAAGAAAACTGTTGGGACAGCAGGTAAACCCCCTGCAGGGAAAAACTGGCCACTGATTCTTGGGACTCCATCAGACATCATTGTCTGTCCGATTTTTATTCTGTGCTCTCCACATGTAACTGACTCTGAATGTCCTAGAAGTTCACACTATCAAAACATCTCCGCTGTTTTCAGGTTGGGCACAGGGATCTGGAGGAGATTTTACGGGACATAGACCTAAATGGAGATGGACATGTAGACTTTGAAGGTAAGATAAAGATGAAATGGTTCAAACAGATTTACACCTTTTTCTACTTTTTCCCCCTGCCTATTAATTCCCCCCCTATTAAGATGTATGTGTTCTAAAATGTGTCATGTTTGTACTGTATTTTCAATCCCATGATGTCATTTAAATGAAGGGATGAAGAAACATGTGTCAGATTGTATCAGTGGTGAGGGATTTTGTCACCTAAGAGATTACCCGGCAGGAAACTGATGCATAAATGGAGGGTATAAAATATCTTGAAGAGCTGCTTTTTCTGGTTATGCAACTAAATGTACAACCTTGGATTTTGGTGAACACAGAAACTGCCGTAGCTGTCAAAAAGACCAACCATTTGAAAGTAGAGCAACTCACTTTGAATAGAGCAAGGGACTGACATAATAATTATTCTTGTTTGTCATGATGTAGAAGTTGTAGGAACCAGATGCACAGCATGCACAGCTAGTTTAACCAGTTTATTAAGGACACAAGGGGTCAAAGAGAAGATGTGAGTAGGTGCAACCAGGTAGACAACCTGTGCTTCTGGAAATAATGAGTATTGAGTGTTGCTCAATACAACAATGTAAGAAGCATAAAGATAGTCATTAGCTGGTCATTAACTTTCTCTCCCAGATGTCGATAAACAATAAATACATACAACAAGAAAAAAATAAAAGTTCCAAAAGCATGAGCAATTATCATCTAGCAAGGTAGGCGCCACCTAGTGCCACCACTATGTTGAATTTTCTCCAGAAACT
The DNA here is from genome assembly GCA_902685375.1 of Neostethus bicornis. Taxonomy (NCBI): domain Eukaryota; kingdom Metazoa; phylum Chordata; class Actinopteri; order Atheriniformes; family Phallostethidae; genus Neostethus; species Neostethus bicornis. The sequence goes on from CACRXE010000024.1 coordinate 5,431, forward strand.
AGTCAGGTAATCCTAGTAAGAAAAACATCCTACCCGATGAGCAAACAGAGATTACAGTTTGACATGAACACAATCATCCGTCTGGGCGTTGTTTTTCTAGTTTGATAGCTGAAAAAAGGAGGTCAGCCATGACATACGGTTCAAATTAGCAACAATTCCTAGGATTGAGAATTTTAGGATTGTGTTTAGAAAAATCATTCAGGGGAAATATGTTGTAGCCCTGCTTCCGACGGGAAAAGTTGCCTTTCAATGTTTCATTTTCTGGACTACACTGACTGTTCAGGCCCTTTACATACCTCATAGAAACGAACCCCAATATCACATGGTCAGAAACAGTCTGATGTATCAGACTAGTTAGTGATCAGACTAGTTAGTGATCATCAGTTCACTTCACACAATCCTTGGAATATGTACTTGGTGTGTCGTTATGCCAACTACTTTGTTCTTCTTGTTAGATTATTAAAATACAAATGACATAAAAGGCTAATCTTGTTTGTTTCCAAAATTGTTTGCTTGTGTTTCCTTTGTGCTCTCTTCTCATGTCACTTTTGATGTGCCCTTTAGCACAGGTGTGATTATGAACTCTTGGGACAAGTGGGTTACACAAACGTGGAAGTAATTATGTGGCAACCGAGGCTAAACGGTAGCACCTGGTCACTATTTATCATCATAGGCCATCTGTCAAAATAGAGAATTCATTGTGTATTCATTTTTTAAAGTTAAATATTGATCCAGCCTTCTGTTAATTTGAGTTATCCGTCAAGTTATGCAACCTCGAGTTTCTGCCCATACCCATGACTCAAAGAAGACTTCCCCCTCCTTTTCACCATATGAGCTACCAATCAAGTTGTGCTACATAGCAAGAACCTAATGGTGTTTCAATACAGGTGGGACATCATTTGGAAAATAAGACTTGTCTAGTTATGTTACCTATAGAAATCATAACTTATCAAGTACATAATGGTGTTTTGAGGCATTTTTAATACAGTATGAACATCAATTGACAAATAAATCTACCTGTCGAGTTAGCTACAGATGCTATAATCGGGATTGGCAAGGATCAATTGGCTGTGGTTGGGATCAATAAATTAGTCATAAAACTTATTTAATCTTATATAGTTATTTCTTAAGTGAAATTAAGTTCACCTCACTCGCTAGCACTTTTCAACAAAATGTCATGAATTGGTAGGCAGAGCTGTTGATGGTTATCTTGTCAAGACAGCACTGGCTTCTTCCTACCCTCAAAGAACATGGATGTTAGGCAATTGAATATTGGAACATAATTAAATATTGAAAACATCTCTTCACCTCTGTGTATATAACATTCTTGATGCCTCAAGGAGCAATCCTTGGACCACTCTCACATATGGCTGGCTTTCTATTTCTGTTTTCAATGATTCCAGAATTGTTTTTAGCATTGTATCAGTATTACAATGCTGACACAATGTTTCTTCTAGAAATGGAATTGCTCTTCTGTCATTGTGCTCCACAGCCTGCATATTTCACATTTCAGTGTTTGCGAAAAAGCTTGCCTCTGATTAGATAAGAAAACTCAACTGCAGCTGAAATCAACAATGAGCGAATCAGAGTGGCCATGTTAGACCAAAAACAAATTCACACCCAAAAAGAAAAAATAGGAAAAGGAATGAACAGCACAAGTTTTCAGAACAGTGACTCTTAATCATTTATCTGTTGTTTGACACTATATTTGAACACTTTACACAACCCTTTAAGTTGTTGCTTGAAAATAAAACCTTAAAGATACACAAACCTCTCCTGGTAACGAGTCTTTAATTCAAATTTTCAAGTTATATCTGAAGGGCTGCACGGTGGTGCTGTGGTGAGCAGAGTTGCCTCACAGCAAAAAGATCAGGGTTAGAGTCCTGGAGTGGGTTTTAACACAGGCCTTTCTGTGTGGAGTTTGCATGTTCACCTCCGTGGATGCATGGGTTTTTGTCTGGGTACTCCAGTTTCCTCCAAAAATATGCATGTTATGCTAACTGGCCACCGTGTAGTTGGAATGAGTGTGTTTGTGTGTGTGTGGATGGTTGTGAGTCGGTGAACCCGCAACAGACTGGCGACCTGTTTGGGGAGTACCCTGCCTCTCGCCTGATATGACCTGAGATAGGCTGTGGCATCTCCCGCAACCCCGTCAGGGAATGAGCAGTTCAGAAGATGAAGTCATATTTGTCTTAATTTGATTTACGACATTAACTTTAACATTAAAACACAAAAATATAGCATATTATGAGTGAATTATGAATAATAAATCAAACATCTCCACATAAAATGCAACGTTTGAAGTCCTTTGTTTTGAAATATTTTTATGTTAATTATAGTTTACTGTTGGTTATACAAATATTTTTGTAAGTTTTGTAAGTTTTCTAAGTTGAAACTCACAAGGCACAAATGGTTCTCACTGCCTTATGTATCGCAAAGAAAACTATCCTCCTGAACTGGAAATCCAAAACCACTCTTAGCATTAACCAGTACAAAAACCTCCTGTCAGACCACATTAGCTTAGAGATCATGTCTGCATCTTTTAAACATGATTCAACCTCAGTGACCCTCTGGTCCCAGCTGATTAGTCACATCACTCAGTAAGAACATGGTGATAATAGGTACGGGTTTAAACTAGTTCCGGGGGCTTGGAGCGGGGGGCGGTTGGGGTCTCCATGCATCCAGAGGGTCTGGTGTCGACCTGGTCCCGGGGCTCTAGTTGGCCGGGGCGGGGGCGGCTCGCTTGACTAGCGAGGGAATCGGGATCTCTGTGCCGGCTCCTGCTGGGGTACGGGGCTGGCAGTGGCTGCCGGCCTGAGACGGCGTTGGTGGGACCCTGGTTGGGGTTGGTTGTCATGGTGGGGGCTGGGTTGGGGGGGTCGGCCTTGGGGAGCTGGGGGGCTTGCTTCTGCGGGCTGGGGCTCTTGCCTGGGTCCTGGGGGGGCCTAGGCTGTCCTGCAGTGGTCACTGCAGTCGGACCGCCTGGTGCCCGACCTGGGGATCCACGTCTCACCTGCTGCACGGAGGGGTTGCGGAGGGGACCAGGGAAGGAAGTAGGGTGCAGCAGAAAGAAAGGAGAGGTAAGACGAGGCTGTGTGGTGACGGGGTGCCTCGGAGGGTGGGGTGGGCCCAGGTCCTTGGGCCTGTTGGAGGTTGTTTCTGATGGCTCTGGGGTCTCCTACTGCTCTTGTGTGGCGGAGGACACTACCTCGGTGGCTGTGTCCCGCATGGCTGCCTCTTTTTGGAGCGTGCTGTTTGCCTCGTGGTTGCCTGGCTGGTTCGGAGGGCCCCTGGCGCTTACCGTGTCTGGCTGGGGAGCCGGTCGCCCGGGGGGATGTTTCCCTCCTTCCGGTTGTGCCCATCCGCCTGCTCTCTCCCGGTCCCACACTGCCACATGCTCACTGTCACTTAGGGCGCGGGGTCTGGATGGGTGGGGCACGCTGACGAGGCTTGGGGAGGGTGATCCCCCTTCTGAGTCCCCGTCTGCACCCATCCTCCACTCCACTTTTAACTGCATCTTAGTCATTTATATTCATATAGGGTCTTGAGGGGTATTTCGGAGAGGGAGTGCCAAGTGGGGACACCTGCACTCCCCCCCATGCCGTTCCCCCTCAATTTTAAATCCCACCTTAGACACTGAACATGGCACAATGGCACCACACACATTCCAAACTAAACTACACACAGAGAGGTCCTCGGGTTGGGGGGCAATGCCGCTTGGCAGCGACAGGGCCCGCCACCTGCAAGCGCTCTCTCGCCCACTTCAATTGCAGCACATACATACACAGGTGGGACCGGGGGAGGGCGGCCGGTCTTCACCCGTCTGTGTCCCTTCGAGTCGGCCGGGATCTCGGGGCTCTGCTGCCTGGAGGGGGACTTGGAGGCCAGTCACTTCTGTGTTGCCCGCCTCCGGGGGGCGGGAGACACCCAGAGATACGGTTGTGTGGTTTTTGTATGGGGGAAACGGGCCCGGGGGCGGTCTCGCCTGGCCCTGCCGGGGCCCCTCGTCACCAGTTGGGGTTAAGAGGTGCACTGGGGTGAGCATCACTAGAGAGTTGGCAGGACTACAGTTGAAGGACTAGGGTAGTGAAGAGGGACATTAGGTGTGCAGAGGTGGTCTTTGGGCTGCCTGGGTCGGGCACCTGGCTGTGTGTTGGGCTGTGGCGGCTGCATGTGGGGTAGCCTGGCCCTGCTGGGCCCCCGGTTGAGCCCCGGCTCGGGGATTGTCGGGTCCCTGGGCCCTTGGGGTGAGTGCTCCCCTCTCGGTCCGGGCCTTGACTTCTGTCACCCCTGGGCTCGCCTAGGGCCGTGGGGTACGGTTGCCGCATCTGCCCCGAGGCCTGTGGGTCCTGGCATCGGGGAGGCCCGTGCTCCTTGGTGCTGGAGTGGCCCTGGCAGGGGTTTCTCTATGCGCCTTGCTGGGTGGGTGGGCGGCTCCTCGGCCCGGCCCGGCTTCGGGGTCCCGGGATCTGGATGGGCGTGGGCCCGGGTAGCGTGTGTCTCTGCTTCCCTCGTTCCAATCCTTTGGGGCTGGGGACAATCCGTTGGTCCTAATAAGCACATGGTTCACATCGGCAGCATGCATGTACTTTCACTCACACTCGCACACTATATCACTCTGTTTAAGTCGGTCGGTCGCTAAAGATGCCAACAGAGCTGATCTGCTGGCCGAAGATTCATACTATCATCTTGGATCTTAAAAGCTCTTTCAATCATGTCCATCTCAGCTTGTACATCATCATATTGGTTCCATTTGGAATCCAGTAACTGTAGAACATCTTTTCCCTTCTGAATCTCATTTTCAGATAAAATTAGTTTATTGTCCGCTATGGTCCTTGCTTTCAACCAATATTATTATAACTCTAGTAACATGTGTTTGTGTTGTACATCATTTGCTATAGAAGGTTTTGTTGTATGTGTCAGTTTTATCACTGGTTTAAACTCTTGTTTGTACCTTTTTTTTTTTTTCCCCTCAGATAATCCAGCAGGTTGGTTGTGATGCAGAATACTACAACTTCAGATTTTCTTTTTACTTTCTCCCCCTCTCTTCTTCTTCTTCTGTACCCTATCCCTCCTCTTTTTCACCCCACCTACCCACGCCCCTCTCCTTAGTAATTCCTGTCACGTCCAGCGCAGAAAGCATATATATTTTGATTGTAAAGCATTTAAAATAAACAAATAAAGCTTGTCAGGGTCGGCACATTGTGCTGACCCTGGTAGAACAAAACTGCCCAGCAATACTTGACATACAGATCATCATTCTGCTTGTCACAACGCCGGACAGGACAGGTATAAAAAAAAACAAAAAAAACAAAAAAAAAAAACAAATATTTTTGTAGACGTAGTCAGTTTTTAATGTGATTCAGCTGTGATTTATTTCACTGTAAATTAATTTACGTTACCTGTCATTTCTGTTTTTTTTTTCTGTTTACACCCATTTATATATTTTGTCCAATTTGGGTTTTATTATATACAATCAAACTAAAATATTTCTGAAACATTCTCTTCTTATTTGACAGAATTTGTCAGGATGATGTCTCGGTGAGTGTACGTCAAATGCTGCAGACACCAAAACAAGATGTGAATTCTGTCCTGGATCTTGAGGAACAGTCAGACGTCCAGCAAAGACGACAGGATTGATCGGAATTTTCTTGAACTGTTACTAAATAAAACATATCAACTTTTCCCTGACACTGCCAAGCTGAAGTACAACAGCAGACAAAAACCTGTGTAAAGTCTGCTGCTGTTCTGAAAACACGAAATAAAACCAACAGCTGCATTTCTGACTTTATGTGAAATACATTTAAAAAAAAAAAACGTGTTTTTCATTTAGCGATGTCAATATTTTTGAATAGGATTTAAACTCTAATCAAAGGGCAATATTATATTTGAATATTTTGCTCAAATGCAGTTAAGTGTGATAATGTCTTTGGTATTTATTGTAGCAGTTAAGATGATTTATTTTAAAGAAAGGACGCCAGCAGAGACCCAAACTGAAACAGCACATTCCTTCTTAACGCTGAAGTTCTTTCAAGCACAAAAACAAAAGCAATGTGAAATGATTTAGCCACGCCCATTCACATCTGCGCGTTTGTGTTTTGTACAAATTGTTGTTCCTCTTCATTATGTACTGTTGATGTGAAACGTGTCCGGTGACTGTCGTAAATCCTCAATTTATCAGGGATTTATGAATATTTGTGTGATAACGTTCATGTAGCAAAATTTTGTTCTTCCAACTTTAAAAACGTTCTGCCTATCTTACTGTGATTTACATGTTATTTCTAGTGTTCGTACTGTTACGAGTCTCTTAAAGCTGCATTATCGCTCTTATTTACAACCGAACTTTGTTCTAATTTGTATGTTTTATATATTTGATTGCTAGCCTGCATGAGTAATCAAATTACATATTACTGAGTTACACTGTGCAATGAGTTCAGTTGCTGAAAGGAGTCTGAAAATTGCTTTGATTTTTCTATAAACAATTCATCATTATATTTATTTAATAGATCGTGAGGGTACTGATAAAGAAGTCTCTTGAAAGGAGATTTTTCTGTCCAACAGCTACATTTTTTTAAAACTAAAATACCTCAAATTGAATCGAACAATCAATCCTATTCATATCAGTCTGATTGCAAACCAATTTCATTACATTCATTGTCAATTTTGTGTGAGGAAGCAGTCTGAACTCCTTTAGATTAAAAAAAAAAAAGCCAAAGAAAGTTTACAAAATAATTATGTGTATTAACTATTTTACTGAGTGTTATTAGAAGAGATAAACGACTGGGAGGCTGTTGAATAATGGCGTGAGGGAATCTGCATGCTTTTGAGTTGAATGTTTTCTTCAAAAGGGAATTCTTACTTTGTGGTTTTGATGTGTCTTAACTATGCATGTTGCAAAACTACTGCAATTTGTAGCAGAAGTGAAACAATAAAATAAAACAGTTGTTTTTCCAAATTGGAAAAAGTGTGTGCTTATTGAACAAGTTGTAACTGGTACATTTTTTCTTGTAGTAGACTTTCTTTCCTGTTTGCTTTGCTTCCTCATTATAATTTCCATTTTTTTATTACATATTTAAACGAAAATAGGTTACTGTCTAGAAATTTGGGGTAACAATTATAAAACAACTCTGCAACCCATTTTTTAAGTACAAAAGAAGGCAATCAGAATTATTAACAATGCAAATTATTCTGCTCCTTCAAACCCTTTGTTCATAAAACTAAATATAATCAAATTACAGGATTTAGTCGACTTCACAACAGCAGTAGTAATGTATAAAGTACACAATAACCACCTTCCAGAATGTATAAAAAAGAGGTTTAAAGTTAAGGAAACACAATATGACCTGAGAGTAAAAAGTCTGTACCAACAAAATCTGGTCAGAACCAATACAAAAAGTAGATGTGTATCAATCAGAAGTGTAACTCTATGGAACAGTCTAGAGAAGTCTCAAAAAACTCAACCTCCTTAAAAACATTTAAAATAAAGTATAAAAGCAAAATAATAAATGATTATAAAACACTAGAAATACCAACTTCATCCGCAAGAAAAACACAGGGGAAACTTGGTGGGTGAAGATCAGGTCCATTTCGTTCCGTCATCTTGCGCTTGTTCCGGGCCGGGTCGCGGGGCAACAGCCTCAATGGGAAGCCCAGGCTTCTCTCACCCGGCCGCATCCTCCAGCTCAGCCGGAAGGATCCCAAGTCGTTTCCACAGCCATGCCGTGAGAGATAGTCTCTCCTAGTGGGTCCGGGGTCTGCCTCTTGGTCTCCTCCTGGTGGGACGTGCCCGAAACACCTCGCCCACCTGCTTCAGAAGATGAAATGTACTCCACCTTTACTACTTGAACCCTTGACCATCTTGCTGTCTGGCTACTGTGTTGATCTCTGAGTACATATATAACCTCTCTCTCTGAGAGGGATGACCAACCATTTGCTGTTCTAATGTTTTTAGAATAGAAATGTGACCGGAGCACCTGTTCAGAACCGGGCATGGTAGCGTCAAGGAAGCAGAGGCACAGACCATAAAAACAGTTTTGACATTATTTATTTCAAATATTAAAAAGGCAGTCTTAAAAACAAAGGTAACATATGTATTTGGGTTCAGCACACCGGCACCTCCTCGTCTCGGTCCGCAGCCTAAGGGGCTCATACGTTGTTCCAGTGGGATCCGTGTGGACACCCTGCATCTCTCTCCGGTATGTAGCCCTGTCTTGCACCCTCCTCGTGTCCAGCAGATCCCGTGATGGACACCCCGTATCTCTTTTCAGGGGGAGCCCGCCACCAAGCCCATAGTTCAACAAGAGGGCCTCCCCACTGTGTATCTCTCCGCTGCCCTTCCTCTCTCTCCTCATGTCTAGTCTGGCTCTCTTCGGTCTTCTCTCTTCTTGTTGTTGCTTTACGGCAGAAGCTCCCCCATTGGGGCATTAGCCCCTCCAAGTCTAATTACAACACTTCACACCTGATCCATCAACCCTGTACTTCGCACGTTGCCACATCAACGCATTGCGACCCCGTCCCTGTCTACCCAATCCCAACACACTCTCTAGATCTACCACCTTTAACTAATCTCAACTTGCGCACTCCTCCCCCCTGCCATTAGAAATAGCTCCCTCTCCTACCATCCTCTAAAACTCTATTCAGACCCGGCCACGAATGCCCCGACTCCCACTCCATTTGCCACATCTTTATCATCCCTTCCCAAACAAGCGCCTTCGCCTCACCACTGGAAAAAGCCACAAACCTCTCCAACTCCATTCCCTCCATTGACCTCTTTGCCACCCAATCCACCAGATTCATCCCCCCAGCCCCCAGATTCATCCCCCCAGCCCCCACCCCCTTTCCCACATGACCTGAATCCTCCTCTGTCTCTCTTCCCCCAGCTGCCTCTCATATAGTAACCAGATTCTGCACCACTTCTTAGTAGCTGGTGAAGTAAATAAATTTTCTGTTCCATCGTCTTCCACCCATCCGGGGCTGGGTCGCGGGGGGCAACAGCCTCAGACGTGAAGCCCAGAAGCCCAGTCTTCTCTCACCCTGGCTGCATCTTCCAGCTGGATTCTTTCCAGCTCACCGGAAGGATCTCCTCCCCGGGGTCTGACTCTTGGTCTCCTCCTGGTAAGACGTGCCCGAAACACCTCACCAGCGAGGTGCTCGGGGGGCATCCTGACCAGTTGCCCGAACCACCCCATCTGGCTTCTCTAGACCTGGAGGAGGAGCGGGTCGACACTGAGCTCCTCCCGAAAGGCAGAGCTCCTCACCCGATCTCTGAGTGAGAGCCAGCCACCCTGCGGAGGAGGAAGCTCATTTCAGCGCTTGAATCCGCAATCTCATTCTTTCGGTCACCACCCACAGCTGGTGGCCATAGGTGAGGGTTGGATCGTAGATCGACTTGTAATTGAGAGCTTTGCTTTTCGGCTCAGCTCTCTCTTTACCACGCGGACCGATGCAGCATCCTAGTTATTGCTGACGCCGCACCGATCCACCTGTCGATCTCCCGCTCCATCCTTCCCCCACTCGTGAAACAAGACCCCCGAGAACCTGAACTCCTCCCACTTGGGCCAGGACCCTGTCCCTGACCGCAGGGAGTATTCCTACCCTTCTCGAGCGAGGACATGGTCTCGGATTTGGATGCCCTGATTACAATCCCGGCCGCCTTCACACTCATCAGCAAATCGATCACGCGGAGAGCTGATAGATCACGGTCTGATGAAGCCAACAGGACACTTCATTCCGCAAAAAGAAGGGTTAAAACAAAAGTAATAAAAATAATAATAATATAATAATTAAGTAAATTAAAATAATTAGATAATTAAAACATGCTAAAAACACAAGACATTTAAAACATGCAGAAAAAAAACTACAAAAACTACGCAATAAAATCTTTCACCTGCTACAGGAAGTTAATTAATCATTCAGACAGTAAGTTAAAACTGTTTAAAAAGGGGGGGGGGGGGTCTTGTAGGACATCACGAATACCTTTGGTGGAAAATGTATCACTTTTTTTTATCTAGTATAGCTTCTTCTTCTTCTTTCTCCTTTCGGCATTTCCCTTCAGGGGTCGCACAGCAAGTCAGTTTCTTCAATCTAACCCTATCTGCTGCATCCTCTTTGGTCACAACCAACTATCTTCATGTCTTCCTTCACTGTATCCATGGAACCTCCTCTTTGGTCTTCCTCTAGGCCTCTTTCCTGGTGGTTTCCAAACCCAGCATCCTTCTTCTGATGTACTCGGTCTCTCTCCCTCTGTACATGTCCAAACCATCTCAGCCTGGCCTCTCGGGACTTTATCTCCAAATACCTCTAACATGTGCTGTTCCTCTGATCCTGTCCATCCTGGTCACTCCCAGAGAGATCCTCATGCATCTTCATCTCTGCTACCTCCATCTCTGCTTCCTGTCTTTTCCCTCAGTGGCACTGTCTCTAGACCAAACAGCAGGCCAGGTCTCACCCACGGTTTTGTTACACTTTTCCTTTCATTTTTAGCTGAAACTCTTCTGTCACACATCACACCTGATACTTTCCTCCACCCGTTCCAGCCTGCTTGAACACGCTTCTTCACCTCTTTTCCACACTCTCCATTGCTCTGGACTGTTGATCCTAGATACTTAAAATCTTTCACCTTCTGTATCTCTTCTCCCTGTAACCTCACTTTTCCATTTGGATCCCTCTCATTCACACACATGTACTCTGTTTTACTCTGACTAATCTTCATTCCTCTTCTTTCTAGTGCAAACCTCCACCTCTCCAGCTTTTCCTCCACCTCTTCCCTCTATCTAGTATAGCTATTATACTGTTTTTATGTTCTTTTTTTCAGTCAGAAAACAGCTTTAAGTGAATGACTTGCTGGATCTTCAGTAATCAGATTTACAGGTTATTTCCGGCTCACTGCGCAGGCGCAAAGGACTTGTTGTCATGGTGAATCAACGCCTGCTTTTGAGCTGCAACAAAATTTAGTAAACTAGCGGATAAATAAGCAAAAAGTGATAAAAAATATTCTAAAGTGTCAGATTTAGAACCTCCTGATCACCTAAAGTTGTTTCTGATCTGATAAAAAATCCGGATGAAGGTAGGATTGTTTTATTTTGTTAAAAATCTTATTTTGAAGTAACGCTATTCATTTATTAAGATCGCTTTTAACACATTTGATCATCGAGTTTTTACCGACAGACTTATTTTTCTTATTAAGTTCACTTTTTTTCCAACTAATTAAGGTAAAATGATTGTTTTATTTATAATATGTGAGTTATTTTATTTTATGACGAAATTGTTTTATGACAGGGTTTTTTATGCTTCTTTTAAACAGCGGACATCATTTTTGCATTTATTCATTTTAGTTAAATTATATTCATTTTGTTTATTTGTAAAAAAAAGTACAAAAACAAAGAACAAATAAAATGTATATAGACAAATACACGGTTAAATGCTGGCCTTACCCCCTCCTTCATGGTGAGGGCAAACCTTGAATAAACTAGCAGTAGGGAACAAAACCGAAAGATACCTCATGGGGACCCACATGAAGGAGAGATCCCCCCCCTACATCCTTGAGGGTCTTTTTTTTTTTTTTTTTTGATTTGTCAGTTTACCTAAATTGTTAAAATAAAAAAAGAAGAAAAGAAAAAGAAAATAAACCTGTGTTTTAAATTGTTAAGCAAGTATGTTGTTTTTTTTTTTTTTTTAAGTTGTCGTTTCTATATGTATCCACTAGGTTGTGGTGTTGTGTTTAATTCAGCTTAAGACCTGACTACAGGAGACAGCCAATGTTTCTAGTAGTCAGTCAGTCACCTTCTTAACCGGCTATTCCTTGCGGGATTGCAGAGGGTGCCGAGGCCCATCTTGGCTGATTTGAGGCAAGGGGTAGGGTATACCCTGAACAGGTCGCCAGTCTGTCGCGAGATGTGTCTAATACTGATAATTAAATCTTAGCTTATTGTACTCTAGATGTTTTTAACTATAAAAATCAGTTCAAGGTAGAGGACAAGTGCGTTTTTTTAATGATGTTGTAAAATCTCCTGATGATGACGTTACATAAATTTTATGTTGTGGAGAAAAAAAATAGTGCTTGATCAAATTGATGCTAAATTACATGTTTGTTTAGGATTTTGTTCATTATTTTTTCAGAAGCCTGCTGTTTAACTTAGTCTAAACGCATTGCCGCCATCATGATGATTCTGTTTGCATTGTATTTGGGCAATCTGCTCATTCGACGATTCATTCAAGAGTTCATACCATATCTTCACGCCTTCATCATTGTCTGGTTGATGTTTCTGTTTGTCGTCATGATCCTACCTGCTCTACTTAACTGCTCTTCTTACACCAAAGACATCTACACACGGACACTTCTCAAAGTATTTCAGGTGAGCTTGTGTTCAAAGTTTGTTTTGCAATTATATAGATTAAGTTGAACAAATAAAAGATGTTATAAAATGTTTGTTGTTGTTGTTAAACATTCAATTGCAAACATATCCTATTTACGTAATATTGCAAAAATAATTGCCCTGTGACTCCGTTAGGGATAAGCGGTTCATAAGATGAAAGAACAAAAAATAATTTCATATTGTATTTTACTGTATGGAACACCTTCCAAAAAACTCCATAAACTTCAACACATTCAAAACTCTGCTGCCCGCCTCCTTACCCATACCCGCTCCCGCGAGCACATCACCCCCGTTCTCAAGAAGCTCCACAGGCTCCCCATTACTCAACACATCACCTTCAAAATTCTACATAACCTGGCTCCGTCTTATCTCACTGATCTGCTCACATGGTACACCACGTCTTGCTCTCTTCGCTCCTCAGACACAAATCTCCAGTCCCTACCATGCAGGGCTAAGCTCCGAATCTGGGGAGACAGAACCTTTTCCACTGCTGCTCCCACCCTCTGGAACAAGCTACCCAAATTTGGTGCCAAATCAGGGCTGAGGGCAGAAAAGGAGGGAAGGAGTGATACCCATGAGAGGGAAATCATGACAAATCGGGCATAACTTCACGTACTCAAAGGCGACATAACCAAATACAAATATTAAACCTAGAATTTAATCACAATATTATAAAAACATAAAAAAACATTCCCGAAGAGTTTTTCTGTTTCATTCTTGCAGGTTTTGAGTAATTTGCGTGGTCTCCTGTCCAAACAAATACATCTTACTCTTTGCTTTGTTCATACTCAAAATGTTTTACTGTTTTTTTTGGTTTGTTTTAGTGGGTAAACAAACAAATTGAGTTGAAGGCAAAGAAGCATCATCCTCAACTTAACAACTCCAACACCCATGGTAATTTAGTTTTGTCTGTTTCTAGTTTGTTTGTTTTTTAAATGTATTGTATTCTTTTATTCATTTTTTTTTTAACCATGAAATAGATTTACTTTCTTTTCTTTTACTGAAGGCATTATAAACAAAGTTCCACCGAAGTCCTTACGCCAGGAAATTTACGACCTTCGTGGTTTTCCAATGAATCAAGATTCACAGCCGTGCTTTGAAATGGCAGACGCATTTTATTTCTGCCGGCGAGGTATTGAGAGCATTGTTGATGATGAGGTCACCAAGTGCTTTTCTGCTCCAGACCTAGAAAGCTGGAACTTATTAACTCGGACCAAACGTAACTTCTCTCACATGGATGTAAAGCTTAGAGTCCTGTGGGGTCTGGGACTTGTTTTCCGTTACTGGATCCTACTACCGATGAGGTGAGTGGTAGTTTATAAAAACTTTTAATAACTCAGTTTTATATCATTCATGTGTTTTGTTCCCTGCAGAACAACTCTTGGTGGTGCGGGGATTTGTTTATTCATTGTCTTGACCTTCTTGGTGCAATTGGTTCCCCACTTACGGTCAGTTTGTCAGCTCTCGTTATATTTTCGATATGTGTAGATGTGACACCTTGTGTAGTGAGGTCAATGAGACAAACATGATGAACTTTATGTCAATCAGACAAACTGGTTGTATGTTTTGGCACTCTGCTGTGTCCTCAGGTTAAGATCTTATCTGACCGACAAGATTCATCGGATGGGTTACCGCATGTGTGTCTTATCTCTCACCGCAATTATCACCTACCATAACAGGTAGGGTAAACTGGAAGTTCAGCCGCAGTGGAAGTCGCCTGAGAAATGTTACAAAAAAACCCCAAAAAAACCCCGCTAACTTCACTAAACGTAATGGAAGAAAAGGATTGTTTTTACATGAAAAGTTCTTGAGGCTCAAAAAAGCAAAAGGAAGTTTTTTCCTTGGATATATATAAATATATATATTAGTTTTCTTTAGTAAACTTTTTGGTATGTGTTTCATTGGATAACTATTCGAATTAGCATTTGATTGTTTAAAACAGTGGTTCCCAAACTTTTTTTTAATTGGGGACTCTTCAGATGTTCAGTTCCTGTCTTGAGTCACTCCTGGTTCATCATTTATACTGCGTTAGACTTCAAATCAACAATACAACTGTTTTGGTTCTGTTCCGTCGTCTATGGTTTATTTGGTACCGAGGCGTGGGGTCAACGGCCTGATGGGAAGCCAGGCTTCTCTCAACCCAGCTGCATCCTCCAGCTCGTCCAGGAGGATACCAAGTCGTTCCCGGGCTAGCTGTGAGACATAGTCTCTCCAGCAGGTGTGGGGTCTGCCTCGTGGTCTCCTCTTTGTGGAACGTGCCCAAAACACTTCACCAGCGGGGCACTCGGGAGGCATCATGACCAGATGCCCAAACCACTACATCAAGCTTCTCTCGACCTGAAGGAGAAGCGGCTCAACACCAAGCTCCTCCTGGATGGTTGAACTCCTCATCCGATCTCTGAGTGAGAGCCCATCCAGTGTGCGGAGGAGGCTCAATTCTGCTGCTTGTATCCGCAATCTCATTCTTTTGTTCACCACCCTCAGCTGTTGACCATAGGTGAGGGTGGGAAAGTCGATCGACCTTTAAATCGAGAGTTTTGCTTTTCGACTCAGCTCTTTCTTTACCACGACGGATCAATGGACGCTGCAACAATAGAACTATAAATAACGAAAAAATGAATTACTCTATTCATCCATCACCGGGGAAATTTGTTTGCTGCACTCCTTACACCGCAGCAGGCTGCCCTTCAACGGCGCCAATGGTGGGAGAAGCGGGGGCTAGGTGTCTTCTCCAAGGACCCTAGACGTGCTCTCCGTGGGACGCGAACCCGCAACCTTCCGGTCCGCCGGCGAACGCTCTAACCACGCGGCCACCGTCTCCACCAAAATAAAGAAACGTCTTTTATTTAAATTTTATTTATTTATTTATTTATTGATAAACGTCTTTTATTTTATTTTATTTACAAAATAAGAAACTTCTTTTATTTTCTTCATAGTAATTGAACGTGCATACCACCTGTGCTGGAACATTTAAACAAACAGCAATGATTCCTTCGTTTTAAACCTCTATAAACTATGATTTAAGTAATTGGTACATTTTCTAAAAATAACTTGTCTGAGTTTATTTAAACATAAACACACTGTAAAACGGCCGCATTCAGCTCACTTTGAAACATTAAAGCTAACATTGGTGATTTTTTACACAATTTGTGTAAAAAACATGAACATTGTTTAAAAATGTTTTATTAAATGTAGATTTTCTAAATATATATATATATATTTATATGTTTACAAGAAGCAGTCACTGTTCTAAATAACATGATTGTTTGATTTCATTTGTTTTATTTTGTTTCAATCATCAGAAAGAAAATAGATCTCTGATTCATAATATTTCGATATTGTTTGTTTGTGTTCTGAACCACTTATCTGGATCGTGGGGGTGCCGGAGCCTATCCCGGCTGAATTCAGGCGAGCGATAGGGTACACCCCGAACAGTTTCCAGTCTGTTACAAGGCCACACATTCACCACCATTCACACACACACACACACACGCACACACACACACACACACACACACACACACACACACACACACACTCATACCTCACAAAAATTATCATAGCGGCCAATCAACCTAACATGCATGTTTTTGGAGGGTAGGAGGAAACCCACGCACACATCAGGTAAACATGCAAAGAAAGACAAGATTTTCAAGCCTTGGTCCCACTCCGGGACTTGAACCCTGAACCTCTTGCTGTGAGGACACCTTGCCAAACCCGGTTTTAATTTAGGGAAAAAGAACAATTAAAAAGAAGAAGAAAAAAAAAACACGAGCAAATCAAACAGTGTCAGTATACACCTAGTTGGAAACACTGGTTTAAATTATTGGATTAAGAACTTTTCAATATCATACATGTACAAAGTAGGATATTTTAAAAGTCCCACTATGAGCATATATATATGTATATATATACATACTATATATTTTTTTTAGACATAACCGGCAGAGAAATGTTATATTTTTTTCCCGAAAGTGAGACATTAAAATCCCTCTGTAAGTTATTTGTAACATTTTTGTTTTCTATTATACTTTGTTTCATTATAGAGAGAACAAACCAAAAAATGATGGGATCTGTGTTGCTAATCACACAACCCCAATAGACGGGATCTTTCTGGCCAATGATTGCAGCTACTCTGTGGTATGAACACACCCCTCTTTTTATATGATTACGATTCATTTTATTCCGTCGAAATCTAAATAAAGTTTTTTTTATCAGGTTGGACAAAAACATGGAGGCTTGTTAGGGATCATTCAAACAGCTATGAACAGATCTTCTTCTCACATTTGGTTCAACAGAGCAGAAGCGAAAGACAGACTCCATGTGGCCAAAAGGTGACATTGCATTTTCCTCACAAAACTACGCATGGACTACACATCCACCACCAAAAATTTTTTGTTTCGTCTTCTGAACCACTTATCCCTAACGAGGTCACCGGGATGGGCCTGGTGCCAATTCCAGCTGATTTAAGGCGAGAGGCAGATTTTCTAAAATCTAACTGTAGATTGGTCTACCTGTGGAGGGCAGCATTGCGCACTCGAGCGTATAGCCTGCCGGAAACGATTTGAAGAAGAAGAAGCACCACAAACAGGTTGCTAGTTTGTTGCAGGCCCACACAGACAACCATTTATACACGTACTCTCATTCCTAGGGGTAATTTAAGGGTGGTCAATCATCCTAATTTATGATTTTGGAGGGTGGAAGGAAACCAACACATACACAGGGAGAACATGCAAACTCCACACAGAGTGTTTTAACCCTCACCCCCATTCAGGGACTTGAACCCTGACCTTCTCGCTGTGAGGCCAACATGCGACCCATCTTAAATGTGTTCCAGTAAATACTTTCCATTGACATTTGGTTTCAAATAACTGATTTCTGTAGCGTTCTAAATTCTTTCAGGATGTTGTAGCTTTAGTTATTTAATTCATTAGATTCATTTGAAAATCTATGCATCTTATTTCTTTCTCCAGACTCACTGATCATGTTACCGATAAAACCAAACAACCCATCCTGATCTTCCCTGAAGGTTCGTATCAAAATGTTTTCTTTTTTTTTTCTGGGGCTTAAAAAATAAACAGAAACATTTATAAATGACATTAAAATCTATCAAAGTACAAAAATATTTCTCACTCTGACTTTTTTTTTTTTCCTCACCGGTTTGGTAGCAGCAGGTCGTGAAGCTGACAAATTGTTTATGTGATTCTTTAACAATATCAGATACAAAACTTTGTTGATCTAGAGAAAGCGTACGACAGGGTACCCAGAGAACAACTTTGGTATTGTATGAGGAAGTCTGGTGTGACAGAGAAGTATGTTAGAGTGGTCCAGGACATGTATGAGGGCTCTAAGACAGTGGTGAGGTGTGCTGTAGGTGAGACAGAGGAGTTCAGTGTGGGGGTGGGACTGCACCAGGGATCTGCTCTGAGTCCTTTGCTGTTTGCTATGGTGATGGACAAGCTGACAGACGAGGTCAGACAGGAATCTCCATGGACAATGATGTTTGCAGATGACATTGTGATCTGTAGTGAGAGAAGGGAATTTAAATGAATTGAATTGAATACTTTATTAATCCCCGAAGGGAAATTTGAAGCTGCGGTGCTAACACCTCAATGCCTTCCCGGTCCGCTTACACGATGTAAAAGCTGGCTACTGAACGGTTAAAAAACAGTCCATAACGAGTCCACGAAGTCAGGCTTGAATGAAGCACACCAAGTGGCCCCTCCACATTCCTGGTGGGTTAGGACGAGCGTCCCCATTTCCTCCATTTTGCCAGCGAGCATCTGGATGTTACCCATGACAACCGCAGGGACACTGTGCTCGAAGTCCCTCCTTTCTGATCGTATCCTTCTCAGTTCTGTCGGGACTGCATAGACTCCTCCAGCAACTGTGGACCTTGTTTCGAGAGCTAGCTGCTGGTTGAGTCCACGCTAACAAAGCGAAACGATTCCATGACCAACAAAACGGAGAGCCAGCCGTTGAAACAAAAAACGGCTAGCCTAAAAACAGTCATCTCAAGCAGATCAATGCAGTCGAAAACTACGTCCGAAGAGTGCACAAAGTCACATCTCCAGACCGAGACCAAACACAGGCAAAAGACAAACAGAAACCGAGTGGAAAAAATGCAAAAATAGACGAGGTGGAAGAAAAGCTGGAGAGGTGGAGGTTTGCACTAGAAAGAAGAGGAATGAAGATTAGTCAGAGTAAGACAGAGTACGTGTGTGAAGAGGGATCCAAATGGAAAAGTGAGGTTACAGGGAGAAGAGATAAAGAAGGTGGAATTACTTAGGATCAACTCTCCAGAGCAATGGAGAGTGTGGAAAAGAGGTGAAGAAGCGTGTTCAGGCAGGCTGGAACGGGTGGAGAAAAGTATCAGGTGTGATGTGTGACAGAAGAGTTTCAGCTAAAATGAAAGGAAAAGTGTACAAAACCATGGTGAGAGCGGCCATGCTGATTGGTCTAGAAACAGTGGCACTGAGAAAAAGACAGGAAACAGAGATGGAGGTAGCAGAGATGAAGATGCTGAGGATCTCTCTGGGAGTGACCAGGATGGATAGGATTAGGAATGAGTATAACAGAGGAACAGGGCATGTTGGAGATAAAGTCAGAGAGACCTTGTCTGAGATGGTTTGGGCATGTGTGGAGGAGAGAGAGAGAGTACATCGGCAGAAGCATGCTGGGTTTGGAACCACCAGGAAAGAGGGCTAGAGGAAGGCCAAAGAGGAGGTTCATGGATACAGTCAAGGAAGACATGAAGATAGTTGGCGTGACCGAAAGAGGATGCAGCAGATATGGTTAGATGGAAGAAACTGACTTGCTGTGGCGACCCCTGAAGGGGAATGCCGAAAGAAGAAGAAGATGATGAGATACAAAACTCCCATGTCGTTATGTTGTTTCTTTACAGGCAAATTCATTGAAAAATCTACAGTATGTTTCTGTAGATGCATCTGAGTGGTTGTGTTCTCTCTTTAAAATCATTTTTTTGTCCTGTTCTCCTTTTAAGGCTGTAAATTCTTTTACAATTCTGAGGAATTGCTTGTGTAATTGGCTCTGCGTGATGTAATGCTGTACATGCTGTACGTATTTCATCAACCAGTTGTGTCAAGCGCAGTTTTCTTCGCGGTCATCTGCCCGGAAGGTAGCTTGACCACAAGGGGTAACAATCGGAACAACAATCGGCTGGACAGAGTGATTGAGAGTTTTGCATCAGTAGAGGGGAGGAACGTTGACTGTGTAGTGAGTTGTTTTGGAGAGTGGAATTAAGGCTCCTAATGCAGGGCATCCCGAAAAATCTCTGTCATTCTCTGCATGATGTGGCCACAACCCAGAAAAGTACCAGAAGTAACAGGTTCCTCTCACTGCACTGTAAGACTGAGCGCTTTAAGAGTTTGTTTAATTTAAACAGCTGTGCCTGAAAGGAACTGTGTCCAATGGGGTATCTTATTACTTGCAATTGTAACTTTTATTACTGTATTTTTATTTATTTGACTGTGTGATTTGTTGCTACTGGACACCAGAATTTCACCTGCAGAAGATTAATAAAGTTTTTATCAATCTAATTCTGACTGGACGTTGTCTTTAGGAACCTGTGTCAACAACACCTCTGTGATGATGTTTAAAAAGGGTAGCTTTGAAATTGGCTGCACCATCTACCCCGTTGCCATTAAGGTAGGACACTGAGTTTTATCACATGGCTTTCAACCACATGTATTTATAGACCTTTTTTGTCTCGCAGTACGACGCACGCTTCGGAGATGTTTTCTGGAACAGCAGTAAGTTCGGTTTAGTAAGATACCTGCTGAGGATGATGAGCAGTTGGGCCGTAGTCTGCAGTGTTTGGTACCTACCACCCATGCACAAAGAGGTAAAATGCTGGTTTACAAAGACAGAACAATTCCTGGTATTGTACAGTTCTTACCATTGCTTGTATTGTAGAGTTCTTACCATTGCTGGTATTATACAGTCCTTACCAGTGGCGGCTGGTGACTAGTGGCGCAGGGGCACCCCCCACACTGTCCTGATCACCAAAAATAATTTAAAAATTTTATATATAAAATACAAACGTATTTATATGTATAAATATTTTCACAACCATAAGGCGCACACAAAAGTCTCAAATTTTCTTCAAAATGAGCGGTGTGCTCTATTGTGCAGTGCGCCCTATGTGATTTGTGATTTGCGAACATATTAGAGAACCATGAGGCGGACGCAATTGAGAACATTGAAGGGGGAATTGTGTATAAAAGAACAGGTCTGTGCTTTATGCAAATCATAAACTCTTTTCCAACACTGAAAATAGAAAAGAGACATGCTTATGAAGCATAGTTTAAACTGATGACAATCAGCTACGCGGAGGAATACGGGGATCGAGCCGCCGCAGGAAAATTTAAAATTAATGAGTCGATGGTTTGTCAGTGAAGGAAGATGGAAACGAGCTGCGACAGGTGAAGAAGATGCAGCTGAATTTCCCCGGAAATAAGGAGGCCTCCAGCAGGCGCCATTATTGAGGCAAATGAAAAGGGCTGGATCGACGAGGAAATGATGAAAGAGTGGCTGAGGCTGGTGTATGTAAGGACACCGGAGGATTTTTCCACGCATCATTATCGCTTCTGATTTTTGACTCTATGCGTGCTCATCTCACCACCGAAAAGAAGCAGATGAATGCTACGCTTAATGTGATTCCGGGAAGTCTGACAAAGAAACACCAACAGTTGGACATCGGCGTGAACCGGCCGTTCAAAATAAGGCTGCGAGCGGCATGGGAGCGATGGATGACCAGGGGAGGCCATAGCTTCACGAAGGTGGGAAGGCAGCGCTGGGCAAGTTACGCCACAGTTTGCTAGTGGATTGTAGATGTTTGGGCTAGCGTGTCTGCTGGCACTGTTGTCCGAGCTTTCCCAAAAGCAGGCATCATTTCTGAGGAGCCGCACGGTACAGAAAGGGACTCTGACAGCGAGGAAAGTGAACCTGCTATGTTGGATTTGGCACAGCTGTTAGATTCTGAAACAGAGGATGATAACTTCGATGGGTTTGATAAATGATTATATGATGACTGTAACTAATATTTAAATAAGGCCAACCAAGCTAAGTTTTGCTCCCAATCTATTTTATGCATTTTAAAAATGTTTTACACCATTTTATTTCACCCTTTCTCCTGTGAAAA
>CACRXE010000025.1:0-241175 GCA_902685375.1 Neostethus bicornis
CCCTAACCTCAAAGTGCCCGAATCGGGCATCGTGGCAAAGTGTCCCTTACCTAACCCTAACCCTAACCCGGCCTGGTCCTTCCTGTACAAGCCCCCCCTCAGTAAGAGACAGGGTGACCTGCAGTGGAGATTGCTACACGGAGCAGTGGCTGTGAATTCTTTTGTACATCGTGTAAATAGTTCCGTGGGTTAGGGGTGTCCGTTTTGTGGGGAGAGGGAGACTGTTTTTCACTGTTTTTGGGGATGCGGTCGGCTGACGCAGCTGTTTGAGCTGTTGAGGGAGGTGTTCAGGACTCTGGGGGCAGTTTTTGATGCACAGGTGTTTGTGGGAGGGGTCGGGTACTCTCGACGCAGCAGGAGGAGGGGGCGCGTCCTGAACTTTCTCCTGGCTCGAGCTAAAATGGCCATCTATGTGAGCAGGAGGAGGATGGTACAGACTGGGACGGCTTTGTGTGTGAGGGAGGTGTTTAGGAAGATGGTGGAGGCACGGCTCAGGTTGGAGTTTGGAGTGTTTCAGATAAACAGGGACTTGGAGGGTTTTGAGGAGCTGTGGGGGTGTTAAGGGGTTTGGGCCTTGGTGAAAGAGGGGTATCTTGCATTTGGGTCTCTGTTTGTGTGAGGGTGGGTGTTTGTGTGAGGGTGGGTGGGGAATTTGGGTCTATTTTTCTTTTTTGTTGTGTGTCATGTTAGTGTTGATGGAAATGTATGTGGTATAAATGTTGTTTATTGAATGTATTTTGTGGTTTGTTTTGGCTGTACATAGTGTACAACGTGTGAACCGTGCCGTTTTTGGTGTTGTTGATATCGTGTATTTTGAGTTTTGTGTAAATGCAAATACTAGTTGTAGAATGTTTTTTACAGGCAAATAAAGGTCTGTTAAAAATCAAATCTCTCTCTCTCTCCTTTATTTTTCACACTTTTGACTGACCTGTTCCTGATAATAAAGCACGGTTCCGACTGAGCGCTAAAGTGAGCTTTGTTACTGGATCTGGTTCACCACAAAGTCTTTGAATGGGTTACAATCGGTTGCCAAAACCCAAAAAAATTCTGTCTGTCTGTCTGTCTCTCTCTCTCTCTCTCTCTCTCTCTCTCTCCTTTATTTTTCACACTTGTGACTGATCTGTTCCTGATAATAAAGCACGGTTCCGACTGAGCGCTAAAGTGAGCTTTGTTACTGGTTCTGGATCACCACAAAGTCTTTGAATGGGTCACAGTCGGCTACCGGAACATTAGGCGATATGCGTCGGCCAGTGCCTCCCACACTTCGATAACCTATACCAAACTATACGGCTGGTGATTCTGTGTAAGGGTTATCGTCGATATTGCAATCTTACCTAACCCGAACCCGAACCCTCGTCGATATAGCAATTCTCCCCTAATCCCTAACCCTTGCGGTAGAGAAGGCGGAGCGGGATCACTCAGTGCCGAGCGCGCAGCTCTAGCCACAGTACTGGGCCGCGTGCCACGACAGCAGCGTTCAGTCCAACAAAATGAGCCATAATTAGAAAATAAAGTCTTGCCACAGAGTCAATAAAACGCCACAATAAACGTTTAAAAAGCAGTTTGCAGGAGATACAACTTACTCCATCTCTGGCCTTATTTGGATGCAGAAGCCATTACTTGGGCTCTCTCTTCAGATTTACCCCTATTTGCACATGGCGGAATGTAAACAGAGGCCAGGATGAACGAGGCAAACTTGCGCAGTCAATAAAATTAGTTATATATTTGAATTAGTTATATTAGTTAGTTATTAGTTACTCAAATTTTTCTATGGGATAAACAAAGCATTTTCAATTCAATGATGAACATTTTGGATAATTTGGATAATTTGGCTGCTTCCTCAACATTTACAGTCAAAACGCTTTGATAACTTTAAAAAGAACCCAGGTCAAGCATCTTGCAAAAGAGTTTATTGCAGCCACAAACTTCCAACTTGACAGAAAATCATCAACAACAAAACAAATTACAGTGTTGAAAATGTTTAGTTAGAAAAATGAGAACAGACATCAAAGAAGAATGATTACAATATTTTTTTTATCATCTGCATCTCCATTCATGAGACTCAGACCCAGTCAGTGATTCTGACATCATGCATCAGTTTGTTATTTTCCAACATGTGATGAACATTTTTTCTCACAGTTACAAGCTTGCAGGTTTAACTTTCCTGTGAGAAGTGTGATCATTCTGCACGTTTGGCTTCGATTACATTTTTCTGATTGGTCTGATCCAATCAGAGACTGATTGGTCTCTTCAAATGACTCAATGATACGAGTGAACCTGTGATTAGTATTCTGTCTCTCTTAGTGACACAATTCAATTCAAGTTTATTTGTATAGCCCAAAATCACAGAATTTCCGTCTCAATGGGCTTCACAAGAAAAAAGAGGAATGTATTAACACAAATATACAGCAAGAAAAATAACTAACAAGTGCTAACTAAACAAGACTATCACATCTACACACCGACTGGTGGGAAACTGTCCTGTTTGTACCCCGTCTCTCACCTGCTAGCTAACCACTACCGGCTCTGCACTCCCTTGAATCCACCAAAGATGGAGAAGTTTTGAAGATAGCGTATGGATATTTTATATTTGGCTTTTACTCAGGTAAACATGAAATCACATTGGTTTGATTATCATCTAAATGTACTTCTAAATGATTCTTGCAATGTAATCAAATAATTTCTGATGGTTCACGTTGTTGTATTTAAGTTAGAGGTCGTTATGAAAAGTGAACCGCTTTCTAAGTCCCAAAGAAATTGGTCCCAGCTGAAGTGTAGTTGCACCCAGAAAAGAGATTATTATGTATGATTTTAGTGTAAAATTAAGAAACTCTTCCCTTATTCTGCACTAATGCTAGTTTTAAACTGGACGTATCTTCATGCTGAATTTTTTCAGAGAATAGAACAAACCCTTAAAACTATACCATATCACTCCATTAGGGGAAGATGACATGTGATTTCCCTTGCTATAGAGACCGTTGGGATTACATTGGACACAATCCTTGTACCAGAAGCCTCCCAGGCGTTCTACGGCACAGTGTAGAACTGACTTATCGACATCTTTGTCAAAGGTGGAGAATCTTTGCCCATTATGAGCAGACAATGAGTCTCCTGCAGAAGCAATCAAAGAAAGACCTGAATGTCAGACTGGAGACTGTACAAAAACTGATTATCAGACTGATTTATTCTTTTGTGCAGCAAAAAGTTTTAAAGATTCGTTGTGGTTTGTTTCCAAGAGGGGCAGTAACAATAGCTTTACACTATAAAAAAGATCTTATTACGATTCGCTGCAGCTTTCAAACATAGTTGCCATGGCAACCCAGATTCTGCCCAGTGCAGTCCTTGTAAAAATGTTCTATAGAATTTGTTTAGTGATTTTTTTTTTTTTTTTTTAATATACAGTTCCCTCCAAAAGTATTGGAACAGTGAAGCAAATTCCTTTATCTTTTCTGTGGACTGGAAACATTTGAGTATGACATCGAAAAACAAATATGAGACAAAAATTCAACATTTCAGCTTTGATTTCCAGGTATTTACATCTAGTTCTGATGCACAACTTAGAAGATAACATTATTTGTAAAGGAACACTACATTTCTAGGTGATCAAAAGTATTGGAACATGTGACTAACAGGTGTGTTTTGTTGCCCAGGTGTTTTTTTATTACACTATTATTCAAACAATAAATAGCACTTGCTCAGTTTCACATTTGGGTTTTGCCAGAGGAGACTGCATTTACAGCAAGAAGTGTAACAAACATGAAAACCAGAGAGCTGTCTATGAGGGAGAAAGAGGCAATTGTGAAGCTGAGAAAAGATGGAAAGTCGATCAGAGCCATTGGACACACATTGGCGATAGCCAGTACAACCATTTGGAATGTCTTAAAGAAGAAGGAAACCACTGGTGTACTAAGTCACAGACGTCGAACAGGTAGACCGAGAAAAACAACAGCAGTTGATGACAGAAACATTGTGAGAGCTGCAAAGAAAAACCCTAAAACAACTGTTAGTGACATCATCAACAACCTCCAGAGGGCAGGGGTGAAAGTATCAGTATCTACTGTTCGCAGAAGACTTCATGAGCAAAAGTACAGAGGCTACACCAGAAGATGCAAGCCACTCATCAGCAAGAAGAATGGGAAGGCCAAAAAGTATAGAGACGAGCCACAAACATTCTGAGACAAAGTGTTATGGACTGATGAGACAAAGATTAACTTTTACCAAAGTGATGGAAAGGCTAAGGTTTGGAGAAAGAAAGGATCTGCCCATAATCCCAAACACACAAGCTCAACTGTTAAACATGGTGGAGGCAATGTCATGGCTTGGGCTTGCATGGCTTCTTCTGGGATGGGCTCATTAATCTTCATTGATGAGGTAACACCTGATGGCAGCAGCAAAAGTCTACAAAAACATTTTGTCTGCCAATTTAAAGAAAAATACAACCAAACTGATTGGGAGATCCTTCATCATGCAGCAAGATAACGACCCAAAACGCACTGCAAAAACAACAAAGGAGTTCATCAGGGGCAAGAAGTGGAAGGTTTTAGACTGACCAAGTCAATCTCCAGACTTGAATCCTATAGAGCATGCTTTTCACTTGCTAAAGAGGAAACTGAAGGGAACAACCCCCCAAAACAAGCCAAGCTGAAAGAGGCTGCAGTGAAAGCCTGGAAAAGCATCACAAAAGAAGAATGCAAAAGTTTGGTGATGTCAATGGGTCATAGACTTGATGCAGTTATTTCAAGCAAAGGATTTGCAACAAAATATTAAGTCTTATTTGCTTTAATTATCTGTTCCAATACTTTTGAACACCTAAAAATGTGGTGCTTCTTTACAAAAAATGTTATCTTCTACGTTGTGTATCGGATCCAGATGTAAGTACCTGGAAATAAAAGCTGAGATGTTGAATTTTTGTGTCATATTCATCTTTTGGTGTCAAACCCAAATGTTTCCAGCCTACAGTACAAAATAAAGGAATCAGCCTCATTGTTCCACTACTTTTGGAGGGGACTGTATTCTATAAAACTTTTAAAGAACTATAGCTCTCAAATTCTTTAGGATAGTTCGGTAGAGCTGGTTCTTTAGATAATTTCTATAGAACTGGTTCCAAACCCTTATAACCCTTATATACCAATAGTTATCAATATCAACTTCCATGTTATGACATTGGTAGAGGGCAGAACATCTCTGTCGAAAGCTGCCCCTGCCCCTGTTTTTACGGCTTATAGTCATTTTTATGGCGCATACTCAACAACCTTGATCACCTAGCAATGAGGACCCTAAAGAAAGTCACAACTTCTTCCCCACGATTGGAAGTTTAAATTCCGCAGCAGCAGGGTTTGAACCCGGGACTTCCCAATTTGCAGGCCTGAGCCTAACGCAATGCGCTGTGCCTGCAGGCCTGAGGCGTTACAGTTGGCATGGGCAAAACTTGAACCAAGGGCCACATGCGGCCCATTAAACCATTTAATCCGGCCCGTCGAACTTGGGATAATTAAGTAAATAAACCATGTTAAGCTTTTATTTTCCCTCTATTTTCAATATTTCCTCACTATATGCCGCAGTATAGATATGTTGGCTTTGTTGAGAAAACAACAACCCTGCTCCCATTAAAACATGTGTCTCCGTGATGCACATGTTGTCAAAACTGTTTACTGTGTGCACATAGAGAAAGCCATTGGGCCAGTACACGCATGTAAACAAGCACATTAGAATTCAAAACTTGCGCGCCACTATGGAAACCCATTGGGATCACTACACATGCGTAATCTTACGCTAAATGTTAAATGTCGCGCGCTAGATTCATGTTTTTTAACTTCGTAACACCCACTGTACCGTCGCCGCGCCATTTTGTGTTTTGAACATGTCTGCAATTATAACAAAAAACTCTTATTGTGCATGATTTTATGGAAAAAAATATATATATAAATGTATATATATATATATATATATATATATATATATATATATATATAATTACAGCCAAAAATATGAAAATAAAAATTTGAAAAATATTTAAAAAATTTAAAAAACTCATCTCTGGGGGATATTTAAAGTCACAGAAAAACTAATATGTATTTTTATGACTAAAAAGGTGATAGAATTGCAAAAATTCAATTTGGAACATATTTGGATAGCTTGTTCCAAATGAACACTTTTATACTAAAAGGTCAATATGTTGTGTGAGGCTTTTTCGGGGCCTGCTTTTTACTTTCCCCTTTATCTTCCTCTCCAATATTCACAGGTGCTGGATGGTTACTATTGGGCTGATTTCTCCCAGCTGCACATACTTAACGTTGGCTATGAAAGACCTGGTCTCACCCACAGTCTTCATCAGTTCCTCAACTACTCTTGTGGTAAACTGACCACCGTTGAGCTTATTTGATATCTCAGACTAATATCTTCATTCTCCCCACAGGAACCTTCAGCCCTTTCTCCTGGCCATACATTACTCAAACTATTGAATACCTGCACTTGGATCTTCCTCTCTTCATCTCACACACAACACAATAAATCAAAAACACTTGTAGCTGGAGATCTGAAACTTTACACAGTTGCTGTTAACAAGATTATTACCATACATATAGAAGGAATTATGCCTACTAACAAGTATGTCTTGGCTAGGGACGTTGGAAAATTAACAAAACTAGGCGAGGTTAAAAATGTGCTTTTTTTTTTTTTTTTTATGTTCGAACTACTGTAGGATAGGTTCTGAAGCTCTGACACTCTCCATGTACATATCTACATAAACCACAAGGTCTAAGCTTTATTTTGAAGTATAGTACAAGCATGTGACTTGAAAGATGTTGCTGTAATAAGCAATGGCATTTGGGTATGTCCAACTATAGTGCACAGCCCAAAGATAGGTGGGTGTTAAGAGAACAGCCCGATAACAATATACAAAAACAAATCAACTAAGTGGGGTTGGTTTTTGCTTGCTGACTCTGCCACAAGATATACGTGAAACTTTTTTTGTGTACGAGGGCAAGGCTTCTGACACTGGGAAAGGATTGAGTTTTGACTCTGTAGTGTCTCTAATGGATAATCAAAACATAGGAACTGGATATCACCTCTTTTTTTTTTTTTTTCCAAGATGGCGCCGTCCAACATGGCTGCCTCGGTACTTCTGTGCAACCTTTTTTCTCTGTTTTTGTTGGTAAATGGTGTATCAGCGTGCTCTTACACTCGTGAAGAGCTCTTAAATCTCAGGACTATGACCCCTACGGACCTACTACCAGTTTTTTTAGCGGCTGCGGCAGATTTAGTCCAAATATTGGCTAAAAAAGTGAGAGGCCGGAAGAGAGGAAAGCGTGCGGGAATCCTCGTTCGTCTCCACAGACGTGGCTCACGTATGCCTTTGCCGAGCCTTTTTCTCTCTAATGTCTGCTCACTTACCAACAAGATGGACAAGCTAGCACTGCTAATTCGACGAAACGGGGACTTCTCTTCCTCCTGTGTTCTATGCTTCACGGAGACATGGCTCAACGAGCAGATCCCAGACTGCACGCTTCAGTTGGAGGGATTTCAGCTCTTCCGCGCTGACAGACAGAGGGATTTCTCCGGTGGAAAAACAAAAGGTGGAGGGCTCTGTTTCTACATCAACCACTCCTGGTGTTCGGATGTGTCTGTGACCTCCCAGCTTTGCTCTCAGGTTCTGGAATATTTCTTTTTAAACTGTAGACCATTTTATTCTCCTCGGGAGTTTGCTTCATTCATTCTGGCTGCTGTTTACATTCCGCCATGCGCAAACGTGCACGAGGCCCAACGCGCGCTCGCGGACCAAATTCTGTGTGTGGAGCAAAACTTCCCGGACTCTCTAGTTATTATCCTCGGGGATTTTAACAAGGGAAATCTGAGCCAGGAACTCCCAAAGTACAGACAGTTTGTAAACTGCCCAACCATGGTAAAGAACACATTGGATCACTGCTACACTTACAGCCAGTAAAGCCTACAAGGCTGTTTCTCGAGCTGCTCTGGGCTTCTCTGATCATGACATGGTTCACCTCATCCCGGCATACAGACAGAAGTTGAAGCTTTCTAAACCTGCAGTGAGGACTTCCAAGAAGTGGACCAGCGAAGCTGTGGACGAGTTTCGTATGTGTCTGGACACAACAGACTGGGGTGTGTTTAGAGCTGCCACAAATAGTCTGGATGACTACACATACACAGTGACGTCATACATACGATTCTGTGAGGACAGCATTATTCCATCTAAAACCAGAGTGATCTACAACAACGACAAACCCTGGTTCACACCCAGACTAAGACAGATCAGGAGGGAAAAGGAAGCAGCTCACAGAGCCAATGACAGAGAGACCTACAAAGGCGCTAAGTACCGGTTCTCGAGAGAGGTACAGCAGGCGAGATCCAGGTACAATAAACGTCTGAAGGAGCAATTCTCTGTCAATGACACCGCCTCTGTCTGGAGATCACTTCGGCAAATTACTAATTATAAGCCGAAAGCCCCACATGCTGCTGATGACTTACAACTGGCAGAGAAACTCAACACCTTTTATGCCGGGTTTGATGTCTCACTCTCCTCCCCCCTCACTGATCAACAACCTTCAGACACTTTGAAGCCACTCCCATCCCCCATCCAATTAACAACAGAGGTCACTCCAGCTGACCAGCCCTCCCCCTCCACTGCTTTCTTGGTGACAAAACAAGATGTGCTCAAGCTCTTCCGCAAGCAAAACCCTCGGAAAGCTTCGGGCCTAGATGGTGTCTCCCCCGCCACCCTGAAACACTGTGCTGAGGAACTGTCTCCAGTTTTCACAGACATTTTTAACACCTCGCTGAAGACCTGCCACGTTCCAGCCTGCTTCAAGCTGTCGACCATCGTTCCTGTCCCCAAGAAGCCCCGTATCACTGGACTTAACGACTACAGGCCTGTGGCGCTTACATCTGTAGTCATGAAGTCATTCGAACGCCTGGTGCTCCCTCATCTCAAGCACTTCACCTCTCCCTCTCTGGACCCTCTGCAGTTTGACTACAGAGCCAACAGGTCTGTAGACGACGCCATCAACATGGCCCTCCACTTCACCCTGCAGCACCTGGACTCCCCGGGAACCTATGCTAGGATCCTGTTTGTGGACTTCAGCTCTGCATTCAACACCATCCTCCCTACTCTGCTTCAGGACAGGCTCTCTCAGCTCAACGTGCCTGACTCCACCTGCAGGTGGATTACTGACTTTCTGACAGACCGGAGGCAGTGCGTGCGGCTGGGGAAGAATGTCTCCACCTCTCAGACTATCAGCACAGGATCTCCACAGGGCTGTGTCCTCTCACCCCTGCTCTTCTCCCTGTATACCAGCTCCTGCACCTCCAGCCATGACTCTGTCAAACTGATCAAGTTTGCAGATGACACCACCCTCATTGGGCTCATCTCTGATGGCGATGAGTCTGCCTACAGGATGGAGGTAGACCAGCTGGTGTCCTGGTGCAGCAACAACAGCCTGGAGCTCAACGCTCAGAAGACAGTGGAGATGATCGTGGACTTTAGGAAAGTCACAGCTCCCATTAACCCCTTGCACTGACAGACTTCTCCATCACCACTGTGGACTCTTTCCGCTTCCTCGGCACTACCATCACACAGGACCTAAAGTGGGAGCCATCCATCAGCTCCCTGATCAAAAAGGCCCAGCAGAGGATGTACTTTCTGCGGCAGTTGAAGAAAGCCAAGCTGCCCGCCCAGATGTTGGTGCAGTTTTACACAGCCATCATTGAGTCCATCCTCACCTCCTCCATCACCGTGTGGTACGCTGGAGCCACAGCCAGGAACAAACACAGACTGCAGCGCATTGTGCGCTCCGCAGAGAAGGTGATCGGCTGCAGCCTTCCATCTCTCGAAGACCTGTACGTCTTCGAGAGGGCGTGCAGGTCGGATAGCAGCTGACCCTTCCCACCCTGGACACTGGCTTTTTGAGCGACTCCCCTCGGGCAGGAGGCTCCGGTCCATTCGAACCAGAACGTGCCGCCACAAAAACAGCTTCTTCCCTTCTGCCGTTGGACTCATGAACTCTTTATAACCTGGATCCCCACATCTTTAGTCACTTCCCTTTTGTCACTTTTATATCTTTATTATTTTCTACTATTTTCTATGACATTTCACTACTTTTCTTTTTCTTTCTGAGCACTCTTAGTTTTGTTAAAATTATTATTTTTATTTATTTTATTTTTTATTATTTTTATTTTATATATTTTTGCACACCAGTACCATAACAAGTTCCTAGTCTCTGATATTTTTCACTGACATGGCAATAAAAGCATTCTGATTCTGGACAATTTTTAGACAAGCCCTCGCCTTTTCGAAGATCTGTTTGCCCTGCAGATTGGTGCTTGTGGCACTATCAGAACCAATCGTGTTGGGTTTCCTAGAACCACTTTGAATGACATTGGCAGGAAGGACTCTCGGGGGAGCATCACGTCAATCCGGGATGGGGAATTACTGTTTGTGAAGTGGAAGGACACTCGAGAAGTCGTCATGTGTTTGATCATTCACACTGAGTTTAGTGGAGACACAGTCAAACAACGAGTGAAAACACAGGGGTGTTGGTCAGAGATACATGTTCCTATCCCAGTAGCCATCTAAGAATATAATCACCACATGGGAGGTGTCGATCTCTCTGATGCCCTCATCGGTTATTACACGGTTCTTCACTAAACACGGAAGTGGTACTGGATTTTTTTATTTCATTTTCAGGACATTGTGGTTGTCAATGCGTTTATTTTGTACAATGCAGAGCATCACGATAAACCTTTGACACAGTTGGAGTTCCGAATCCAACTGATTAGAGAACTTTGTCAGAGTGGAAGTGCATTGAGCTCAACCAACAATCTATCAACTCCTGGTCCATATACAAACTCACAAACACTAATGTATTTTTTAGAGGACAGTGACGTTCGCAAACTTATGTCTGCTACTGCAGGGAAACGACGGTGCAAAGTCTGCCACAAAAAGACACCTGTAGGTTGCAGAACATGTGAAGGTCCTCTTTGCTTTCTATCTGGTCGAGCTGCTATTACCGGTGGCACCAAGAAAGGAACCTGTTGTAGGGATTTATTTAATTTTGTTGTCTTGTAAATAGTTGAAGGTTTTGCACTAATTGTAGTCATTTTACTACAATTCTCAATATCATTTAGTTGCACAAAAGAAAGATTATTTTTTTTTATGTATATCTATTTTTTGTTATGAAGAGGTTTATTTTTTTTTTTTTTTTTTTTTTTTTTTAACATTTGAGTTTTTGTTTTCATCTAAATAAAACATAATGTATCCAGTTGTATATTTCATTTCTTGTGCATGATTTTTATGGAAAAAACATTATAATTACAGCAAATTAAAATATACATTTAAAAAATTATGAAACAAAATCACCTGTGGGGTATTTAAAGTCACAGAAACACTAATATGCATTTTTTATGACTAAAAAGGTGATAGAATTGCAAAAAATTAATTTGGCAGATTGTGGCACATATAGCTTTTTCTGAATGGACACTTTTATATGAAAAGGTCAATAAATCAAAAACACTTGTACTTAGAGATCTGAAATTTTACACAGTTGTTGTCAACAAGATTATCATACAAATGGAAGGAATTATGCCTACTAAGTATGTCTTGGCTAGGGACATTGGAAAATTAGCAAAATTAGGCGAGGTTAAAAATGGACAATTTTTTTTTTATGTTTGAACTACTGTAGGATATGTTCTGAAGCTCTGACACTCTTCATGTACATATCTGCAGAAACTAGAAGGTCTAAGCTTTAATTTGATGTATATTACAAGCATGTAACTTGAAAGATGTTGCTGTAATAAGCAATGGCATTTGGGTATGTCCAACTATTGTGCAGAGCCCGAAAATAGATGGGTTAGGGTTATTTATTGTATAGCTGTTAAGCGCTATGGGCAAGATCGGAAATTTGACGCGCTTGATGTTTTTGAAAGAAAACAAATGCCTGGCAGGAGTAGAATAATAGTGATATTGTGAGATACAAAAGAACTTTTTGTTCCCTTCCGTCATCTTCCGCTTGTTCCTGTGTCGGGTCGCTGGGGCAACAGCCTCTTACGGGAAGCCCAGGCCTCTCTCACCCTGGCTGCATCCTCCAGCTCACCCGGAACGATCCCTAGTCGTTCCCCGGCCAGCTGTGAGACGTAGCCTCTGTAGCGGGTCCGGCGTCTGTCCCTCGGTCTCCTCCCGGTGGGATGTGCCCGAAACACCTCGCCCGCAAGGCGCTCGTGGGGGCATCCTGCCCAGATGCCCGAACCACCCCATTTGGCTCCTGTAGACCTGGAGGAGGAGCGGCTCGACAACGATTTCCTCCCGGATGGCAGAGCTCCTCACCCAATCTAAGAGTGAGAGCCCAGCTATCCTGCGGAGGAAGCTCATTTCGGCCGCTTGTACACGTGATCTCATTCATTCAGTCGTCACCCACAGCTGGTGACTAAAGGTGAGGGTAGGAACATAGATCGATTTGTAAATCTAGAACTCTGCTTTTCGGCTCAGGTCTCTCTTTACCACAATGGACCGATGCAGCTAGTGATGTGTTGGTCGCGAACGAAACGGCTCTTAGAGCTGGCTCTTTGAAGAGAACGACGGGAGCCGGCTCCTAATTGGGAGCCGTTTGTTGACTGATTTGGGAGCCCCGCCCCAAATCAATAAAAGTTGCTTTGTGACAGAATGTATCGGTGGTTTCACTATTTTGAAAGGAAGGTTTTTGTTTACAAATACAGTATATATATCGAGATAGATAGTGTATATCAAGATATAGAAAAAATATTGATATATATATATCATATGTATGTGTATATATACTGTAGATATATATATATATATATATTTTTTTTTTTTTTTTTTTTCCATATCACCCAGCCCTAATGTCCCTCAGGGACTTCTGTGGGGAGTGTTCGAGGGAGTACGGAATCTTGGAGCCCATAGTACAAGCTGTCCAGTCTCTGTGTGTCTGGTGCTAGAGCATGTCGATTCCATTTCCAGTGAGAGTTGGACTCCGTCAAGGCTGCCTTGTGTCACCGATTCTGCTCATTACCTTTATGGACAGAATATCTAGGTGCAGCCAAAGGCATTGGAGAGATCCAGTTGGGTGACGTCAGGATTGGATCTCTGCTTTTTGTGGACGACGCAGTCTTGTTGGCTTCATCAGACCATGATCTCCAGCTCTTACTGGACTGATTTGCTGCCGGGATGGGAATTAGTGCCTCCAAATCCAAGACAATTGCCCTTGCCTAGAAAAGGGTGGAATGTCACTAAGGACCTACCCCAAGTGGAGGAGTTTAAGTATCTCGGAGTCTTGTTGGTAAATGGAGAAGGATGGAGCTGGAGATCAACAGACGGGATTGGTGCAGCGTCAGCAGTAACTAGGACGCTGCATCGATCTGAAGAGGTAAAGAAAGAGCTGAGCCAAAAAGCAAAGCTCTCGATTTATAAGTCAATCTACATTCCTACGCTCACCTTTAGTCATCAGCTGTGGGTGGTGACCGTAAGAACTAGATCGCGGATACAAGCGGCCAAAATGAGCTTCCTCCACAGGATGGCTGACCTCTCAATCAGTGATTAGGTGAGGAGTTCTGCCATCCCAGAAGCACTCAGATAACCGAGCTCCTCCCCCAGGTCGAGAGAAGACAGATGTGGGTTCGGGCATCAGGTCAGCTTTCTGACCTCCTCACCGGTGAGGTGTTCTGGGAACGTTCCACCGGGAGGAACCCAAGAGGCAGACCCCGGACCTGTTGGAGAAACTATTTCTCACAACTGGCCGGAGAGCGACTAGGGATCCTTCTGAGGGATTCAGCTGGGGTGGGAGAAACCTGAGCTTCCCGTCTGAGGCTTTTGCCCCCTTGACACAGCCCTGGATAAGCGGAAGATGGAAGAGAACTTGGGAGTTCTATAGAATGGTCTTCAGGTTCTTAAGGATAACCATCAGGTTCAATAGAACAGTCTTTGTTGTTCTATAGATCGTGGTGAAATTTCTATAGGACTTAGCATTTCTATTCAATGTTCTTTACAATTTCTACACAGTAGTGTAGAATTCTAAAGACATTCTATACGACATTGTTTGCAGGGAGAGCCAACTGCCCTGTGTTCCACCAGCGACCGTTCCTTCTCTTTTCCACCAAGCGGCTGTCCCAGCCCCACCAAACTTGGGACCACCATTAGCGGTTCTGAAGCTGTTTGATGATCTCTCTTGCACTCCTTTGAGCCACTGGACACATAAATTTTGCCAAAAAAACAAACAAAAAAAAAACAGGGTAATAATACAGTATCTGAATCTAAAAATCCTTAGTAGCAACACCTCAAACCCGGGTCAGGAGTTGTGCTTGTACTAATCACATTTGTGTGTGTATACAGTTTTATCACTTTTCATCCAGTCTGGAAGGTTAAATGAATATTCTTTATAATATACTGCTTAATATTTCCCACACTTCCTCGAGGTGAGCATTGAGTTTTCCTGGTAAAATTTAGGTTAACCGAGCTTCAAGCCAGCAGTATTTTTTATTTTGCTAATATTTAGGTGGATTCTATTTCGATTTGTTGTTCTGGATCGTTACAGAAAACAAAAATCTGAGAAACTAACCCGTCAAAATGGTGAGTTGTGTTTCCTGTTTAGTGTAGTGAAAAGATTTTTGATAACAACAATGTAGCTGAAAGATAGTAATTTGCTACAACAGCTGCATCGTTTCACATAAAATGTGAAAAAAATTCCTTGGCCATTTTTTGAAATTATTATTTTCTCTAAACTTTTTGATCAAGAATTAAACTGTCCAGAAGATTTTTTTTAAACTTTTCCTACAATGGATCACTCCTGGATGAATGAGGGACTACATGGACTTCTCTAAAGTGAGACAACTAAACGTTCTTCCAGCAAAACCAAATAAGGATCATTCAGTGTTTTTGTTTTGCCTTTATTTGAATATATTTTAAACATGGAGCCTACATTGTTTTCTGTACAGTGACAGCATCATTCTAAAAGTTGAAAAGCATTTTATGGTCTGAATGTTTAATTTTGTTATGGAAACTGGAACTAGATGTGTCTGTGGGTTTTAAAGGCTGAAAAGACAAGAGGTGGAGAAAAAAATCTGGACCCCGCTGCCCAAACTACTGACAGTCTGAAGAAAGTGCAAGGGTGTGACATTCCTCACCTGCTGATCCTCCACTAATGTATCCAGACACTTCCAAACGATAATCGTCTGCTGCACTTCCAACTTTAAATTTAGTGTACCGGGCAGACCGGTGCTTTCCATCAAAGTCTTCCATTTCTACCAGCAGTTCGTAGTTCTCACTCTTTGTGAGTATATACAATTTCTTCAAACCTGCTCGTAGTCACAAAGAAAACAACATAGCTTAACATTTTTCTTTTCATGGCTGCCACGCTAGTATGATTTAGGGATCACCCTGCAAAGCATCTTTCAAACGTCTGTCCCGCAAGAAATGTTGCAGGTTCATCAGATCACACACAACCTTCTCTTTACTAAACCTGGGAGATCAATTACTGTATTTTCGGACTATGAGTCACATCTGAGTATAAGTCCAAACAATGCATAAAAAGAAGGGGAAAAGACACATGAGTCGCATCCGAGTATGAGTTGCATTTTTGGGAAAATGTATTTGATAAAATTCAAAAACAGACATGTTTCTTTGAACGGCATGTGAAAAAGGAAATAAAACAGAGAACAACATGCGGTTTGGTATACTTCCATCACATTACGCACAACTGAGAATGTACCTGGTATATGTATACATACAGTACATATCGATGACTACTACATTAAAAACAAAACATGCTTTTACCATACCATCAGTTTTATTCCAAACACCAAATCCATTAAAAATCTTCATTCTAGGTATGGTAAAAATCTGTTAATTCCACACAAAAGAGTCCCCAGAGTACAAGTTGCATCCCTGACCAAACTATGAAACAAAAAAAAAAATGTGACTTATACTCCGAAAGATACAGTACATGTTGCTGTATCCATTTTCAATAAGAATAAAGTATCTTAATATTTTCATGAGACAACACGTCTCACCGAGCCAGAACTCTCCATCAGCCTTTCCAAAACCATTCTCGTATTCAGTCCGAGGTCGGTAAAAGTTTACTGAGCCGTCAAACCTCCTCTGGATAATCTGAAAACAAAAGAGGTGGAACAGTTTAACTGACATGCTGTCAGACTTTCTGGACAAATGAGTAAAAAAAAATCCTAGTTCTGCTCCTGGGAATGAGCGACAAGTTTAACCTGCTGCTACTTTCACAATGTGAGGGGAAATATAAACGGAACTAAAGTTCCACTGACACCAGCCTCACCGTCCAGCCTCCACCTAATGTCTCCATGTCACAGTAGACCTGTGGATGAAACACACATTTTAACACTTCCAACATCTTTTCATACCATCAGTAACACCTGACAGGTGAGAAATACCTTGGTGGGTCTGGTGCAACCAAGGGGAAAAATAAACTGTATTCCATTTAGACGGTTTTCAAGGGGGCCTGCTGTGTCCTCGGTTTGTTCCAAGATGTCTGCACAGTTTTTTGGGACGACCAAGCAGAAGACCCTCAGAGGAAACATGAGGAGAAGAAGAACTGATGGCACCTGAAAGATGGAATGAGTTTACGTTCCATTCATGTAAGTTAGTCTGCAATGTGCTTCATAAGATCAAGTTAAAGATTCCTACAGAGTAATATAAAGCAGTGGAACAATGCCATTGGCTCATCTTAAACGTACTTTGTATTCTACCTCAGCTGTTTCAGTGACAGTCTGACTCTTATAAACAGCCAATCTTTCTGTAGGTCAATTCCAGACCTATAGAAGTCCCTTTATCAATCTTAAGATTCCAGACCTCAAATCTTTGTCCTTTGCTGTCCTTTGTGTGTTTGTGACTTTAGTGTTTATCAAATTTGGAAAATTTAACAGTTACAAAACTTCAGTCAATTTTTAATTTCTTCCAGCTGTTGTACCAGATCAGGCCTTTTAAATCTGATTTGTGTGTCTCTTATTTGCTATACATGTTAGCTGGCCTTCTTCTTGTCCGAGTACAAACATGAATTTAAAAATAATGTATCATGAGGGCAGTGCTGTTTTAGTTTTAAACTCACCATTATAGTATCAGCGCGAAGGCAATGAGAATCTGATGAAGAAGCTGAATGTTCAATGTCTTTGCTACAGCTAAACTGCTGCTTCCACTTATGCTCGTTACTTTTTAAACCGACAGGAGGCAGAGGCGATGGCATATTTGTCCAATCAGGCTCCAGCTTCATATCATCAGGCATCAGCTTTTCCAGTAAAACATAAATTCTAAAAATACCATCAAACAGGTCTTACTGAAAATTAGTCACAAGACTACAGTCTGGGGACAAAACAAGATTGGGGTTCATTTGCCAATTCCTAAAATGTAAAAAAATAAGAATAATTTGATTAGTTTTACAGGTAGTCAGTTCTTGTTCATGTTCTAGATCCACACTGAGTCGAACAGAGTTTCCATTTCCTCAGAGACTCAAGGAGAACTTTTATTTTTGTCTAAGATGTATCATAACAGTTACAGTTAACTCCGGGAAGTAATAAAGAAAAAGTTCATTTTTGTCTCATAACTTTGGTACTTTATATACTGTATATAAACATTTAAGTACTGTATGTGCGCAGTATGAAAAATGTACCTGACTATACTCCAGTTTCTGGTCCACAATCAAAGTAGAAAAAGTTTCAAAAAAGTCTTCTGGACAGTTTAATTCTTGAACGAGACGTTTTGACTTCCATCCGGAAATCGTTTTCAATCTGAATGAAATCGACTGAAACCTGGATCTATTTATACTAACCTGAGTAACAGGTAAAAAAAAAAACAAATCAAAGGTTTGACAAGCTTTTTAGATTTGTCACATTCAAATATCTAGAAAGTGGGTTCACGTTCTAGTTCCTGGTGATTTCCAGGTGAGTCGGTTTGAGTTTGAGAGTTTTTGTCTTTGTGCTGCAGTTAATTCCGTGTTTAATTCATTGATTTGATCTGTTTTAGATTTTAATTAATCTTAGTACTGTCATCGGCTCCAGATCCACATTATCCAAAGTCCATAGTTTCTCTCTCCCAATTGACGATTCTTTTGTTTCCCCTCCCCTTAAGTCAAGACCATGGGTGTCATCCTTGATTCCTCACCGTCCTTTCAATCCCACATAAATAATATCACCCGGTCTGCTTACTTTCATCTTCGCAACATTAATCGTCTCCGTCCTTTCCTCACTTCCCACACCGCTGCGATCCTTGTAAACAGTCTCGTCACCTTTCGTCTGGACTATTTTAATTCACTTCTCTTTGGCCTCCCTCAGAAATCTCTCAATAAACTTCAGCTGATACAAAACTCCTCTGCCCGCATAATCTCTAGAATCTGCTCTTTTCATCATATCACCCGGTTCTTCAGCAACTTCACTGGCTCCCAATTAAATCCAGAATCATTTTCAAAATTCTCATTCTCACATTCAAAGCCATCCATAATCCTGCTCCTTCATACATTTCTGATCTTGTCCATATTGCTTCCTTTCTTGTTCTCTCAAGTCATCCGCTCTGCACGACTCTGGACTCCACGACTCCACGACTCTGGAATGCATTTCCCCTGACATCCGCAACTTACACTCTTTCCCTCTGTTCAAATGTCGTCTCACAACTCACTTCTTCAAATGTCTTACTCTCTTTAATTCTCTTCTGTCTTCCTCCCGTGTCTTGACATGCTGTCTTTTATCATTTCTATTGTTCTTTTTATTTTGTTATACAGTGTCCTTGAGTTTCTAGAAAGGCGCTTTTAATAAAAATGAATTATTATTATTTAGCTTTTAAACCATAAAACTCGGTGTCTAACCATTTGCTGTCCAAGCAACTTCCATCTTGCGACTGTGTTGTTTACCTTTAGCGCTAACGTTGGAACTCAGAACTGAGAAGAGGAAGCATTAGAATGGCTTCCTCTTCTTTTTCTTCTCTCTCCTGCTCCATGTGCCATATGTTTAGTCAAGATCCTGGCTCTTTCAGTGAGGATAGCGGCAAGTGTGTAAAGTGAAACCTTGTGTTAGATTTGGAAGGCAGATTAGAAGAATTCTAACCATGGCTTTGCAAAAAATAAGCTAAGATAGCTAGCCAGGCTGTTACTAGGGTGTCCTGCACCCGGGGAATAAAAAGAATGGGTTCTTCCCAGTGAAGAATAAGAAGCACCACCTGAGAGCACCCAAGGCTCCACATGACAAATAGGTTCTCTCCCCTCAGCGATGCACCTACTGAACCATCAACTCTGGTCTTTGGCTCCTCTGTAGTCTGACATGTGGAGCTCCCAGTGGCAACAGTCAGGTGTTATCCAGGGGCCAGAGTTGGTGACATTGAGGGAAACGTTAGGATATTAGCCAAGAGTAAGACTAAATTCCGTCGAGTCGTGATCCACGCGGGTGTTAACGACGCCAAATGGAGACAGTCAGAGGTTCTCAAATCAAACGTAGAGTCGGTGCGTAAGTTAGCTAAGTCGATGTCACACACTGTAATTTTCTCTGGTCCCCTGCCAAACTTACCGTAATTTCACGACGATAGGGTGCACCGTATTAAAAGGCACAGTCCAAATTTTATGTGCTCTGTATTTAACACACACATAAGGCGCACCTGATGATAGGGCGTGGGTTTTTTATACATATCCTCTACTACGTACGTCCGCCTTACAACAACACACACACACACACACATAGGTGCGCACGCATACGTACACACACGTGCGTATTTAAAAATAGATCGGGAGTAAAACTGAGTTTGGTTGGTTTCCTTTAAATATTAGTTACAGTCGTCATAAAGTCATTTATCAAATCCATCCAAATCCTCATCCTCTGTTTCAGAATATAACAGCTGCGCTAAATCCAACCTCGCAGGTTCACTTTCCTCGCTATCAGAGTCACTTTCTGAACCGTGCAGCTCCTCGGAAATGATGCCTGCTTTTGGGAAAGCTCTGACAACAGTGCCAGCAGACACGGTAGCCCAAGCATCTACAATTCACTGGCAAACTGTGGCGTAACTCGCCCGGCGTAGCTGATTGCCATCAGTTTAAACTGAGCTTCATAAGCGTGTCTCTTTTCCATTTTCAGTGTTGTAATAACAGCAATGTTCTGCATAAAGCACACACCTGTTCTTTTATACATAATCCATGCTCACACTTCCCCCTTTAATGTTCTCATGTTTTCAACTGCGTCCGCCTGATGGTTCTCTAATACGTCCACAAATCACAAATCAGATAGGGCGTACTGCACGATAGGGCGCACCGCTCATTTTGAAGAAAATTTGAGACTTTTAGGTGCGCATTATGGGCATTATGGCCGTGAAATTACGGTAGTCAATGAAGGAATGTGTAGTCGGTTTTCATCATTCAACCGCTGCTTAGCTAGATGGTGCCCAGAAAATGGCATTGGTTTTGAAGATAAGTGGGGTGCATTCTGGGGGAAGCCCGGTCTCACGCGGAGAGATGGTATCCATCCCACTTTAAAATGTGCCATC
This sequence comes from Neostethus bicornis, assembly GCA_902685375.1. NCBI lineage: Eukaryota > Metazoa > Chordata > Actinopteri > Atheriniformes > Phallostethidae > Neostethus > Neostethus bicornis. Next base: position 20,501 of record CACRXE010000025.1, read on the forward strand.
TTCTTTATAGGAACATTCGAGATAGCCTTAGTCGTTCAACCTGAAAATGCAGAGACGAGACCTAGGCGCAGAGCAGTAGTTTTAAATTCTCCTCTGAGCTTCCTTCTGCGCTGCTGCAAACCCAGCACAGACTTAGTTCAGCAGGACGTAGCTTTATCATAATCGGAATCAGACATGTTTTATTGCCATGGTCAATGAAAGGGTCAAGAGACTAGTAACTTCATGTGGTACTAGTGTGCAGTTATAAACATAGGGAAAAAAAATTTAAAATAATAACAATATTTTAACAAAACAAAGAGTGCTTAGAAAGAAACGTAAAGTAGTGCAATTGCATAGAAAATAATAAAGAAAGTAAAGTCACGAGAGCAAAATGAGTAAGGGATGAACGGGTTATAAAGTGTTCATACGTCCAACGGGAGAAGGGAAGATGCTGTTTTTGTGGCGGGATCAGAGGTGTCAAAAGTACCAACATTTTCTACTCAAGTAGAAGTATAAATACCGAGTTAAAAAACTACTTTAGTAAAAGTAGAAGTATCAACTCAAGTTTTCTACTTAAGTAAAAGTAAAAAGTAACCTATTTTAAAACTACTTCAAGTAAAAAAGTAAAAGTAATTTTCAGAAAAAAAGGAATATTGTTAACAAAAGCGTATGAACATATTTTTTAACTATTATCACATGCTTTAAGGAGCAGAAAATATGATAATAAATGAAAGTGTTTTGGTGTTAAACTTTATGAATCAGAAACATTTATTTCTTAATAATCTTTATTGGAAATCGATTAATGAACACAATCAAATGTATTATCATAAGCAGGGCATTATGTAACATCCCTTCAGCTACCAAGCTTCACTCTGCATCACCTATTTTAACCAACTTCAAGACACAAACACACTCAATGTAAAAAAATAAATAAATAAATGAAAAAAAAAATAACCAAAAGGCTTTTTCAAGCCTTGAAGGCAGCTAGTTTTCAAAGTTCTTTGAGGCAATACTGAATAGTCTTTGGGAGTGCCACATACAGCCTGCGTGACACCTGGAACCAGCGTTGCTAGGTGGGAGGTGCTGGATTATCGTACTAATGACGTAAAATTATCGTATTTTACAAAAAATATCGTACACCCAGTAAAACCACGCCCATTGACAAAATAACACCCTTTACATGCACTCGTAAGGCAGTGGGAGTGAAGGAAACACACAGGAGGCAAAATCCTTGGATTCTTTTTCTAAAATTTTAAGAACTGTAAAAATGAAAAAATAACCAGGGAAATAAGATTTTAAAAAACCAGTAGGGGCGGGACTTAGGAGACGGTATATATAAATTTACATATATACATATCTACATATATGTGTACATTTAAGGTTTTTTTAATGTTAACCCAAACATCTACATTATACAAAATCTAAGCGATGTGTATAGTTTTAATCTCCTCAGTCAGTCTTTATAAACTAATCAATAACATTTTGGATGCTTTTAAGCACAAATACTTCATCCACTACTATTTATGGATAAATCAGTTCAATTAGCTTTGTTTCTAAAGATAAAATAGTGCGTCACAGATCAAAGTTATTTTTATAAAAATACCATCTACAACATTTTCAGCAAAGACGTTTACAATAACCGCAGACTGAAAATAATAATTAAAAAAAAAATTTCTTTGCTGTTGTTTTTTAAAAAAAACTGATAATTCAATCAAAGTTCAGTGTCGCAGCATCAGAAACACTTTGATTTCCGAGCCCGAGTCTCAAACACGGAAATTGACGTCCCTGCTCTTTAAAAGTTTGTGGGCGGGGCTACTCGCCCCAAAGTAATGATTGACTGGAGCTTTCATCCAATCATTCATCTGTTCCTTTGTTTGATGCATTCAGGGTTCATAAAAAAAAAAAAAAACTCCGACAAACAGTTGCGGCTTTTTAACGGTGACAAAATGGAGAAAGTAGCGACTACTTTTTATAAAATGAACGAAGTAAAAGTACAGATAATTGCATAAAAAAGTAGCGAGTAAAAGTAAGAAGTAGACAAAAAAATAATTACTTCGTTAAAGTAAAGATAACGAGATTTTCTACTTGAGTAAGGTAACGAAGTAGTCTTACTTCGCTACTTGACACCTCTGGGCGGGATATTCTGGTCTGAATGGACCTGAGCTTTCTGCCCGAGGGGAGTCGCTCAAAAAGTCCCTGCGGATGGTGGGAAAGATCAGCTGCTATCCGACCTGCATGCCACAGAGTCTCCGGGCTGTGCACAACAGTTGGACATACCCAAATGCCATTGCTTATTACAGCAACATCTTTCAAGTCACATGCTTGTACTGTACATCAAAATAAAGCGGAGACCTTCTAGTTTCTGCAGATATGCACATGGAGAGTGTCAGACCTTCAGAATCTATTCTACAGTAGTTCAAACATAAAAAAAATTGTACAATTTTAACCTCACCTAATTTTGTTCATTTTCTAATGTCCCCAACCAAGACATACTTCTTAGTAGGCATAATTTCTTCTATATGTATGGTAATAATCTTGTTGACAACAACTGTGTAAAGTTTCAGATCTCCAGGTACAAGTGTTTTTGATTTATCAATCTTTTGGTATAAAAATGTCCATTCGAGCTAACAGAGTGAGAAGACGTGTTTTGCCAGCCTCCTGCCATACAGACAAGTTTCACCTGTTTAACATCCATACTTAAGCGTTTATAGGACGACCGTATTCTAATGAGAATTATGTCCCAGAAATCGCGTTCTAATGACAAACAGTCACCACATAGACAAGCTAGCATTAATGCTAGCTTTTCTCCGTACATATCTTGTACATATCTGCAGAAACTAGAAGGTCTAAGCTTTATTTTGATGTATAGTACAAGCATGTGGCTTGAAAGACGTTGCTGTAATAAGCAATGGCATTTGAGTATGTCCAACTATTGGGCACAGCCTGAATATAGGTGGGTGTTAAGAGGTTAAGAGATGTTTTCTATGCTTCTCAGTAATACTCAGACAATACCACAATCTTTTATGAAGTAATAGGATTCTCAATATGGTCCATTTTACATTTTTTTTTTTTTTTTTAAATCATGGGGAATGCTGACAAAAGAAGGCCCTGACGTCCACACCAAATGTATTAAAGCCAACATTTTTATGAATAACAAAGCCTAACAACATAACCAAGAGATGAGAAACAAATTAGATGATAATTTATAGATTCTAGTATACTTTGTAGCTTTATATATACTTTTTCTTAATGTGTGGAATAAAAGTCAGCTCAGAGTCCAAAATAACGCCCAATTTTTTTGCTTGTGGTGATGGATAAAAAGACTGGGCTTGTAATTTAGGTGAAAGCTTCTCCGTCAGGACTTCAGGACCAATAAGTAAAACTTCAGTGTTATCCTGGTTAAGCTGGAGAAAGTTTTCTGACATCCAAGACTTGATGTCTAAATTACAGTTAAAAAGAGCATTCATTGGTCGGGTGTCCTTAGGAGACATGGGGATGTAAAGCTGCGTGTCATTAGCGCAACTGTGAAAAGTGATTCCATGTCTCCTGATGACACCACCAAGAGGGAGCATGTACAGATTAAAAAGTACTGGACCTAAAACTTCTGGCTTGTAGATAGGAGGTAAACTATTTGTAAACAGTACCATAGAGGCTGACAAGGTGCTTTAATCTGTTTAAAAGAATGGCGTGGTTTACTGTATTAAAAGCAGCACTCAGATCCAGTAGAACCAACACTGTCACCTGTTTAGAATCATAATTTAGTCTAAAAATCATTTAAAATCTTTGTTAAAGCTGTCTCGGTACCGTGGTTTACCCTAAAACCTGACTGGAATTTTTCCTGCAGGTTGTGTCGTTTTTAAAAAAACAATTAAGCTGGATAAAAACAAGTTTTTCTAAAATTGTGTTTAAAAAAGGTAAGTTAGATACTGGTCTGTTATTATTAAAATCATTAAAATCTAAATTACTCTTCTTCAGCAGGGGCCTCACCACAGCAGCTTTAAAAGCACTAGGAAAGACCCATGTCTGAAGAGAGCAGTTCATCATATTTAAAAGTTCATCTTTTCAAAAAAATTATAAAATGATTTTAAAAATTTTGTGGGGATTGGGTCTGAAAGACATGTGGTGGGCCTCACGGAGCGGAATACTTTATCAAGACTATAAAACTGTCCAGTGTTTCCTCTGGTAGACAATCAGATGTGGGGAAAACAGTTGTTTGTTTGTTTGATTCATTACAATTTCACTTCTGATTTTGTCTATTTTTCCCCTGAAGTGGTCTGAAAACTGCTCACACAGAGAGATGGAAGGAGGAAGTTTAAAATGATTTACATCAGGATTAATGAGGTGGTCAATGGTTGAAAAAAGAATCTTAATGTTCTTTTTATTGTTTGTTATGATCTTTGAAGAGTGTGAATTTCTTTCATTCCTGACTGTTTTTTGTTTGTTTTTTTATCTTTGTAAATTTGGAAGTTTATAGTGTTTTTTTTCTTTTCTCCATTGTCTTTCAGCCTCTCTGCAATTTCTTTTAATCTTTTTTAATTCTCGGTCTCTCCAGGGAGTGGTAGGCTTAGAAGTAAGTTTCTTTAGTTTAATCGGTGCCACACTGTCCATTACAGTTTGTAGTTCACTGTTAAACTCATTGACAATAAAATCACATAGAGCACGTAAAACAATTGGAGGTATTTGTTGTAAAATCTTTAAAAAATTTGCAGACACCTCAGGGGTCAGACAACGTTTTCTCACAGGTCCCACACAGGACTCCCGCTGAATAAAACCAGTGATATTAAAAGAGCACACAGGCGTGGTCACTAAAAGGCTGTTCCACAACAGAGGACACACTCGTGGAGAGGCCATGCGTGATGACCAAGTCCAGAGTGTGTCCCCTGTTGTGTGTTGGCTCTGTAACGTGTTGAGAAAAATCAATAGAATTAAGAATATTTAAAAATCCAATAGAAACTGGGTCTAAAACATTAAGTGTAAATTACAATCACTGGTTAAGATAATCATACTATTAGAAAGATGTAAAATAGATAAAAACTCTGAAAATTCATTAATAAAAAGACTGCACTTCTTTGGCGGTCTGTAAATTGTGACACATAAAATTTTAGGATTAGTAAAAACAACTGCATGGTACTCAAAACTATTAAAATGATTAAATAAAACAGGTTTACTGGCTAAAGTCTTCGAACAGATAGAAGCTGTGCCACCTCCCCTCTTGTTATCCTTAACTGAAAAAGCAAAGTTAAAATCAGGTGGGGAGGCCTCTGTAAGAACTGCTGGTGCATCTGCAGCCAGCCAAGTTTCCGTTAAAACAGACAGTCAAGTTTGTAAACTAAAATCATTTAATTTACAATAAAAGTCTTGTTCAATAAAGAGCGGACATTTAAAAGAGCCATATTAATTTTAGAAGGAGATGTACAGGTATTTCTGGATGGGTTAGGGTTTGTAAGAGTAATATGATTGTTGGGGGACACTTATGAAATATTATGAGAAGGTTTATGCATGGGTCGTTTTCTGCTGATTCTAACCGGTATCTGAAATGTTTGAAACAATGAGGGTGCTGGTGATGAGGAGTTATGGATACAATGTGTGGAACCGGACAAATCCAATCGTGTCTCACCTGATTGACTATATTTGGCTTTAAGTCATAATGATTGCAGGGTGCGTTGAATGTTCCAGGAAAGAAGGCGAGATCCAGTGGAGTTTGGGTGAAGCCGGTCTTTCTTGAAAAGATCCGATCTTTTGAAGAAGAGAAAATAGTTGCCCACATAAGGAATGCCCTGGGATAAACAGAAAGACTTGATAAAGAGATGGAGTTGGCGGAGCCGACTGTACTTCATGTCTCCAAAACGAGGGGAGGTGGGTCATTTGGCCAGAGACTACGCACTTCTTATCCAGGCAGTTGATTGTTGAGATCAAAGAAATGAAATGCTCCTTTAAGGTTTCAGACCGCTGAAAACGTAGATCATTCGTTCCCACGTGAAGAACAACAGTAGTTACAGTTGGATGCTTCTGTAAGACGTTTGGTGCATGATCCAACAAGTCCTGCACTGTAGCTTGTTGTAATTGCATGTCCTGATACTATGTAAGAATGGGAGCAACAGATGCCATGACAATTTCCCTCGGGATCAATAAAGTATCTATCTATATCTATCTATCCAGCTCCAGAGTGACAAGCGGTCGTGGCAGAGCTTACTCTTACATGTCTGACCATAGACGTTCCTAGGACACGTACAGTGGGAGTGGGAGCTGAAGACAGAGCCGTTTCATGAGCGTGAGAAGAATCCTGTGGTGGTGCGGTGTGTGTCTGGTCCTGTGTGTACTGCAGACCGGATCCGCGGATCCGCGGGCTCACGTATGGCCGCGCTCGCACGCGACCATACGTGAGCCCTGGTGCGCGCTGAGAGATAGGGTTTCCAGTCCGTACAGGTGGTGTGACCAGTCGTGGGAAGTCAACAAGAGATTCCAAGGAGGGCGGTGTTCTGCTACTGTGTTTTTCCCACGCTATGTGCTTCGGGGCAGGTGTAACCTGGTAGCTCCCAGGGCGAGAACAAGCCCAGCGCCATGGAGAAGGTTGACAATCCAAACCTGTGAATCTGTTGTTCAGAGGGAGATATCCAGCATGAAAGGGGCCGTGACACAAGAGCCGAATGTCTCGCGGTCTGGCGCACTTTTCTTCACTTTGTGAAGAAAATATATAGATCTGAGCTGAAATTTATCAATCTCAGGTCAATTTCAACTCAGCAGACACACCCAAACCACAGACGTGGAAGTCGGTTGTGCACTGTCATTTATAAGTTAGCATAACAAGGTGCTGAAGTTTCTTTTCTCAATTTTTCTCTGGTGATGTTTTCTGTACATTTAGTCATCTTCTTCCTCTTCTTCTCCTTTCGGCATTTCCCTTCAGGGGTCGCCACAGCAAGTCAGTTTCATCCATCTAACCCTATCTGCTGCATCCTCTTTGGTCACGCCAACTATCTTCATGTCTTCCTTCACTGCTTCCATGAACCTCCTCTTTGGTCTTCCTCTAGGCCTCTTTCCTGGTAATTCCAAACCCAGCATCCTTCTGCCGATGTACTCAATCTCTCTTCTCTGCACATGTCCAAACCATCTCAGCCTAGCCACTCGGACTTCATCTCCAAAACCTCTAACATGTGCTGTTCCTCTGATATACTCAATTCTGATCCTGTCCATTCTGGTCACTCCCAGAGAGATCCTTAGCATCTTCATCTCTGCTACCTCCATCTCTGCTTTCTGTCTTTTCTTCAGTGACACTGTCTCTAGACCAAACAGCATGGCCGGTCTCAACACGGTTTTGTACACGTTTCCTTTCATTCTAGCTAAAACTCTTCTGTCGCACATCACACCTGATACGTTTCTCCACCCGTTCCAGCCTGCCAGCACACACTTCTTCACCTCTTTTCCATACTCTCCATTGCTCTGGACTGTTGATCCTGAGTACTTAAAATCTTCCACCTTCTTTATCTCTTCTCCCTATAACCTCACTTTTTCATTTGGATCCCTCTCATTCACACACACGTACTCTGTCTTACTCTGACTAATCTTCATTCCTCTTCTTTCTAGTGCAAACCTCCACCTCTCCAGCTTTTCCTCCACCTCTCCAGCTTTTCCTCCACCTCTTCCCTCCTCTCACTGCAGATCACAATGTCATCTGCAAACATCATTGTCTGACCTCGTCTGTCAGCCTGTCCATCACCATAGCAAACAGCAAAGGGCTCAGAGTAGATCCTTGGTGCAGTCCCACTCCCACACTGAACTCCTCTGTCTCACCTACAGCACACCTCACCACTGTCTTACAGTGCTCATACATGTCCTGCACCACTCTAACATACTTCTCTGTCACACCAGACTTCCTCATACAATACCATAGTTCTTCTCTGGGTACCCTGTCATACGCTTTCTCTAGATCTAAAAAGACACAGTGCAGCTCCCTCTGACCTTCCCTGTACTTCTCTATCAGCATCCTCAAGGCAAATACTACATCTGTAGTGCTCTTTTTAGGCATAAAACCATACTGCTGCTCGCAAATTCATACTTCAGACCTTAGACTAGCTTTGACAACTTTTTCCCATAACTTCATCGTTTGACTGATCAGTTTTATTCCTCTATAGTTACCACAACTCTGCACATCTCCTTTTTTCTCAAAAATAGGAACCAGCACACTTCTCCTCCATTCATCAGGCATCTTCTCACTTTCTAATATTTTGTTAAACAGCCCAGTCAGAAACTTTACTGCCACCTCACCTAATCACTTACATACTTCTACAGGAATATTATCTGGACCGAGAGCCTTTCCACTCTTCATCCTCTTCAGTGCCCTCTTTATTTCTACCTTACTAATCCTAGATACTTTCCGCCCCACTATGGTAACGTCTTCTTACTCTTTGTTCTCTTTCATTTTCTTTGTTCATCAACTCTTCAAAGTACTCTTTCCATCTTCCCATCACATTACTGGTATCTGTCAAAAGACATCCATTCCAGTCTTTAATCACCCTTACTTGTTGCACATCCTTCCCATCTTTGTCTCTCTGTCATGGCAACTTGTATAGGTCCATATCTCCCTCCTTGCTGTTCAACTTAGCATACAAGTCATCGAAGGCTGCTTGTTTGGCCTTTGCCACCTCTACTTTAGCCTTACATTGTATATCCCTGTACTTTGCCTATTCTCTTCAGTCCTCTCAGTGTCCCGCTTCTTTTTAGCCAGCCTCTTTCTTTTGATACAATCCTGTACCTCCTCATTCCACCACCAAGTCTCTCTATATCTATCTTCCTCCCAGATGACACACCAAGTACTCTCTTAACTGTCTCCCTGATCACATTAGCTGTAGTGTCCAAACCATCGTGGGAAGTCAATCTCAATCTCAGTCAAGCTCAGGAGAAGCTTCTGTCATCTGGAAGCTTCTCCTGCCCACAAAGAGCCCATCTCAACTTCTTTATAAAATTTGAGCAGCACTCTCCCTTTTTTTTAGCTTCCACCATTTAGTCTTCTGCACTCCCTTCATCTTTTTAAACTTCCTCACAACCAGGGTCATCTTACACACCACCATCCTATGCTGATTGGCTACACTGTCTCCTGCTACAACTTTGCAGTCATTAACACAAGCAGCCTAACTACCTAACTACCTGAAAGCTTCTTTGAGGTGTCTCTAGACCCCAGGCGTTCTGTTTTGTTAGTAACTCTTAACACCCCCCTATTGTTGGGCTGTGCACAATAGTTGGGCATACCCAAATGACATTGCTTATTACAGCAACATCTTTCAAGTCGCATGCTTGTACTATACATAAAAAAAAAAAAAAAAAAAAAACTTAGACCTTCTAGTTTCTGCAGATATGTACATGGAGAGTGTCAGAGCTTCAGAACCTAACCTACAGAATCAGAATCAGAATGCTTTTATTGCCATGTCAGTGAAAAATATCAGAGACTAGGAACTTGTTTTGGTACAGGTGTGCAAAAATATAAAATAAAAATAATAAAAAATAATAATAATAATTTTAACAAAACTAAGAGTGCTCAGAAGAAAAAGAAAAGTAGTGCAATGTTATAGAAAATAATAGAAAATAATAAAGATAGTGAAGTAACAAGAGGGAAGTGACTAAGAGATGTGGGGCTCCGGGTTATAAAGCATTCATTAGTCCAAAGCAGAAGGGAAGAAGCTGTTTTTGTGGCGGGACGTTCTAGTCTGAATGGACCGGAGCCTCCTGCCCGAGGGGAGCTGCTCAAAAAGTCCATGTCCAGGGTGGGAATGGTCAGCTGCTATCCGACATGCACGCCCCCGAGTCCTGGAGACATACAGGTCTTCGAGAGATGGAAGGCTGCAGCCGATCACCTTCTCTGCGGAGCGCACAATGCGCTGCAGTCTGTGTTTGTCCCTGGCTGTGGCTCCAGCGTACCACACGGTGATGGAGGAGGTGAGGATGGACTCGATGATGGCTGTGTAAAACTACACCAACATCTGGGCAGGCAGCTTGGCTTTCTTGATCTTCCGTAGAAAGTACATCCTCTGCTGGGCCTTCTTGATCAGGGAGCTGATGGATGGCTCCCACTTTAGGTTCTGTGTGATGGTAGTGCCGAGGACGCGGAAAGAGTCTACAGTAGTGATGTAGAAGTCTGTCAGTGCAAGGGGGGTAATGGGAGCTGTGACTTTCCTGAAGTCCACGATCATCTCCACTGTCTTCTGAGCGTTGAGCTCCAGGCTGTTGTTGCTGCACCAGGACACCAGCCGGTCTACCTCCATCCAGTAGGCCGACTCATCGCCATCAGAGATGAGCCCAACGAGGGTGGTGTCATCTGCAAACTTGATCAGTTTGACAGAGTCATGGCTGGAGGTGAAGGAGTAGGTGTACAGGGAGAAGAGCAGGGGAGAGAGGACACAGCCTTGTGGAAAACCTGTGCTGATAGTCCGAGAGGTGTACAGTAGTTCAAACATAAAAAAAAATGTACAATTTTAACCAAGCCTAATTTTGTTAATTTTACAATGTCCCTAACTTAGACATACTTCTTAGTATGCATTATTCCTTCCATTTGTATGATAATAATCTTGTTGACAATAACTGTGTAAAGTTTCAGATCTCTAGGATTAGTGTTTTTGACTTATTGACCTTTTAGTATAAAAAGTGTCCATTCGGAACAAGCTACCCAAATATGTGCCAAAATGTGCCAAATTGAATTCTATCACCTATTTAGTAATAAAAAAATGCATATTAGTGTTTCTGTGACTTTAAATACCCCCCACAGATTATTTTTTTCATAATTTTTTAAATGTACATTTTTTATTTTTTTTTGCTGTAGTTATAAATTTTTCCATAAAAATCATGCACAATAAATTAAATATACAACTGGATAAATTATATGTTTTATTTAGATAAAAACAAGAACCGAGTCATTCACGTCTTCTTGAGGAAAGAAAGTAGAATGGATTTTGTGTTTAAATATGTGTTTTGGGGGACAGCCGTGCAAGCATTTTATTTATTTTTATATGTTTTATAATACGCGGATTTATTGATGTTTAAATGCTCCTGAAAATAACCTGTGTTGTACACCAGAGGTCCCCAACCACTGGGCCGCGAACTCGTACTGTGCCGCGGGACATGTGGTACCGAGCCACACAGAACTGTTATTTTTATTCACTTTGTTGTTGTGATGTTTTTTTTTTTTATTTTGAAGGTACATGTTTACCGTTACCATGGCAACAAGAGTGCGTTTGAGAAGAGAGAATGTTTCCATGTTATAAAGACTCTGCTAATAAATTTTCTCGTGAGAACAAAGTGGATTTAAGTTCATTATTATTGATTTTAAAAGCCATTTTTTTTTCAGGCTGGTCTCATCACCTTAAGACTGGACCGTGAAAATATTGTCAGACACTAAACCGGTCCGTGGCGCAGAAAAGGTTGGGGACCCTTCTTGTACACAATTATGTTGATGCAACTCCCAGTGGTGCTTACGTCTGCTTCTGTATATGATTTCTCCAGCCGTGGTGTCATTAATTTGAGGGGTATTTATTCAAGTCGGACAAAGTAGCACATCACCAAAGGTCTAGGTGAGAAATGCACGAATCACCACTGAAAATACAAATCACTAAACGATTTAAAACCCTCAAACCTATCAGAATCAGAATCAGAATCAGAATGCTTTTATTGCCATGTCAGTGAAAAACATAAGAGACTAGGAACTTGTTCTGGCACTGGTGTGCAAACATATAAAATAAAAATAATAAAAATAAAATAAATAAAAATAATAATAATTTTTAAAAAAACTAAGAGTGCTCAGAAGAAAAAGAAAAGTAGTACAATGTCATAGAAAATAATAGAAAATAATAAAGATAGTGAAGTGACAAGAGGGAGGTGACTAAGAGATGTGGGGATCCAGGTTATAAAGAGTTCATAAGTCCAACGGCAGAAGGGAAGAAGCTGTTTTTGTGGCGGGACGTTCTGGTCCGAATGGACCGGAGCCTCCTGCCCGAGGGGAGTCGCTCAAAAAGTCCATGTCCAGGGTGGGAAGGGTCAGCTACTATCCGACCTGCACGCCCCCGAGTCCTGGAGACGTACAGGTCTTCGAGAGATGGAAGGCTGCAGCCGATCACCTTCTCTGCGGAGCGCACAATGCGCTGCAGTCTGTGTTTGTCCCTGGCTGTGGCTCCAGCGTACCACACGGTGATGGAGGAGGTGAGGACAGACTCGATGATGGCTCTGTAAAACTGCACCAACATCTGGGCGGGCAGCTTGGCTTTCTTCAACTGCCGCAGAAAGTACATCCTCTGCTGGGCCTTTTTGATCAGGGAGCTGATGGATGGCTCCCACTTTAGGTCCTGTGTGATGGTAGTGCCGAGGAAGCGGATAGAGTCTACAGTGGTGATGGAGAAGTCTGTCAGTGCAAGGGGGGTAATGGGAGCTGTGACTTTCCTAAAGTCCACGATCATCTCCACTGTCTTCTGAGCGTTGAGCTCCAGGCTGTTGTTGCTGCACCAGGACACCAGCCGGTCTACCTCCATCCTGTAGGCCGACTCATCACCATCAGAGATGAGCCCGATGAGAGTGGTGTCGTCCGCAAACTTGATCAGTTTGACAGAGTCATGGCTGGAGGTGCAGCAGTTGGTGTACAGGGAGAAGAGCAGGGGAGAGAGGACACAGCCCTGTGGAGATCCTGTGCTGATAGTCCGAGAGGTGGAGACATTGTTCCCCAGCCGCACGCACTGCCTCCGGTCTGTCAGGAAGTCAGTAATCCACCTGCAAGTGGAGTCAGGCACGTTGAGCTGAGAGAGCTTGTCCTGAAGCAGGGTAGGGAGGATGGTGTTGAATGCATAGCTGAAGTCCACAAACAGGATCCTGGCATAGGTTCCCGGGGAGTCCAGGTGCTGCAGGGTGAAGTGGAGGGCCAGGTTGATTTTGTCGTCTACAGACCTGTTGGCTCTGTAGGCAAACTGCAGAGGGTCCAGAGAGGGAGAGGTGAAGTGCTTGAGATGAGGGAGCACCAGGCGTTCGAATGACTTCATGACTACAGACGTAAGCGCCACAGGCCTGTAGTCATTAAGTCCAGTGATACGGGGCTTCTTGGGGACAGGAATGATGGTAGACAGCTTGAAGCAGGCTGGAACGTGGCATGTCTTCAGCGAGGTGTTGAAAATGTCTGTGAAAACTGGAGACAGTTCCTCAGCACAGTGTTTCAGGGTGGCCGGGGAGACACCATCTGGGCCCGAAGCTTTCCGAGGGTTTTGCTTGCGGAAGAGCTTGAGCACATCCTGTTTTGTCACCAAGAAAGCAGTGGAGGGGGAGGGCTGGTCAGCTGGAGTGACCTCTGTTGTTAATTGGGTGGGGGATGGGAGTGGCTTCAAAGTGTCTCAAGGTTGTTGATCAGTGAGGGGGTAGGAGAGTGAGACATCAAACCTGGCATAGAAGGTGTTGAGTTTCTCTGCCAGTTGTAAGTCATCAGCAGCATGTGGGGCTTTCGGCTTATAGTTTGTAATTTGCCGAAGTGATCTCCAGACAGAGGCGGTGTCATTGACAGAGAATTGCTCCTTCAGACGTTTATTGTACCTGGATCTCGCCTGCTGTACCTCTCTCGAGAACCGGTACTTAGCGCCTTTGTAGCTCTCTCTGTCATTGGCTCTGTGAGCTGCTTCCTTTTCCCTCCTGATCTGTCTTAGTCTGGGTGTGAACCAGGGTTTGTCGTTGTTAAATCTTACCCTGGTTTTTGATGGAATGATGCTGTCCTCACAGAAACGTATGTATGACGTCACTGTGTCTGTGTAGTCATCCAGACTATCTGTGGCAGCTCTAAACACACCCCAGTCTGTTGTGTCCAGACACATACGAAGCTCGTCCACAGCTTCGCTGGTCCACTTCTTGGAAGTCCTCACTGCAGGTTTAGAAAGCTTCAACTTCTGTCTGTATGCCGGGATGAGGTGAACCATGTCGTGATCAGAGAAGCCCAGAGCAGCTCGAGAAACAGCCTTGTAGGCTTTACTGGCTGTAAGTGTAGCAGTGATCCAATGTGTTCTTTTCCCTGGTTGGGCAGTTTACAAACTGTCTGTACTTTGGGAGTTCCTGGCTCAGATTTCCCTTGTTAAAATCCCCAAGGATAATAACTAGAGAGTCCGGGAAGTTTTGCTCCACACACAGAATTTGGTCCGCGAGCGCGCGTTGGGCCTCGTGCACGTTTGCGCATGGCGGAATGTAAACAGCAGCCAGAATGAATGAAGCAAACTCCCGAGGAGAATAAAATGGTCTACAGTTTATAAAGAAGTATTCCAGAACCGGAGAGCAAAGCTGGGAGATCACAGACACATCCGAACACCAGGAGTGGTTGATGTAGAAACAGAGCCCTCCACCTTTTGTTTTTCCACCGGAGAAATCCCTCTGTCTGTCAGCGCGGAAGAGCTGAAATCCCTCCAACTGAAGCGTGCAGTCTGGGATCTGCTCGTTGAGCCATGTCTCCGTGAAGCATAGAACACAAGAGGAAGAGAAGTCCCTGTTTCGTCGCATTAGCAGCGCTAGCTCGTCCATCTTGTTGGTAAGTGAGCGGACATTGGAGAGAAAAAGGCTCGGCAAAGGCGTACGCGAGCCACGTCTGCGGAGACGAAGGAGGACTCCCGCACGCTTTCCTCTCTTCCGGCCTTTCACTTTTTTAGCCAATATTTGGACTAAATCTGCCGCAACCGCTAAAAAAACTGGTAGTAGGTCCGTGGGGGTCATAGTCCTGAGATTTAAGAGCTCTTCACGAGTGTAAGAGCACGCTGATACACCATTTACCAACAAAAACAGAGAAAAAAGGTTGCACAGAAGTACCGAGGCAGCCATGTTGGACGGCGCCATCTTGAAAAAAAAAAAAAAAAAATCGAATGCCTTTTTCACATCCGTGAAGAGAAGGCATTCTGATTCCATCACACTGGGGGTATAAAAAAATTAAATAATCATTAAACGTTAAAAAAGGAATGCAATCTTTAACAAAACCATATTGATCACTGGAATCCAGGCTAGGACGAACAGTTTCAAGCCAATGGGCAAGAACTTTAGCCAGGATTTTATAGTCGCAATTCAAAAAATTCAACAATCACCATGGCTGGTAATTTGTGTGGGTGAAAAGCCGCAATTGCTCCCACAACCTCCTGCTATTGTTGTGTTGCATTCAACAATAAAACTTCATCAGGTCTCAAGTACTGGTAGGTCTCTAAAGAATTCAAAAAGAAGGTAAGATTTGCACATATTATCAGAGTTACATACATTTTTTGTAATAATATTGAAAAGCATTGTTTATTTATCTAATTATCTAATCTTAATCTCTTATTCAAAAATGAGCAATTAGAATTGTCAATAAAGCCCCGTACAGGGCACATACAAACCAACTCTTCATCCAAAGAAACACATTGAAATTCAAAGACTTAATAGATTGTAAAACCGCACAACTCATGTATATTATTAAAAATAAACAAATACCAAATCTGATCCAAATTCGTACAACAATTTCAATCTTTGAATTATTTTTCAGAGATTCAAATTGAAGGTTTCGAATGTGCGAAGTCTTCTGTAGTCATTTCAAACAAATTTGTTTGAATTGGGTTCATGTTTGAATGTGTGTGTGAAAGGGTAAATGTGAGCTTCACTACAGAGCGATTTGAGTGACTACGCAGGTGGAAAGGCGTTTTATAAGTGGAGTCCATTTACCATCTCCATTTCATTGCACGCTTAGATGTTGTAATCCTCAGTGAAACATCTAAACACTAACCATCCAAATGGTTGGGCAATGGGCATTAGCCCAGATCATCACAGGGGTTGTGTCAGGAAGGGCATCCAACGTAAAATTACGCCAAATATTAATATGCAAGTCAGTTGTAGAAATATCATACTGGATCGGTCGTGGCCCGGGTTAACAACGACCGCCATCGGTACTAGTGACCAACAGGGTGCTGGTGGAAATTGGACTACTGGTGGTCAAAGAAGAAGAGGAGGAAGACGCGTACATAGAAAGAGAGAGAAGAGAAACATGAAGAGTCCAGGACTTGGGGTAGGAACTTTGAATGTTGGGACTATGACGGGCAATGGTAGAGAGTTAGTTGACATGATGCAGAAAAGGAAAGTAGACATCCTGTGTGTCCAGGAGACTAGATGGAAAGGTAACAAGGCTAGAAGTCTATGAGCGGGGTTCAAGTTGTTCTATCACGGTGCCGAGAGAAAGAGGAATGGTGTAGGAGTTATTGTGAAGGAAGAGTTTGTTGGGCATGCTCTGGAGGTAAAAAGAAGTTCAGATAGGGTGATGAGCCTCAAACTAGAAATTGAAGGGGTGGTGTTAAACGTTGTTTGTGGGTATGCTCCACAAGTAGGATGTGACATCGAGGAGAAAGAGAAATTCTGGTCAGACCTTGATGAGGCAATCCAGAGCATCCCTAGAAGTGAGAGAGTTATTATTGGAGCAGACTTCAATGGCCACGTTGGTGCAGGAAACAGAGATGATGAGGAGGTGATGGGCAGGTTTGGTCTCCAGAACAGGAATGCGGAAGGACAGATGGTGATCGACTTTGCAAAAAGAATGGAATTGGCTGTGGTGAATACTTATTTCAAGAAAAGGCTAGAACACAGGGTGACTTATAAGAGTGGAGGAAGGAGTCCACAGGTTGATTACATTTTGTGTAGGAGGTGTAATCTGAAAGAGATCAGTGAAGGAGACAGTTTAGCCAAACAGCACAGGATGGTCGTGTGTAAGATGACCATAGCAGTGAGGAAGTTCAAAAAGACGAAGGGAGTGCAGAAGACTAAATGGTGGAAGCTGAAAAAGGAAGACTGCTGCTTGAACTTTATAAAAGAGTTGAGACAGGCTCTTGGTGGGCAGGAGAAGCTTCCAGATGACTGGACAACTATAGCTAATGCGATCAGGGAGACAGGCAAGAGAGTACTTGGTGTGTCATCTGGAAGGAAGATAGATAGAGAGACGTGGTGGTGGAATGAGGAGGTGCAGGATTGTATCAAAAGAAAGAGGCTGGCTAAGAAGAAATGGGACACTGAAAGGACTGAAGAGAACAGGCAAAATACAGGAAGATACAGCATAAGGTTAAAGTAGAGGTGGCAAAGGCAAAATAAGTAGCCTATGATGACCTCTACGCTAGGCTGAACAGCGAGGAGGGAGAGATGGACCTATACAGGTTGGCAAGACAGAGAGACAAAGATGGGAAGGATGTGCAGCAAGTTAGGGTGATTAAAGACAGGAATGGATGTCTTTTGACAGATACCAGTAATGTAATGGGAAGATGGAAAGAATACTTTGAAGAGTTATGAATGAAAAAAATGAAAGACAGACAAAGAGCAGAAGGTGTTCCAATAGTGGACCGGAAAGTATCTAGGATTAGTAAGGTAGAAATAAAGAGGGCACTGAAGAGGATGAAGAGTGGAAAGGCTCTGGGTCCTGATGATATTCCTGTAGAAGTATGGAAGTGTTTAGGTGAGGTGGCAGATGAGTTTCTGACTGGGCTGTTTAACAGGATATTAGAAAGTGAGAAGATGCCTGATGAATGGAGGAGAAGTGTGCTGGTTCCTGTTTTTAAGAACAAAGGAGATGTGTAGAGTTCTGGTCACTACAGAGGAACAAAACTGATCAGTCAAACGATGAAGTTATGGGAAAAAGTTGTCGAAGCTAGGCAAAGGTCTGCAAAAGAATTTGTGAGTATCAGTATGCTTTTATGCCTAAAAAGAGCACTACAGATCCAGTATTTGCCTTGAGGATGCTGATAGAGAAGTACAGGGAAGGTCAGAGGGAGCTGCACTGTGTCTTTGTAGATCTAGAGAAAGCGTATGACAGGGTACCCAGAGAAGAACTATGGTATTGTATGAGGAAGTCTGGTGTGACAGAGAAGTATTTTAGAGTGGTCCAGGACATGTATGAGGGCTGTAAGACAGTGGTGAGGTGTGCTGTAGGTGTGACAGAGGAGTTCAGTGTGGGGGTGGGACTGCACCAAGGATCTGCTCTGAGTCCTTTGCTGTTTGCTATGGTGATGGACAGGCTGACACACGAGGTCAGACAGGAATCTCCATGGATAATGATGTTTCCAGATGACATTGTGATCTGTAGTGAGAGGAGGGAAGAGGTGGAGCTCTAAGTTTTGAGGTGTTTAATATTTTGCTAGGCACAAGCTTGTTTTCAGTTTTGAAATGTTAAATAAAAGACTTCGTTTGGAGCCATCTGCTGTCCAGCTTTGTATCCAGACAACAAACCCTGACAATTTGTGCACCACTAAACCAAATACAAGGACCTAAATCACATTCCCAACTTACCTGTCACAATGAGGAAGTGTTGGCTCTTTGTGCTGCTAGTGCTATGGCTAACCGCCGGACTTTGGAGCTTAGAACGAAATCTTTGCGCTGCAGCCGTGAGGATTTATTATTTCTACGTAATCTGGATTATCCTACCCCACCGGATCTAGTGTCCTCTGCCGAGATCCATCCGAATCAACACGGAGCCGGTCGAGTAACGTGCAGCTCCGCCCGACGGAGAAAGTGAGGAAGAAGAGGAGGACTGCGGCAAAGGCTGAGGAGGCTCTCCGGGACATCAAAAACCCCACCGCTCCCCTCTATTTTGCTCGCCAACGTCCGCTCTCTCCAAAACAAACTGGATGAGCTGCACGGCAATGTCTCCTGTCAGTGGGTGTATAAACATGCTGGTTTGATCTGCATGACGGAGACCTGGCTGGACGGCACCATCGCCGATGCACAACTCTCGCTGAACAGGTTTGGGTCTCCTGTGCAGCTGGACCGGGACACCGTAAACAGCCAGAAGAGGCACAGGGGCGGAGTTTTTGTGTGAATGCCAATCAGTCCTGGAGCAGAGCTGCTACTGTCACTGACTCCAGATGTTCTCCTGATGTGGAGCTGCTTGCACTGACCTTCAGACCGAAGTACCTACCAAGAGAATTTGGGCAGCTTGTGCTGGTACTGGTTTACATCCCTCCATCAGGCAATGCTGCGCGCAGCTGAAATCATCGCGTCATGTGCGCATGAGCTAAAGAGCGCGTTCCTGGACTTTCCTATGCTAGTGTTAGGGGACTTTAATGGCTGCAGGCTAAATAAGACCCTTCCCACGTACCACCAGTATGTGTCGTGTGCCACCAGGGGTGACAAAACAATTGAGCTCTGCCATTGCAATGCATACAGAGCTTACAAGAAGCCTCCTCTCAGCATTGCAAGACCATGATGTACTTCATCTTGTTTCATCATACCGCACTAAGTTAAAGCGAGAGGGTGTAGTGAAGAAACAGGTGGGACAACGGTGGGACAACGATGGGACAACAATGTTCAGGAGACACTTCAGGGCTGCTTTGACTGCACAATGTGGGATGTGCTCATGAGGGCAGTAGTCTAGATGAGGCTACTGATGTGGTAACATCATACATCACCTTCTGTGAGAACATGTTGATCCCCACAAAAACTGTAAAAGTGTTCTCAAACAACAAGCCATGGCTAACCAAACCATTCAAATCTATTTTGAATGAAAAGAAAATAGCTTTTAAGTCTGGAAATAAGGATAAAGGCAAATGCATTCAAAACAAACTTAGTAAAAAAAAATTAAATCTGCTCAAAAGTTATATAAGGAGAAAGTGGAGAGACTCTTTCAAAATGGAAAAGCTAAAGATGCCTGGCGGGGTGTAAAAACTTTGGCCGGCCTCCCCACTTCCTCCTCATCATCTGGACTTCCTGCAGAGGTGTCCATTTGCATGGCGGAAAACTTCAACAACTTTTACTGCAGGTTTGATCAGTGTGACTACACTCAGGAGAGGGAGAGCTCTCAGCAGAGCTTCCCTCCATTATCCAGACCACTGAAAACCTGCAGCTACAGATCGAGGAAGTGGAGCTCACTCTGAGACGGACAAAACTCGGCAAGGCCCCTGGTCCTGATCAGATCTGTGGACGCTTGCTGAAGGTCTGCAGCAGTCAGCTGGCTGGTGTTCTCTGCTCACTGTTCAATCGCTCCTTGGCTGAACATTCCATCCCTTCCATCTGAAAATCCTCCATCATCTGCCCTGTAGCAAAGAAGAACAACCTCACTACCAACAATGACTATCAACTAGTAGCTTTGACATCAGATCATGAAGAGCTTTGAGAGGCTCATCATGGCCCAGCTGCAGGCCAAGGTCAGCGTGCACTCTGATCCACTGCAATTTGCATACTGGCCACACAGGGGTGTGGACGATGCTGTGCTGACTCTGCTGCATGGAGTAATTTCTCACCTGGAAAAGCCCAATTCCCATGTCAGCCTTGTCTTTGTGGACTTCTCAAGTGCATTTAACACCTTGCAACCACATCTCATGGGACGTAAGCTGCTCCAGATGGATGTTAACCCCCATCTCATTCTCTGGGTCCTTTTCTCCCTCACGGTGGAGACCAGACAGTAAGAATAAATGACATCTCAGCACTGTAAGAACAATATCCACTGGTTCCCCCCAAGGTTCAGTAATATCTCCACTTCTCTTCACTCTGTACACTGCAGGACTGATGCAGGCTAGGAATGCTACAAAGCAGCATTTTTCTGAGCTACTTGTTCCATTTCTGCCCAAAAAGTTTGGATTTGGATCGGTAGGAGTGCTGATGCAAATATCTCACAGAGTGAGCAGATTGGAATGTGAAAAACTATCTAGTTTCAGACTGGATTGAGCTGGGGGCTGTATGCTAACAAGCCCAGCCACATTTGAGCTTACCGGTGTTAGCGCTGCTAAACTTGAACTGCGTGGAGCAAGACATGCTTGGAAGTGGACATTTAACAAGAGCACACAATCATGCCAAAGGCAGATGACATAGTGAAGATCAAGTGATCGTTAAACTTTATGCCTGCTGAGATGGTGAAGTTAAGGTCCCAACAGGTGCGTCTGTTCAAACTCGTGGATGAAGTAACGACATTTAAAAGCTTTACTGAATGAGAAGGACAAAACTATCTCTCTTCTAGATAGAACAGAGGGTCGACGAACTAGAGCTGTACACCCGGAGAGAGGACTTGGTCATGTCTGGGCCGGGGACCCGACATCGGACCTGCGCACGGGCGGCAGCAAACGCGAACATGTCAGAGGACACGCCAAGGAAAGAGCTGCTGGAGCAGGAGGTTGTGGATTTTTCAAACAACAAAAACATCAACATCTGTAAGTAAGTGTCATGATGTGGAGCTGAGGCTAAAAATATACTCCTCACACAACAGACAGGCTCAGATGAAAAATCACAAAGCAGATTTATTAGATTGATAAAAAGTCCAAATAAAGCAGACAACAACAGATAAACTAGGAAGATTCTGATGTAGGAGCTGGAGCCAAAAACTGGATAACAGATCAAGCATGACAAACAACGATCTGGCAAAGAGTGTGTCAAAAACTGTTCAATTTATGCTCTAGCAGATGAGTAGATTAGTTTCAGATGTGACTAGTTGCACACACACAGACAAGCTGGAGGGGGGAAACAGGACACAGAGGGGGAACAGACTACTCTCCTGACACTACCCCCCCCTGGGGCGCCCACCAGGCCGGCGACTGCCAGGCCGCCCAGGATGAGACCGGGGAGAGTCCCTCACCAATGAAGCATCCAAAATGCGAGAATGTGGGACCCACGACCATTGTTCAGGACCATACCCATCCCAATCAACCAAGTACTGAAGCCTCTGCTGCGCTGACGCACATCCAAAAGGCGGTGTACAGTAGAGGCAGGAGATCCGCCCACGAGGCGGAAGGGAGGAGGAGGATCGGCAGGAGGGCAAAGGTCACTGGAGACAACAAGTTTAAGCAGGGAAACATGGAACGTGGAATGGATGCGAAGAGCAGAGGGCAAGTCAAGGCGGACTGCTGTGGGACTCAAAACCGTAGAAATCCAGAGGGGTCCCAGGTATCGAGGCGAGAGCTTACGGGAGTCAGTTCTGAGAGGGATATCCTTAGCAGATGTTATGACAGCAGTGGAGATGGTGTTGGTAGAGGGAAACGCTAACTCTTGCTCCTGTTCAGGGAATAAAGGGGGTTGATAACCGAGAGAAGCCTCAAATGGAGACATACCAGTTGCAGTGGAGACCAGGGAATTATGGGAATACTCAGCCCAAGGCAGATACGTGATCCAAGTGGTGGAATTGGAAGATGCAACACAGCGCAGAGCAGATTCCAGGTCTTGATTAGTCCTCTCAGTCTGTCCGTTAGTCTGGGGATGGAAACCCGAGGAAAGACTGAGAGATGCGCCGAGTGCTTGACAGAAATCTTTCCAGACCTGGGAGGTGAATTGTGAACCCCGATCAGATACTATATCCACAGGTATTCCATGAAGCCTAAACACATGATTGGCCAGTGAATCTGCAGTTTCTTTGGCTGTGGGGAGTTTAGGTAGGGCAATAAAATGGGCTGCCTTGGAAAAGCGGTCAACAACAGTGAGAATGGTGATGTTTCCATTAGAGGGTGGTAAACCTGACACAAAGTCAACTGCTATGTGGGACCAGGGCCTAGAAGGAACTTCCAGTGGCTGAAGTAATCCAGCAGGTGGTCTGTGACTGGTCTTGCTACAAGCACATGTCGGACAGGCGGCAACATACATAGGACTGAGTGTCTTTATCCATGGAAGGCCACCAGAATGTTCGTTTGAGCAGGGTCAGTGTGCGGCTTACTCATGGATGGCAGGCAAAAAGGCTGGTATGTACCCACTGCAACACTTCGGAACGGGTGGAATTTGGAACAAAAACTCTACCAGGAGGCCCAGAACCTGGATCAGGCTGAGATTGTTGAGCTTCTTTGATAGTGTTTTGGATTTCCCAGGAAATTGCAGCGACCACACAAGTCGGTGACAAGATGGGTTCAGGCTCACCGGTTTGTTCTTCGACATTATGCAGTCTAGACAGGGCATCAGGCTTTGTGTTTCTGGATCCATGTCGATAGGAAAGTGTGAAATTGAATCGGCTGAAGAATAACGACCAGCGGGCCTGACAGGGATTCAGCCTCTTGGCGGACTGAATACACGCCAAGTTCTTGCGATCTGTCCAGACCAAAAAAGGGATGCTCAGCCCCCTCCAGCCAATGTCTCCACTCCTCCAAAGCCAACTTCACAGCTAATAACTCACGGTTTCCAACATCGTAATTTCTCTCGGCTGGGGAAAGACGTCGAGAGAAGAAAGCGCATGGATGCATGTGTCCATCTGGGACTGACCTTTGAGACAACACCGCCCCAACTCCGTTGTCAGAGGCATCCACTTCGACAATAAACTGCTCAGTGGAATCTGGATTCTTCAGGACTGGTGCAGTCATAAAGAGACTCTTCAGATGTCTAAAGGCTGCATCAGCTTCTGGATTCCAAATATACTCTACAGAGGGAGAGGTAAGTTTAGTCAAAGGGACCACAACCGAACTGAAGCCTCTGATGAACCTTCTGTAGAAATTTGCAAAACCAAGGAATCGTTGGAGCTTTTTCCTGCTATCTGGGACCGGCCACACTGTTACTGCCCTGACCTTCTCTGGGTCAGCCCTAACCTGCCCACTCTCGATGATGAAACCCAGAAAACTGACCTTACATGAATGAAAAACACATTTCTCAGCTTCCACAAATGGTTTGTTTTCCATCAGTCTCTGTAAGACCTGACAAACATGAACCTGATGCTCCTCCTTGTTCCGTGAAAAAATCAAAATGTAGACAAACACAAAACAATTGAGAAAATCCCGCAGCACGTCATTAATCAGAACTGAAAAACAGCTGGAGCATTAATTAGCCCGAATGGCATAACCAAATATTCAGAGTGTCCAGGGGTGTCTTGAAAGCTGTTTTCCACTCATCACCTTCCTTTATGCATACCAGATGATAAGCATTTCTGAGGTCCAATTTTGTAAATATGGTGGATCCCTGGAGGGGTGTGAAAGCTGAATCCAGGAGTGGCAGAGGGTAATTCTTTTTAACAGTGACCTCATTGGGTCCACGATAATCAACGCAAGATCTTAGCGATGAATCTTTCTTGGGAACAAAAAAGAAACCAGCACCGAGTGGGGAAGTGTAGGGCCGTATCAAACCAGAGGCTAGAGACTCTTTAATATACTTCTCCATAGCCTCCCCCTCAGCCCTGGACAAATTGTACAATCTGCTGGTAGGTAGTTTAGCACCAGGAGTCAAAACTATGGAACAGTCATACGGACGATGAAGGGGCAGGGACAGAGCCTTGGATTTACTGAAAACGTTGCTCAGATCATGGTACTCATCAGGGACGTTTGATAGATCCACTACTTCTAGGTTGGGTTCCACTGGAGCATTGTCTCTCTTTACTGGAGTTAGTGCAGATGCAAGACAGTTAGCATGACAGTTGTTGCTCCAGCTACTCAACCTTCCTTCTGTCCAGTCAATAACAGGGTTGTGCTGGAACAACCAGGGAAAACCAAGGATCAAGGCGTGGTAGGAGCAGACAGGATGTTAAACTGCATTTCCTCTCTGTGGTTGCCAGACAAAATGATTGTGACAGGTTCTGAACGATCAGTTATCTTGGCCAGCAACTTTTACCATCAAGAGCCAGTGCAGAAACTGGATTTTCCAGGGCCTCCAGTCGTATTCCAGTTTGCTCTGCTATCTATTTATCCAAGAAGTTCTCTTCAGCACCCGAGTCAATTAAGACCAACAGTGGCAGTGTGACAGTCTTGTAACATAGTGTGGCCTGTATCTGGAACCTCTTTTTAGTTGTCCCAGTGTGATTGGCTCATCTGCACCCCCACGCTTACTGATGAGCCCTCTCTTTAGGCCATGTTGAACAAGATGCCAGAAAGTGCCCCGACTTTCCACAATACGGACATTCTCCTGCCGACCTTCACCTTTGACGCTCCTCAGGGGTTAAGCGTCAAAGGCGAAGGTCGGCTTTGACGCTTCCTCCAAGCTGCGTGGGTTCTGGAGCAGGGGGAGCAGAAGTGGGAGAGGTGTCTGGACCAAAAGTAGCTAGAGAGGAGCTGGCTTATACCCCAGGAGAGGCTGCTGTAAACCGATTTGATAGTTCTCCCCATTCTCTGCGGTGTGTCCGGAGGCGATTCTCAAAACTGTTGGCTAGAGAGACCAGAGAATCCAAGTTGGGAGGTTCGTCCTTGGACATGAGCTCATCCTTTAATTGCTCACTCAAACCCTTCCGCAAGGCCTGCTCGGTCCAGTCTACTTCAGATGCCAAAGTCCAGAAAGCCTGAATGTTGTTGAGTGAGTTCAGACACTTGTCTTGAGAGTTCCTGATTGACTTCAAACAAGGTGCGAATACTTTTGTCATGCTGTCCCAGTAGTATTCCTTGATGAGAAACAGCATTGTGAATAACTCTATGGTCTGGGTTTGTGTCTAAAGGGTCCAATGTTATGGCCAGATCGTTCTGTCATGATGTGAAACTGAGGCCAAAAATATACCCCTGTCACAACAGACAGGCTCAGATGAAAAATCACAAAGCAGATTTATTAGATTGATAAAAAGTCCAAATAAAGAAGACAACAACAGATAAACTAGGAATGTTCTGATGTAGGAGCTGGAGCCAAAAACTGGACAACAGATCAAGCATGATAAACAAACGATCTGGCGAAGAGTTCCATTCATGCTCCAGCAGATGAGTAGATTAGTTTCAGGTGTGACTAGTTGCACACACACAAACAAGCGGGAGGGGGAAACAGGACACAGAGGGGGAACAGACTGCTCTCCTGACAGGAAGCTATCTCTGTTTGCCACCATTTACCGAGAAAATCTGAGAACACAGCATCCAAAATGTTTTTGTGATACGATTCATCAGCAGGAACATGAAGAATGACAACTTAATGCAAGCCAGAAAACTGAAAGGTACAAATGTGTATATAAACAAACATCTCACAAAGAAAAATGGAGGCATCGTGAGAGAAGCAAGACTACTAAGAAAAGGAGGTAAACTAACTGGGACGTGGACGCGGAATGGAAACGTGTGGATCAAAGATAATGTTGGAACATCAAAGATGATAAGAGACCTGAAAGAACTGGGGAAATATAGAACTGGACAATGAAAAAGAAAGGTCTGGACTCGGGGAGAAAACAGGTTAGATAAATATTATGAATCTACAACAGACTCAAATACTTATGGGTACTGATGGTGACACAATGCATTATGATTGCAAAATGCTGTATTTCCATTCAAATGATAAATGGACTCTACTTGTATAGCGCTTTTCCACTTGTGTCGGCACTCAAAGCGCTTTACAGTGTAGCTCACATTCACCCATTCACACCTGATGGGGATGCTGCCATGCAAGGAGCAAACCACCATCAGAAGCAATTGGGGGTTCGATGTCTTGCTCAAGGACACCTTGGAGCAATTGGGGATTCGGTGTCTTGCTCAAGGACACCTCGGCATGAACTCCTGGCGGGGGATCGAACCGGCAACCCTCCGGTTACAGGGCGGTCACACTACTCACTGAGCCATCCTTCCCCTAAGGTGTGGATCTTTGGAATAATTGTGATGATGAACTTAATTATGTTTCAATCTTTTATGTTTAAAGAAGAAATTTATGTTATTATTGCTTGAAAAATATGCAAGTCTTGATGGTTAAATTCAAGCTTATATATAATGTTAACAATTGTAGTAACAATTGTATTTCTTTTTGTACTTGTATTACTTTTTCATTTGATGTTCTAATTTTCATTTTATGTGTTATGATGGATTTCTAAATATTTACTTAATGTTTTATGATAGATTTCTAAATATTTACTTATATGTTTTTGCTTTCATGATGATTTGAAAAAAGGGTCGGCGAAATAAGCGTTTGATTCAGCCGATACCTTTTCGGTCCTTTGGTAAAATATAATTTTTTCTTTCTCTAATGTGAAATTACACTGTGATAGAAATAAATAAATAAATAAATAAATAAATTATGTGATATTGAAAATGATTTTGCTCATAAGCTTGTGAAGAATGTAATTATTTTACAGTAGAACAGTTTAATGAAACAATAGAAAAGGTGACACATAATACATTTTCTATCATTCATCTTAATAGTCAAAGTTTGAAATCTAAGTTAGACCAAATTAAGAAATTTGTTTGTGAGCTCAAAATGTGCCTTTAAAGTCATTGCTATTACAGAAAGCTGGTTAAAAGACAGATATTAATAATGTACAAATTGATGGTTATAACATGTTTTATGTAAACGGAACTAAAAAAAAGGGGGAGATGGGGTGTTGCCCTCTATGTTGACAAATATTTCAAATGTAAAGTTGTTGAAGAGAAAACAGTAGAAGTGACTTCATAGAAATGCTTACCGTAGAAATCATAACTGACAATGGTAAAAAAATATTGATTAGTTGTATATATTGACCTCCTGGTGCTGATGTTGACTTGTTTATGGATAAAATCCTTGAAATGTTTGAGAATGTAAATAAATCAGTCATTCTGTGTGGTGATTTTAATGTAGATCTGGAAAACACAGTAGTACCAAATGAGTTTAAGAATTACCGTAATTTCACGGCCATAAGGCACACCCAAAAGTCTCAAATTTTCTTCAAAATGAGCGGTGCGCCTTTTTGTGCGGACCTAAAAGAAAACGCGGTGCTCATGAGAAAAAGCGGACCTAAAAGAAAATGCCATGCCCGCGAGGTGGACCTGAAAGAAAACACATGAGAACGTTAAAAAGTGAAGTGGGAGCGGCGTGGGAGCGATGGATGACCGAAGGAGACCACAGTTTCACGAAGGGTGGAAGGCAGCGCCGGGCGAGTTACGCTACAGTTTGCCAATGGATTATAGATGCTTGCACTAACGTGACTGCTGGTACTGTTATCCGAGCTTTCGCAAAAGCTGGTATCCTTTCTGAAGAGTCGCACAGTACAGACAGTGACTTTGACAGCGAGGAGCGAAGTGGATCTGCTCTGTTGGATTTTGCGCAGCTGCTCGATTCCAAAACAGAGAATGAGGACTTTGAATAAGAACAACGTATTAACGGTAATGTGCTTGTTTATACTACTTAAATAAAGTACAACCAAACTCAGTTTTGCTCCCGATCTATATTTTAATACCTACATTTGCATGTGTGCGTGTGTGTTGTTGTAAGGCGGTGTGTGACTGATACTGCGCCTTTTCGTACGGTGCACCTTATGTGTGTGTTAAATACAGCAACGACGCACAAAACCGAGGCTGCGCCTTTTCGTACGGTGCACCTAATGGCCGTGAAATTACGGTACATGGAAACTGTTGGTTTAACAAACTGTTGGATTAACAAACCAACCGGGATCACAACTCATAGTGCTACAATTATTGATATTATACATACAAATCTACATGGTAAAATTATTAGTGGTATCCTTTTGAGAGATTGGAGTAATCACCTCCCTGTGTTTATAATTCATGAGAAATTGTGCTATGACAAGGTCCAAGAAGAAAATTTATATAAGAGATAGATCCAACAAGGCTTTAGAAGCTTTTAGAGAAGAACTTAAAAACAAAACTGGAATCATGTATATACTGATAACATGATAGAAGCATATAATGCATTTATGGTGACAAAAATTGCAAAAAAGAACAAATTTCTGTTAATGGTAAAAATATCATTCATAAGCCATGGCTTGACAAACGGGTTGAAAAACACGTGTAACAAAAAAAATTAACCTTTTATAGAATATTTCTCAAATTAAGAAAAAAAAGATGCTGAAGTATAAACAATACAAAAAATAAACTATTATCAATAATGAGAAGACAAAGAAGGGATTATTATACCAAATTATTTGACAAAAACAAAAATAATGCCAAAAATACATGGGTTGTGGTAAACACCATCTTACAAAAAGATAACGTAAATGCTAATGTTCCAAATTACATCACAAAGAATAACGTTGATATTTTTGGAAAAGAAAATATTGTAAATAAAATTATTAATTATTAAATTTATTACGCAAAGTAATTACAATTACTTTGTGTACATTGGCACAAGCTATCCCAACGGAACACTATAATGGTCGAACCATAGTTGAAAATGTAAACACTATTTTTCTTCATAATGTGCAAGCAAGCAAAATGATGAAAATTGTCAGGAAAGGTGCATATAAAAAATCCAATGATTATGCAGATGTAAACATGATACTGAAAGAGAAAATTATAGACGTTATTCTTCTTCTTTTGGCTTTTCCTTTTAGGGGTCGCCACAGCAAGTCAGTTTCTTCCATCTAATCCTATCTGCTGCATCCTCTTTGGTCACACCAACTATCTTCATGTCTTCCCTCACTGCGTCCATGAACCTCCTCTTTGGCCTTCCTCTAGTCCTCTTTCCTGGTGGTTCCAAATCCAGCATCCTTCTTCCTATGTACTCTCTCTCTCTCCTCTGTACGTGCCCAAACCATCTCAGTCTTGCCTCTCAAACTTTATCCCCAAAACCTCTAACATGTGCTGTTCCCCTGATGTACTCATGTCTAATCCTGTCCATTCTAGTCACTCCCAGAGAGATCCTCAGCATCTTCATCTCTGCTACCTCCATCTCTGCTTCCTGTCTTTTCTTCAGTGCTACTGTTTCTAGGCCAAACAGCATGGCCAGTCTCACCACGGTTTTGTACACTTTCCCTTTCATTCTAGCTGAAACTCTTCTGTCGCACATCACACCTGATACTTTCCTCCACCCGTTCCAGCCTGCCTAAACACGCTTCTTCACCTCTTTTCCACACACTCCATTGCTCTGGACTGTTGATCCTAGATACCTAAAATCTTCCACCTTCTTTATCTCTTCTCCCAGTAACCTCAATTTTCCATTTGGATCCCTCTCATTCACACACATGTACTCTGTTTTACTCTGACTAATCTTCATTCCTCTTCTTTCTAGTGCAAACCTCCACCTCTCCAGCTTTTCCTCCACCTCTTCCCTCCTCTGACTACAGATCACAATGTCATCTGCAAACATCATTGTCCATGGAGATTCCTGTCTAACCTCGTCTGTCAGATCTTCTCTAGATCTACGAAGACACAGTGCAGCTCCCTCTGGCCTTCACTGTACTTCTCTATCAGCATCCTCAAGGCAAATACTGCATCTGTAGTGCTCTTTTTAGGCATAAAACCATACTGCTGCTCACAAATTCTTACTTCAGACCTTAGCCTACCTTCGACAACTGTTCCCATAATTTCATCGTTTGACTGATCAGTTTTATTCCTCTGTAGTTACCACAACTCTGCACATCTCCCTTGTTCTTAAAAATAAGAACCAGCACGCTTCTCCTCCATTCATCAGGCATCTTCTCACTTTCTAATATCCCGTTAAACAGCCCAGTCAGAAACTCTACTGCCACCTCACCTAAACACTTCCATACTTCTACAAGGATATCATCAGGACCCAGAGCCTTTTCACTCTTCATTCTCTTCAGTGCCCTCTTTATTTCTACTTTACTGATCTTAGCCACTTTCCGGTCCACTATGGTAACATCTTCTACTCTTTATTCTCTTTCATTTTCTTCATTCATCAACTCTTCAAAGTACTCTTTCCATCGTCCCATCACATTACTGGTATCTGTTAAAAGACATCCATTCCTGTCTTTAATCACCCTAACTTGCTGCACATCCTTCCCATCTTTGTCTCTCTGTCTTGCCAACCTGTATAGGTCCATCTCTCCCTCCTTGTTGTTCAGCCTAGCGTATAGGTCATCATAGGCTACTTGTTTTGCCTTTGCCACCTCTACTTTAACCTTACGCTTTATCGCCCTGTACCTTTGCCTATTCTCTTCAGTCCTCTCAGTGTCCCACTTTTTTTAGCCAGCCTCTATCTTTTGACACACCACGAAGTCTCTCTATCTATCTTCCTTCCAGATGACACACCAAGTACTCCCTTCCCTGTCTCCCTGATCGCATTAGCTGTAGTTGTCCAGTCATCTGGAAGCTTCTCCTGCCCACCAAGAGCCTGTCTCAACTCCTTTATAAAGTTCAAGCAGCACTCTTCCTTTTTCAGTTTCCACCATTTAGTCTTCTGCACTCCCTTCATCTTTTTAAACTTCCTCATTGCTATGGTCATCTGACACACGACCACCCTGTGCTGTTTGGCTACACTGTCTCCTGCTTCAACTTTGCAGTCATTAATCTCTTTCAGATTACACCTCCTACACAAAATGTAATCAACCTGTGTACTCCTTCCTCCACTCTTATAAGTCACCCTGTGTTCTAGCCTTTTCTTGAAATAAGTATTCACCACAGCCATTTCCATTCTTTTTGCAAAGTCAATCACCATCTGTCCTTCCGCATTTCTGTTCTGGAGACCAAACCTGCTCATCACCTCCTCATCACCTCTGTTTCCTGCACCAACGTGGCCATTGAAGTCAGCTCCAATAATAACTCTCTCACTTCTAGGGATGCTTTGAACCACCTCATCAATGTCTGACCAGAATTTCTCTTTCTTCTCGATGTCACATCCTACTACTTGTGGAGCATACCCACAAACAACGTTTAACACCACCCCTTCTAGTTAGAGGCTCATCACCCTATATGAACTTCTTTTTACCTCCAGAACATGCCCAACAAACTCTTCCTTCACAATAACTCCTACACCATTCCTCTTCCTATCTACACCGTGATAGACATTATAGACATTATTATTGAACTGTTTACTTATCTATGTAATCTTTCTTTTTGCACGGGAGTTTTTCCTGAACATGTGAAAGTAGCAAAAGTTATTCCACTTTTTAAAAAAGGAAATAAAAATCACTTATCTAATTATAGACCTGTATCACTGCTTTTACAGTTCTCTAAAATTTTGGAAAAACTTTTTGTGAATAGATTGAATAAGTTCATTTATATGTACAGCATTTTAAGTCACAGCCAATATGGATTTCGCTCAAATCATTCAACTGCTACAGCGTTAATGGAACTGGCCGAAGAAATTACCAACGCCATGGACAAAAAACATTTCCTAATCAGTATCTTTGTAGATCTTCAAAAAAACCTTTGATACTTTAAATTATGAAATTCTATTGCAGAAATTATATAAATATGGCATTAGAGGAGTGGCACATCAATGGGTCACAAGTTACTTAACAGACCATTACCAATTTGTAGAAATCAACAGCACAAAATCTAAATATTGTAAAATAACGTGTGGAGTTACCCAAGGTTCGGTCCTTGGTCCAATACTCTTTGTTCTTTATATAGAAGATATTATGTCTGTTTCCAACCTACTAAAATGCATCCTGTTTGCAGACGACACCACTTTTTTTTACTCCGGAAACAATATGAACAAGGTTCTAAAAACTATAGAAAATGAGTTTAAAAATTATTAAAATAATAATAATAATTTTGCATTGAACTTACACTCAACAAAAATATAAACGCAACACTTTTGTT
Source organism: Neostethus bicornis (assembly GCA_902685375.1). NCBI lineage: Eukaryota > Metazoa > Chordata > Actinopteri > Atheriniformes > Phallostethidae > Neostethus > Neostethus bicornis. Next base: position 52,741 of record CACRXE010000025.1, read on the forward strand.
TTTGCTCCCATTTTTCATGAGATGGACTTTAAGATCTAAAATTCATTCCAGATACACAATATTACCATTTCTCTCAAACACTGTTCACAAATCTGTCTAAATGTGCACTAATCATGATGTCAGAACAGCATCTTGATGTGGCACACCTGTGAGGTGGGATGGATTATCTCAGCAAAGCAGAAGTGCTCACTATCACACATTTAGACAAATTTGTGAACAATGTTTGAGAGAAATGGTAATATTGTGTATCTGGAATGAATTTTAGATCTTAAAGTCCATCTCATGAAAAATGGGAGCAAAAACAAAAGTGTTGCGTTTATATTTTTGTTGAGTGTATATAGCGCTTTTCTAGACACTCAAAGACGCTTTACATACATATATATGCATTATTCATTCACACACACAACATTCATTCCTGATGATGGGAGCTACCATGCAAGGCGCAGACCACTATCATCAGAAGCAACTGGGGGTTCGGTGTCTTGCTCAAGGACACCTCGGCATGGACTCTGGGTGGGGGATCGAACCTGCGAACTTCCGGTTATGGAGCGGTCGCCCTACCCACCGAGCTATCCTTCCCCCAAAATAGTTCAATGCCAATAAATTATTTATAAATATAAATAAAACTAAGTTTATGTTTTTTAGTTGTAAAAACAAAGATATGAATGCAAGACTGTTGACACAACAATTAGAAATTGAAAGAACACAAAAAAATAATTTTTTTTAGGTGTTCTTATTGATGAACAGTTAACATGGAAACCTCATATAGAAAAAGCAAAAAAATAAAAATAAAAAATGATTGCTGTCCTACATAAGGTGAAAGACTCTCTTAATAAAGACGCTATGTTTTTATTGTATAATTCTTTGATTGTTCCATAATTGACCTATTGTGTTGAAGTGTGGGGAAGTGCTTGCAAAACATACATTGAACCGATTTTTTGTTTACTTAAGAAAGCTCTTCGTATTATCAGTGGGAGTGATCACAGAGCGCACAAAAATCCAATATTTATCTGTTCCGTTCCGTCAACTTCTGCTTGTTCCGGGGTCAGGTCGCGGGGGCAACAGCCTCAAATGGGCAGCCCAGGCCTCTCTCTCCCCGGCTGCATCCTTCAGCTCACCCGGAAGGATCCCAAGTCGTTCCTCAGCCAGCCGTGAGACATAGTCTCTCCAGCGGGTCCGGGGTCTGCCCCTTGGACTCCTCCCGGTGGGACGTGCCCGAAACACCTCGCCCGCGAGGCGCTCTGGGGGCATCCTGAACAGATGCCCAAACCATCTGGCTCCTCTCAACCTGGAGGAGGAGCGCCTCAACACCAAGCTCCTCCCGGATGGCAGAGCTCTTCACCCGATCTCTGAGTGAGAGCCCAGTCACCCTTCGGAGGAGGCTCATTTCGGCCGCTTGTACCCTCGATCTCATTCTTTCGGTCACCACCCACAGCTGGTGACCATAGGTGAGGGTTGGAACGTATATCGACTTGTAAATCGAGAGCTTTGCTTTTCGGCTCAGCTCTTTCTTTACCACGACGGACCGATGCAGCGTCCTAGTTATTGCTGATGCTGCACCGATCGGCCTGTCAATCTCCCACTCCATCTTTCCCCCACTCGTGAACAAGACCCCAAGACACTTAAACTCCTCCAGTTGGGGCAGGACCTTGTCCCTAACCCGCAGGGGGCACTCCACCCTTTTCCGGGCGAGGACCATGGTCTCGGATTTGGAGGCGCTAATTCCCATCCCAGCCGCTTCACACTCGGCAGCAAATCGATCCAGTGAGAGCTGGATTAATATTTATATTTATCCTATTAAAAAAAATAAATTCAACGGATTGTTAGAATATAACCTTCTCAAAACTATGTATAAAGCTCATCAAGGGGTATTAACGTATAGATTGCAAAAACAATTCAAAAAGAGAGAAACTATGCATGATTTAAGAGGAACTGATCGTTTTGTTAACCCTCCTCTTATGTTAGCTTTGTGTTATCATCCCTAGTGTTAACGGGTCAGTTTTGACCCGTGTATTAAATTAGCTATAAAATTTACTAGAATCAATAAATTATCATCCAATTTGTTTCTCAGGTTCTTTGATTGCCTTAGAAGCTCAATCTTGTGCTTGATGCTAGTTAGCTGCATCACAATAACAGGCTTGTTTTTAGGGTCCTTCTTAGGAAATGTGTAGCAAATGGACACATTTTCTTTATTGAGGCTGATATTTTTGCTGCTAAAGAAGTCCAGGAGTTGATTTTCCAATGTTTGTAGTTCTTGAACAGGAGCATCTGAACCTTCATTTAGCTCTGCTGCTGCTCTTGCATAGCTTCTGTACTTTAAATCAAGCCCAGTGATGACAACATCTCAAACCAGAGATTGTTGTTCCATGTCATCAATTCTCATTTCTAAAAGTTCAATTTTTTTGTCTTTTTCAATCATTTTTTTGTTTCAATTCCTTCACAACCTCTATAAGTTTAATCAGAGTTGCTTGTTGTTGTCCAATATTACTAATCTCTTGACTCATGAAGTTCAGAGACTTTTTTATTTCTTCAAATTCCTCTGCCATTTTCTTTGAAACAGTCGGCATTTAGTCTGTATTTAAAGCCACAAAGTAAGATCCAAGGTACCTTTAAAAGGGCTGCACAGAAGTAATCAGGTGCCAGTCTGAGTTAGCCTCTCTTCAGGTGCTCTCAAAAGTCCTCTCTCTTTGTTAATTGTGGAGCATTATCCCCAGAGATTAATCTACAAACATTACTATGAGAGTAGTAATGTCATATGCCGGTTAGATTGTATTAATTTCTGTGGATTTTTGTTGAATTAAAGAGCAACTCTGAGCAGAAAAATCACAGCTGCAGCCATCTTTGATGACATCATCAACCAAGTCATGGTTGATGACTTGGTTCATGATTAAAGTCCCACAAACTTGTGATGAGTTTTTTATTTTTCCATGGATGACATGGCCAGTACATTCGGTCTGTCCTGGCTCATGGTGTTCCCAAGAAAAGTTTTTATTCTTTTTAAAGTTGAAAAGCACCTCTCAGCTTCTGCAGTGGTCATTGGTGTAGTGATGACAATTTTTAACAGTTTGACAGTTTCCTGAAAAACATCTGTGAGGTTGTTCTCAACAAAAAAATTGAGCAGATCAATTGCTCCATGACAGTTTCTCAAATCCTCCTTGCTGTAGATGACTCCAAGCTCTGACTTCAGCCTGTTTCCAATGAGGGCATGGTATGCATTTAAGGCTACCCCGAATGCTTGCTCAGGGAATACCTAAGCATATTCTTCAAACTTCTCAGCTTGAAGCAGGGTGTCACTAATGAGATGATCCGTGAATGAAAATCGCTCTGTTGTGTGCACAAGGATGTTGTCACAAATTTTAAAAACAGAGAAAATTCAATCAGTTATTTTGTCATAACATTGTTTTTGTGATCACACATATCAGAATAAATTCATGATTTAATATTAAAGTTAAGAAAAAAATGAAGTCTACATCCATTTACCGTAATTTCACGGCCATTGGGCGCACCGTACAAAAAGGTGCAGCCTCAGTTTTGTGCGCCGTTGCTGTATTTAACACACACATAAGGCGCACCGTATGAAAAGGCGCAGTCTCAGACACCGCTTTACAACAACACACACGCACGCATGGAAATGTGGGTATTAAAAAATAGATCGCGAGCAAAACTGAGTTTGATTCTATTTTATTTAAGTAGTATAAACAAGCAAATTACCGGTAATACGTTGTCCTTATTCAAATCCGTCAAAGTCCTCATTCTCTGTTTTGGAATCGAGCAGCTGCACAAAATCCAACAGAGCAGGTCCACTTCGCTCACTCCCACGCCGCTCACACCCACGCCGCTCACACTTCACTCTTTAACGTTCTCATGTGTTTTCTTTCAGGTCCACTTCGCGGGCACGGCGTTTTCTTTTAGGTCCGCTTTTTCTCACACACAAGGCGCACCGCACAAAAAGGCGCACTGCTCATTTTGAAGAAAATTTGAGACTTTTAGGTGCGCCTTATGGCCGTGAAATTACGGTAATCACTGTAATTATCAACGTCACAGCTCTCTTTCTCCATGCCTCTGTCAACTACAGGTAGAACACAATCTACTCATTTTAATGAATAAACTTGACTTAGCCCAGAATATAAGGGCAGAACTGCAAGTACATTGTAGAATATTGCAACTGTTGTGTAGCTGGATTCCATGAGGGCCACATGGAGCCGTCCTGAAATTAACAGTACACAGTATCAGAAAATAATTTTATTTTTGTATTTTATTTACATCTTTAGCAATTTTGCCACACTCTTCTGGACCACATATGCTGCGCCTCTTTCCTAGATAATTTTCAATGCTCTGGTTTGCAGCAATTAAGCCAACAGCACCTCTAAAGGGTCAAACAAAACATTGTTTTACTGTAACAGAACGAAATTTTGACACATCAGTCAATTCATTTTCGTCACACCCAAAATAAAAAAAGCAATTCATTGCAGTAAAAATATTGTACAGTAGAAATAAGAATGTTAAATTCAAATTTGAAATGAACATTTCTATAAAGTTTTACAAAAGAAAATAAATAGCTTAATTAGATAAAAAATATTCTTGTCAAGCAAACATTTTAACAACAATAATCAATATACCGTAATTTCACGACCATTAGGCGCACCGTACGAAAAGGCGCAGTCTCAGTCACACACCGCCTTACAACAACACACACGCAAGCATGCAAATGTGGGTATTAAAAAATAGATCGGGAGCAAAACTGAGTTTGGTTGTACTTTATTTAAGTACCGTAATTTCACGACCATTAGGCGCACCGTACGAAAAGGCGCAGCCTCAGTTTTGTGCGCCGTTGCTGTATTTAACACACACATAAGGCGCACCGTACGAAAAGGCGCAGTCACACACCGCCTTACAACAACACACACGCAAGCATGCAAATGTGCGTATTAAAAAATAGTCCAGTGCTTCTCAAATAGTGGGGCGCGTGTGATCCTGTGGAACACGTTTTTCGTTTTTGCCGTACTAGAATAAAGTGTAATTGTACATCCACTACAGTAGTTGTAGTTTATAGTTTAAATAAGATTTTTTTTTTTTTTTAAATTCAAGTTAATTGATGCACTTTAAATATTTTCTGTTACACACTAAAAAACAATAAAGCTGTTCTTTTTCTTTTTTTTTATTCTTTAATGTTAATGAGGATACAATGTTATGCAGAAGTGTACTTAGAACCAGGGGTCTCCAACCTTTTCTGCGCCATGGACCGGTTTAGTGTCTGATAATATTTTCACGGACCGGTCTACAGGTGATAAGACCAGCCGGAAAAACTGGCTTTTTTAATCAATAATAATACATTTAAATCCACGTTGTCTTCACGAGAAATTTTATTAGCAGCGTCTCTATAACGTGGAAACATTCTCTCTGCTCGAACGCACTCTGGTTGCCATGGTAACGGTAAACATACCTTCAAAATAAAATAAATCACAAAAACAAAGTGGATAAAAATACTAGTTAGACACTTCACTCTTTAATGTTCTCATGCTTTTCTTTCAGGTCCGCCTCACGGGCACCGCTTTTTCTTTTAGGTCCGCCTTTTCTCACACACACAAGGCGCACCGCACGAAAGGGCGCACTTTGAAGAAAATTTTAGACTTTTAGGTGCGCCTTATGGCTGTGAAATTACGGTAGTAACAATAAGCACATCACTGGTAATAGTCTTTATTCAAATCCGTCATCCTCTGCTGCGCAAAATCCAACAGAGCAGGTCCACTTCGCTCATCGCTGTCAAAGTCACGGTCTGTACTGTGCGACTCCTCAGAAAGGATACCAGCTTTTACAAAAGCTCGGATAACAGTACCAGCAGACACATTAGTCCAGGCATCTACAATCCATTGGCAAACTGTAGCGTAACTCGCCCGGCGCTGCCTTCCACCCTTCGTGAAACTGTGGTCTCCTTCGGTCATCCATCACTCCCACGCCGCTCCCACTTCACTCTTTAACGTTCTCATGTGTTTTCTTTCAGGTCCACCTCGCGGGCACGGTGTTTTCTTTTTGGTCCGCCTTTTCTCACGAGCACCGCGTTTTCTTTTAGGTCCGCTTTTTCTCACACACAAGGCGCACCGCACGAAAAGGCGCACCGCTCATTTTGAAGAAAATCTAAGACTTTTATATGCGCCTAATAGCCGTGAAATTACGGTAATTTCTAATAAACAACATTATTCATAATGAATTTAATCTGTGCTCAGACACAAATGCAACTAATGTGACTTATTTTAGTTTCAATAACACATAAATAGTCTAACATATAAAACTATAACAAGAAAGGATGTTACTCTACCTGATTTTCTGTATTTCTAGTTGGAACTGTTGGATGCTCCTTTTTACATGGACAGACTCTCCTTTTTTCTTCTTCAGAACGCTTAGAAAACAGATTCTGAGTTGTTAGCAACTGAACGTGCTTCCGACGCCTATTTCCGACGACTATTTCCCAGAATTCCGCAGTGAAAACAAATGGCGTAGCGTGGGTGGAGATTTATAGGTCAGCTCATAGCTAATTGATTGGTTCATGTAACAGACTGACAGAGAGGATAACCCATCACACGCCCGATCGCAGGCGTGGTTATGGTTTGCAATACACATGAATGGAAAAAAAATTAGAGCTGACGTCACGTTTTTTCCATAAAAACCGGATGCCACGTACACACGCATATGTTTTTCCTGGCGGGCGTACGGGTGCTGCACCCTCCTTCCGGTTTTCTTAGGAAGTAGAAATAAAATGAGTAAGAAAATAAAATAAGTAAAATAAGAAAATAAGAAAAATTAAATAAAAACGGTGTAAAACGTTATTAAAATGCAAATAATCTTCACACAAGACAGTTTTACATACTTACAAAAAAATTAATGTTTATATATTTTTTTTATTGTTAGTTTTGGTGATCAGGACAGGGGGGGCGGCGCCCCTGCGCCACACGTTACCAGCCGCCACTGCTCTTTTTCCTCCGTAAACTTCGCAGACTTCAGGTTCATCCATCGATTCTTGCAGTCTTCTACAAATGCTTTATCCAGTCCATCATCACATTCAATATGACAGCCTGGTTTGGTTCACTCAGTGTCTCCGATCGCAACACTCTCAATAAGATCATTAAAATCAGCAGTAAAATCATTGGACATCAACAAGAATCACTCACTTCCATCTACAATAACCAAGTCCTGAGAAAAGGTTCTGAGATCTTCACAGACAGTTCACACATTCTGCACTCACACTAAACCCTGTTAGCATCTGGTTGGAGGTTCAAGTCCCTCGCACTTAAACCAAGAGAGCCACATCCAGTTTCATACCTTCCTCAATCTGACTGTTGAATGGCCGAGCGGCCTTGTGACGGATGGCCATGTACTGAAGAAATGATAAGTAAATGTTTTTATTTATTAATTTTTATTGTTTTATTCTATTTTTATTTATTAATATTTGATTGTTTTGTGATGTGTTTAATGAATGTGTTTTTATGCATTTGTCTGTGTTTGTCCCGGCACTCTGTCTGTAAAAGAAATTCCTCCTGGATAAATAAAATTATTATTGATCGATTGATTAATAAATTATTAAAAAGTATCTGGTGTGATGTGTGACAGAAGCCGTAATGAGACCGGCCATGCTGTCTGGTCTAGAGACAGTCGCAGTGAAGAAAAGACAGGAAACAGAGATGGAGGTAGGAGGAGATGAAGATGCTGAGGATCTCTCTGGGATGACTAGGATGAACATCAGAGAAGACAACATGCTAAAGGTTTTGGGGATAATGTCAGAGAGGTCAGACTGAGATGGTTGGGACATGTGCAGAGGAGAGAAAGACTACATCGGAAGAAGGATGCTGGATTTCGAACCACCAGGAAAGAGGACTAGAGGAATGCCAAAGAGGAGGTTCATGGACGCAGTGAAGGAAGACATGAAGATAGTTGGTGTGACCGAAGAAGATGCAGCAGATAGGGTTAGATGGAAGAAACTGACTTGCTGTGGCGCTCCTTGAAGGGAAATGCTGAAAGAAAAAAAAAAGGGGTTTTTTTTAAAGAAAAAAGAACCAGACATTTTTTTAGATATGAATTAAAGCTTTGTTGAAAAATTTGTTTTTGTATATATTTGGTGGTTACAAAATAACCTGCAGAGACCCTCAGGCTGACGTTATGTGGAGGGTTTTTGTTTGTTTGTTTGTTTTTGTTTTTTTTATAATCTTTGAAGAACATTCTGAAAAAGTTCAGGGAACATTTTAATCTTTTTTTTTTTTTTTTATTCTAGTAGCATGCGTTGCTGTTTTATATCATTTAGCTGTTTGAATGTTTATGCATGTGTGCAGTAGTTTGTGTGAGTGTGTGATTTTCATTGAATGCTTGTTTTTGAGTAACTTTGTGTTGGAAAAGTGCTTTATAAATGAAATTTTATTTGATTTGCCATAGAAGGTTTTGATGTTGTCAGGGTGTTGTGGGGTGGTGGAAAGAGGAGGACCCAAATGCAGGACTTCAAACATGGTTTATTAACTTAATTCAGGAAAGTCTGTAAATCAAGAAGAACATGATTAACTTAAGGTTTCAAAAGTCCAACTAAAATCAAAATACAAAACATGGTCAGGCAACCAGGGTGACCTGGCTGGGTGAGATAGTAAGACCTGACAGGGAAGTCAGGGACACAGGGTGCACAGGTGAGTGATATCAGGAATCACCCCAGGTGATCCTAATCATATGGTTGAGACACATTCATGGCTCCCTCTTGGCTGCAGAAGAGGGGATCATGACAGTACCCCCTCCTCAATGACCACCTCCGCGTGGTCAAAGATTGCTTGGCGTGGCTTGACTTTGAGTTGGACTTTGGCGTGGCTTGACTTGGAGTCGGATTTTGGCGTGGCTTGACTTTGAGTCGGATTTTGGCGTGGCTTGACTTGGAGTCGGACTTGGTGTGGCTTGACTTGGAGTCGGACTTTGGTGTGGCTTGACTTTGAGTCGGACTTTGGCGTGGCTTGACTTGGAGTCGGACTTTGGCGTGGCTTTACTTGGAGTCGGACTCTGGCGTCAGACTTTGGCGTGGCTTGACTTGGAGTCGGATTTTGGCGTGGCTTGACTTGGAGTCGGATTTTGGCGTGGCTTGACTTGGAGTCGGATTTTGGCGTGGCTTGACATGGAGTCTGATTTTGGCGTGGCTTGACTTGGAGTCGGATTTTGGCGTGGCTTGACATGGAGTCGGATTTTGGCGTGGCTTGACTTAGAGTCGGATTTTGGCGTGGCTTGACATGGAGTCGGATTTTGGCGTGGCTTGACTTGGAGTCGGACTTTGGCGTGGCTTGACTAGAAGTCGGACTTTGGCGTGGCTTGACTTTTCCAGCAACACCTCCACGTGCAGGAGTCGAACTTTGCCCTCCAGGATTCACAGGAGTCAGACTTTGCCCTTCAGGATTCACAGTAGTCAGACTTTGCCCTTCAGGATTCACAGGAGTCAGACTTTGCCCTTCAGGATTCACAGGAGTCAGACTTTTCCTTCAGGATTCACAGGAGTCAGACTTTTCCTTCAGGATTCACAAGAGTCAGACTTTGCCCTTCAGGATTCACAGGAGTCAGACTTTGCCCTTCAGGATTCACAGTAGTCAGACTTTGCCCTTCAGGATTCACAGGAGTCAGACTTTGCCCTTCAGGATTCACAGGAGTCAGACTTTTCCTTCAGGATTCACAGGAGTCAGACTTTTCCTTCAGGATTCACAGGAGTCAGACTTTTTCCCTCAGGATTCACAGAAGTCAGACTTTTCCTTCAGGATTCACAGGAGTCAGACTTTTCCTTCAGGATTCACAGGAGTCAGACTTTTCCTTCAGGATTCACAGGAGTCAGACTTTGCCCTTCAGGATTCACAGGAGTCAGACTTTGCCCTTCAGGATTCACAGGAGTCAGACTTTACCCTTCAGGATTCACAGGAGTCAGACTTTTCCTTCAGGATACACAGGAGTCAGACTTTTTCCTTCAGGATTCACAGGAGTCAGACTTTTCCTTTAGGATTCACAGGAGTCAGACTTTGCCCTTCAGGATTCACAGGAGTCAGACTTTTCCCTCAGGGTACACTGATTTCCGACTTTAAGTCCGCTGGGTCCATTTGTGGTCAGGTCTTTCTGTCAGGGTGTTGTGGGTTGGTGGAAAGAGGAGGACCCATATGCAGGACTTCAAACATGGTTTATTAACTTAATTCAGGAAAGTCTGTAAATCAAGAAGAACATGACTAACTTAAGGTTTCAAAAGTCCAACTAAAATCAAAATACAAAACATCGTCAGGCAACCAGGGTGACCTGGCTGGGTGAGACAGTAAGACCTGACAGGGAAGTCAGGGATGCAGGGTGCACAGGTTAGTGAAATCAGGAATCACTCCAGGTGATCCTAATCAGATGGTTGAGACACATCCATGGCTCCCTCTTGGCTGCAGAAGAGGGGATCATGATAGTTGTGTGTGTCAGCTTTATCTCTTGTCTAAACTCTTTGTACTTTTTTCAGATAATCCAGCAGGTTGGTTGTGATGCTGAATAATGTAACTACAGATGTCCCCCTCTTTTCTTTTTCTGTATCGAATTTCTTTTTCACTCCTCCCCCTATAGCCCCGCACCTTCCTTCTCTCAAAAACAACCACAGAAAGCTCGGACCTTTTGGATGAAAAGCATTTAAAATAAACAAATGGAGCTTACCATAGTTCCGCATATAGTGGTTGTCCTGGCAGAGCAAAATTGACCTGAAGTACAGATCCATACAGGGAAGAACAACCAATTCAATTCAATTTTATTTGTATAGCCCAAAATCACAGAATTTCCATCTCCATGGGCTTCACAAGAAAAAGAGGAATGTATTAGCACAAATACACAGCAAGAAAAATAACTAACAAATGCTAACTAAACAAGACTAGCACATTTATGCACTTAGACTCTCCTTCACCGTGAGGAAAAATTCCTAAAAAACCCATCAGTGGGGAAAAAATAAGAAACCTCGTGGGGATTCACATGAAAGAGAGATCCCTCCCCTGGGACGAGCAACCAATGTGTCCCAGATTATTGTTTAAATATTAGCTTATTCTACTCTACAGCTAAATATCTAAAGAAGTCAATAGATGTTCTTCATCCTGATGGAAACACGGGAGACTCCTCAGCCCGGAGACGTCCAGAACGGGGATGAGTAGATGTTCTTCATCCTGATGGAAACACGGGGGACTCCTCAGCCCGGTGATGTCCAGGACGGGAATGAGTAGATGTTCTTCATCCTGATGGTTACACGGGGGACTCCTCAGCCCGGAGACGTCCAGAAAGGGGATGAGTGGATGTTCTTCATCCTGATGGTTACACGGGGGACTCCTCAGCCCAGCGATGCCCTGGACGGGGATGAGTAGATGGATTTCATCCTGATGGAGCGGGGATGATGAAGCGTGAAGGCCTCCCTGGTGTGGCCATGCCCAGGACAGGAACGCAGAGTCCTGAATGGGGCTCTCACCCAGAGAGGAGGGAGAGAGGTGGACAACATGTGAATTGTATTGTACCAACTAGCAGTGTAATTCTAAATAAACAGACAATAACTGTTTCTTAAAGGAAATGAAAGTAAACTATAGATGTGAAAACAAGCCGTGGCTGACAAAAGGGATCATAAATGCTTGCAAAAAGAAAAATAACTTGTATAAAATATTCATAAAAACAAAAACCAAAGGGGGAGATGGTGGCTCAGTGGGTACAGCGTTTGCCCGCAAACCGGAAGCTCGCAGGTCCGCATTCCACTGAGTGCACATCTAGGGTCCTTGGAGAAGACCCTAACCCCTCGTTTCACCCGCCATTGGCGCCGTCATAGGTGGCAGCCTGCTGCGGTGAAATGCAGCACAATAATTTCCCGTGAGGGATTAATAAAGTATTAAAAAAAAAAAAAAGGAACAGAACAAAGATATAAAAAATACAAAAATAAACTAATAGACATAATTAGAACAAGCAAGCAATTATATTATCGAAGACTGTTGTCTGAGAACCAAAATAATATGAAAAAAAGTCAGAATATCCAGAGTTCTTCAGTACCGAAAATCACAAAGTCAAAAGCAGAATATTTTTTTTTTTTTATTATTTATTTATTTCGGTCACAGTGCAACCTCATATCAATGAAATAAAGAAAACAACCATATTCCAGCAAAGGACCGAAAAGGTATCGGCTGAAGCAAACGCTTATTACGCCGACCCTTTTTTTTTTTTTATGTCATCATAAAAGCAAAAAGACATAAGTAAATACTAAGTCATCATGATTGTTATAACACATAACATAATAATATCATAATACATCATAACACATAACATAATCATAACACATCATAACACATAACATATAACATAATCATAACACATAATCGTAACACATAACATAATCATAACACATCATAATTGTTTACTTTTTATATAAGCTTGAATTTAACCATCAAGATTTGCATATTTTTTAAGTAATAATAACTTAAATTTCTTTTTTAAACAGAAAAGATTTAAACACAATTTAAGTTCATCATCACAATTATTCCAAAGATCCACACCTTTAATAGAAATACAGAATTTTTTAACATTTGTTCTAAATTTATTTTTAATGAACACATCATTTCCTATTAGTTCGTATGGACTTTTCCTAATAATAAACATATTTTGTAGAGAGTTTGACATCATGTTTTTTTTTATCTTAAACATAAATTTTAAAGTGTGTAATTCCACTAAATCATAAAACTTTAATGTTTTTAAATTTATAAATAGATTATTGGTAGGTTGATTATAAGATGAGAATGTTATTGTTCGTATTGCTTTTTGTGTTAGTTTTGTACGTATTTCCCCAAATCGCGATACAATAAGTTATATACGGAAGTACTAATGTATTATATAACATAAACAAACTTTTTTTATTTAGGACAAATCTGAATTTATAAATGATTGCTATTACTTTAGACAGTTTATTTTTTGTATAATTTATGTGTGATTTCCAGCTTAATTTGTGATCTATAATCATTCCAAGGAACTTACTGTCGTAAGCTCGTTCCAATGGGGTGTTATTAAGCATAATTTGAATTTGTTTAGGTACTTTTAATTTTGTAAATACTATAAATTTTGTTTTTTCAACATTTAATGATAATTTATTTATGTCAAACCATATTTTTATTTTACTCAATTCTCTTTCAGCTGATTGTATTTTTTGGTTCAGGTCTTTTCCTGAAAAGTAAAGAGTAGTGTCGTCTGCAAACAGTACATAATTTATTAGTTTGGATGTGTAACATAAATCATTGATGTACAGGATAAAGAGTTTAGGCCCCAGCGTTGAGCCTTGTGGAATTCCACATATGACTTTTAATAAATCAGATTTTTCCTCCTTTATTTGTACATACTGATATCTATTTTCTAAGTAGCTCTGAAGCCATGTATATGCAGCTCCTCGAAAACCAAATCTGTCTAGTTTGCTCAGTAATATATTATGATCTATGGTGTCGAAAGCTTTCTTAAGGTCTATGAAAATACCGATGCCATAATTATTTGAGTCTATTGATGTAGAAATATTTTCTATTAGTTCTGTAACAGCCATATTAGTGGATCGGTTTTGTCTAAACCCATATTGTTTGTCACTAAGGAGCTGGTGTTTCTGTATAAATTTATCTAATCTTATTACAAATACCTTTTCTATTATTTTTGAAAACTGTGGAAGTATGGATATAGGCCGATAATTTGAAAATAAGTGTTTATTGCCATTTTTGTAGACTGGAATAACTCTAGTTATTTTCATTTTTTCAGGAAATTTACCGATTTGAAAAGACTTATTGCAAATATATGTTAGAGGCTGTGCAATAGGCTCTATTGTATTCTTTATTAAATTCATATCAATGTCAAGTGTATCTTTAGATGTTTTTGATTTAAATTGCTGTACTATTTTAATTATTTCTTTTTCATTTGTTGGGTTTATATAAAATGTAAAAGGATTTCTGTTTACAGCATCACTTGGGCTCATGTTATGCTTCTCAATACTTTCAGCCAAGGTATTTCCTACATTAACAAAATAATGATTAAATCCTTCTATAATTTCTTGTATATTTTCCAGCTTTGAGCTTTTGTTCATGAATTGTTTTGGTATTTCATATTTTTTATCTTTTATTTTAATTATTTTATTAATGACATTCCATGTTCCCTTAATATTTTCTTTTTGTTCTTCAAATAATTTATGAAAGTATTCTTTTTTGGTTTTCCGCAAAATACTAGTCAATTTGTTTTTATAATTTTTATATTTTATTTCAGATTCCTTGGTTTTGTGTTGAATAAACTTTTTATATAACATATTTTTCTTCTTACATGCATTTTGTAATCCACTTGTTATCCATGGCTTTATTTTAGAATTTTCTTTAAGTCTCACCTTTTTTAATGGGCAGTTTTTATTGTAGATTTCCAAAAACATGGATATAAAAATTTCATACGCTTCACTTGGGTCAGTTTGGTTGTAGACCTCGTCCCATTTCTGTTTTAATAAGTCTTCTTTAAGTTTATTTAGAGTTTGGTCTGTCACTCGCCTAATATATCTAAATGTTTCAGAGTTTTCTTTGTCATTAGTTATAGTTTTATTTTGAAATGTAGCAAAAACTGGTAGGTGGTCACTTATATCACTGACAAGAAGGCCACCAACAATTTTAGCTTCAATATTGTTTATAAAAATATTATCTATTAGAGTGGAGGAATCAATAGTTATCCTGCTGGGTTTATCAATAATTGGTAGTAACATATTTGAATGCATCATATTTATAAAATCAGTTGTTTTCCCATGGGTAGTTGCTTTAAGCAAATTTATATTTAAATCTCCACATATTATTAATTCCTTTGTGGAATATCCATTTATATTTATAATTTCATTCATTTTTTCATTAAATGTATCAATCGGTGAACCAGGTGCTCGGTATACACAAGTAACATGTACATTTTTTGTTTTTTTTAAATTCAATTTCGACAGTGATTAATTCCATTATATTGTGTACAGATACTGATTTATCTTCAATGAGTTTACAGTTAAAGTTTGAGTCCACATAGAGGGCAACTCCACCTTCTTTTTTGTTGTTTCTAGTGACTGTAAATAGTTCGTATCCCTCTATCTTTACTAGAGTTAGAGGGTGCTTTAGCTCGTCCAGCCACGTTTCAGATACAGCTATAACATTAAATTTACCGTACATATGCAGTAAGTCTTTGATTTTTGAGATGTTCTTCCAGAGACTCCTAATGTTAATATGTAGCACTGAAAAGTTTTTCTCCAGTTTAACGTTCTCTTTAAATTGTTCGCTTGTGTAAAAGTCACAGCTTAAGTCCAAGTTATTGTAGAAATAGAGACGGTGGCCGCGTGGTTAGCGCGTTCGCCCGCGGACCGGAAGGTCGCGGGTTCGCGTCCCACGGAGAGCACGTCTAGGGTCCTTGGAGAAGACACCTAACCCCCGCTTCTCCCACCATTGGCGCCGTTGAAGGGCAGCCTGCTGCGGTGTAAGGAGTGCAGCAAACAAATTTCCCCGGTGAGGGATGAATAGAGTAATTCAAAATAAAAAAAAAAATAAAAACAAAATATAATTCTGGATCAAGTTGTTGATCAATACAAGTCATAGTTTGTCTTGTGTTGGGTGCACATATGTTCACCTGTCTCCTTTTCCGCGATGCGTAATCCGTGCATCATCAAGCGCTCTTTACAATCTTCCGAGAAATCATAATCCTTTTTTAAGAGTAACATAATCCAAATAATTATTCATACGGATTCAGGTCTTTCAGCTCTCTTATCGTGATCACTTTCGCTTCTTCTGGCGTACCATTGAGTTTAATCATCACTTGCCCGTTCCGAGTCCACGTAGCTTGTATTTTTTTCTGTTTTCGCAAGTTTCTTGCATGTCTTGCGATGTCTGCACGTCTTTTTGTTAAGTGTTCATTCAGATATACTCCCGTGCCTCTTAACTTCTTAGCTTGTCGTAATAGCTCTATTTTGTGTTTCCTGTTAACAAAACGCACAATAATATTTGGTTTTGCATTTTTTTCCTTCTTCGGAAGTGTGTGACAAGCGGATATGTTCTCTGGATCAACTTCTAAGTCTTTATTTGTCAGAAATTGGATGACTTGTCTCTCCAGAGTTTGTTGTTCCTCTGGCGTCGCGTTCTCCTCTTCGGCCTGTGCTGTAGCGTTAGCATAGCTGCGGTGTCTAGTTTCCAGTCCACTCACAATAACATCATCCATCCGAGTATACTGTTCCAAGTCATCAACTCTTCGTTCCAGTCCAGAAATAACGGCCTCTTTCGTCTTTATTATTTGCTTTAATTCTGCCACATCATTCATCAGGGCTATTAGCTTCTTTTGCTGCTGAACTACTGTAGTCATTTCTTCCGACATAAAAGTCAGCGATATGCGAATCTCTTGTAATTCTTCGTCAATGGCAACTTGTGACTTTCTTGGTGCCATAATTTCAGAAAATCAGGAGCAAAAACACACAGAATTGGTGGCCGCTAAAAGCTTAAGAGCTAATAGGCTAATAGCTAATAGGCTAATAGCTAATAGGCTAAAAGCTAATGGGCGCTCTCTTTATCTGTGTCTCTTGCGTTTCTTTCATCCTTTCTACCTCCATGTGTAGATCCTTTGTACACCCAGTCTGGTTATCCGTGAAGATTCTATCTTAGAACCACTTTTAAACGTTGTTTAGAAAAGTTTTATAAAAAAGAAACGGAGAAAAGTTTGATCTGCTGTCTTCCTGCTCAACTGGAAGTTGAGTCTATAGATGTGGCAAATTATTTTAATAAATATTTTGTAATGTTGATCCTGAGTTGGCATCAAAAATTAACGTAATTGACACCATGCACTGTAAAAATGATATTGGAAGAAATCCATCTACCATGTTTCTCTCTCCAACAACTGAAAAAGAAGTAATAGATGGGGAAGGATGGCTCAGTGGGTAGGGCGACCGTTCTGTAACTGGAAGGTCGCAGGTTTGATCCCCTGCCCAGAGTCCATGCCGAGGTGTCCTTGAGCAAGACACCGAACCCCCAGATGCTTCTAATGATAGTGGTCTGTGCCTTGCATGGTAGCTCCGATCATCAGGAATGAATGTTGTGTGTGTGTGTGTGTGTGTGTGTGTGTGTGTGTGTGTGTGTGTGTGTGTGTGTGTGTGTGTGTGTGTGTGTGTGTGTGTGTGTGTGTGTGTGTGTGTGTGTGTGTGTGTGTGTGTGTGTGTGTGTGTGTGTGTGAATGAATAATGCATATTTATATATATATAAAGCGTCTTTGAGTGTCTAGAAAAGCGCTATATAAGTTCAATGCATTATTATTATCATTATTATCAGATACTGTTAGTAGGTGCAAAAGTAAATCATCAAGAGACTTTGTTGACATTAATATTAGAGTAGTCAAACAGGTCATCAATAACATTGTCAAACCTCTCACACACATTTGTAACTTATCATTTCAATCAGGACAGTTTCCAAAAAAAATGAAAATGGCAAAAATAATTCCTATCCTCAAAAGTGAAGATAAACATGATTTTACCAACTACAGACCGATTTCTCTGCTACCTCAATTCTCGAAAATACTGAAAAATCTGTTCAATACACGCCTGGAAAATTTTATACATAAACATCACATTATCAACGAAGGTCAATATGGATTTACGACAAAAAGAACTACCTACATGGCTATACTTGATGCAACTGAGGAAATAACAAGTGCAATAAATGGTAAAAATATGCAATTGGAATTTTTTATAGATTTAAAGAAAGCTTTTGATAAATTCAATCATGAAATATTACTTCAAAAATTACAAGAACACGGTATAAGGGGAATCGCTGAGGAATGGATAAAAAGCTATTTAACTGAAAGAACTCAATATGTACAAATAGGGTCTACTTCATCTGAGACTCTTACTATTTCTTGTGGTGTTCCCCAAGGCTGTGTCTTGGGACCAAAACTTTTTAATATTTACATAAACGATATTCTTAAGGTATCACAGTCGCTAAAACTCAAACTGTTTGCAGATGATACATCTATATTCTATAGCAGTCATAATTACCATAAACTTCTCAGTACAGTCAATAAGGAGCTCAACAAAATAAAGAGGTGGATGGATTTCAATAAATTATCTCTTAATCTGAACAAAACTAAAGTCATGTTCTTTGGAAACACAAAAACAAGCTCCAAACAACCAATTGTAATTGAAAATGTCCAAAATGAGACTGTAGATCTCGAGACATCGAGATTGGATTATTGTAACGCTTTGCTCGTAGCATGCCCTAAGTCTTCCCTAAAAAGTCTTCAGCTGGTTCAAAATGCAGTAGACTATTAGCAGGAACTCATAGAAGAGATCATATTACTCCCGTGCTAGCGTCTCTCCATTGGCTTCCTATTGAGTTTAGGATCAAGTTTAAAATCATCTTACTAACCTACAAGGCCCTAAACGGCATGGCTCCATCCTACATTTGTGAACTTATAGTACCTTATCAACCAAGCAGAACACTCCGCTCATGAAATGCAGGGCTGTTGGTGGTTTCTAGGATTTCAAAAAGTACAGTTGGAGGTAGAGCCTTTAGCTACCAAGCTCCAGTTTTATGGAATAAGCTCCCAGCTCAAGTGAGAGAGGCAGACAGTGTTCCTACATTTAAAGGGAGGCTTAAAGCATTCCTGTTTGAACAAGCTTATCAACAGGCTAGATAGAAACAGTTTCATTTAGCTGATATAATTACTAGTTGGCTGCTAGATAGTAAAAGCTGGGGAAAGTATGGTACATTGGGGTTCTGTCCTCTAATTCTATCTACTATTCTCTTCCAGACTGCCTTGGCTCTTTCCCCGTACCCCCTACTCTAACCCTGTACCCTAAACCCCTAGCTTTCTATCTCATTCATTGTTCTCAATTGTCTGTTTATTTAGAATTACACTGCTAGTTGGTACAATACAATTCACATGTTGTCCACTTCTCTCCCTCCTCTCTGGGAGAGAGCCCCATTCAGGACTCTGCGTTCCTGTCCTGGGCATGGCCACACCGAGGAGACCTCCACGCTTCTTCATCCCCGCTCCATCAGGATGAAATCCATCTACTCATCCCCGCCCTGGGCATCGCTGGGCTGAGGAGTCTCCCGTGTTTCCATCAGGATGAAGAACATCTACTCATCCCCGTCATGGACATCTCCGGGCTGAGGAGTCCCCCAGTGTTTCCATCAGTATGAAGAACATCTACTCATCCCCGTTTTGGACATCTCCGGGATGAGGAGTCCCCCGTGTTTCCATCAGGATGAAGAACATCTATTGACTTCTTTAGATATTTAGCTGTAGATTACAATAAGCTAATATTTAAACAATAATCTTTGACACATTGTTTGCTCGTCCCGGGGGAGGGATCTCTCTTTCACGTGGATCCCCATGAGGTTTCTTATTTTTTCCCCACTGATGGGTTTTTTAGGAGTTTTTCCTTGCTGAGAAGGAGAGTCTAAGTGCATTAATTTGCTAGTCTTGTTTAGTTAGCATTTGCTAGTTATTTTTCTTGCTGTGTATCTGTGTTAATACATTCCTCTTTTTCTTGTGAAGCCCATTGAGACGGACATTCTGTGATTTTGGGCTATACAAATAAAATTGAATTGAATTGAATAGATGAAGCAAAATTTTTGGGAATCATCATAGACAATAAACTGTCTTGGAAACCCCACGTCAGACATGTAAAAGCAAAAATATCCAAAAGTTTCTCTATAATAAATAAAATTAAACATCACCTTGATTTCAACTCCTTGCGTTCATTGTATTGCTCGATGGTTCTTCCGTATCTCACTTATGGCGTTGAAGTATGGGGGAATACTTATCAGATGACACTAACACCCTTAACTGTCTTACAGAAAAGAGCACTACAAATTATACATAAAGTTGTTTTTTTGGATCATACTCACAACCTCTTTGCACATTCTAAACTCTTAAAATGTAAAGACCTTTCTCAGTACTACACAGCAATTACAATGTTTAAAGCATACCACAAACTACTGCCAAAAAAAATTACAAAGTCTATTTAATTTATATTAAATACCATATATAAATATATATAGTATAAATAATTCCAGTTTTCAGTCCATTTCATTCAGATTGAAAACGATTTCCGGATAGAAGTCGAAACGTCTCGATCAAGAATTAAACCGTCCAGAAGACTTTTTTGAAACTTTTTCTACTATGGATCACTCCTGGATGAATGAGGGACTACACGGACCTCTATTTAATTTGAATGAAAAATCACATAACCTGAGAGTAATAGGAGACTTTAAACCGTCCAAAGTGAGAACCACTAAAAAAAGTTTTTTGCATGTCTGTACGTGGTGTAAAACTCTGGAATAGTCTGGACAAATCCTACAAGCAATATCAAAATGTAAATACATTCAAACTAAACTATAAACATATGATTTGGTCACAGTATATGAAATGTCTAATGTAATTGTATCACTATCTTCTGTTGGAGTGTATTCTTTTTGTGTGTGTGTGTTTCTTTTTGTTTTTTTCCCCAACTGTAGAACTTGCTTTTCTCTTACTACTGCTTCCTATTATGTTGGTATTAGTAACCAGGTCCGTATCCTTTCATTTAATTGTCATAAGGTTGAAATAATTTAAAATGAATTAATATATTGGAAATAGGTATCAAATGAGCACTGGGGGAGGGGTTAAATAAGTTTTCTTCCCCCCACTCCTTCTTGGACACTAGAAACTTTGATTTGTGCACTTGTTATACCTTGTTAGTATTCCTATTGAGTTGCTGTACAGAAGAATGTTTATATTAGTTTAAAAACATGCTACCCTGTCCAAGATAAATAATAATTAAAAAACAAAAACAAAAAAACAATAGAGAACAATGAATGAGATAGAAAGCCAGGGGTTAGGGGAGGGGGAGTGGGTACAGACCCCAGCTAGAGTAGGAGGTAAAGGGGAAAGGGCCAATGCAGTCTGGCAGAGAATAGTAGATAGA
Source organism: Neostethus bicornis (assembly GCA_902685375.1). Classification (NCBI taxonomy): domain Eukaryota; kingdom Metazoa; phylum Chordata; class Actinopteri; order Atheriniformes; family Phallostethidae; genus Neostethus; species Neostethus bicornis. Next base: position 73,703 of record CACRXE010000025.1, read on the forward strand.
ATTAGAGGACAGAACCCCAATGTACCGTACTTTCCCCAGCTTCTACTATCTAGCAGCCAACTAATAATTATATCAGCTAAATAATTCTGTTTCTATCTGGCATGGTGATAAGCTTGTTCAAACAGGAATGCTTTAAGCCTCCCCTTAAATGTAGGAACACTGTCTGCCTCTCTCAACCAGACTGTATAACAGCCTTTATCCACAGTCACCCCACTGCCTACTCAAAAATTCTTATCTGAATAATTGCAATAACCTGGATATGATTATTAACTGTGAATAACTGTGAACTGTGAATAATTGTGATCGGGAGGAATGGCCCACCTGATCTAAACCCGAGTGGTGTTCTGCCGCTTGACTTCTGTGCTCGTCACGGATTGTCAGTAGCGAACACTATGTTCAAGCATAAGAGTGTCCACACGCACACGTGGCACCAGGACACTCTAGGCCGCAGTTCTATGATCGACTTCATAGTTGTTTCATCAAACTTGCGGCCGTATGTCTGAAACGCTCGGGTGAAGAGAGGGGGGGAGCTATCAACTGATCACCACCTGGTCGTGGGTTGGCTTCGATGGTGGGGGAGAAAGCCGGTCAGACCTGGCAGGCCCAAACGATATGTGAGGGTCTGCTGGGAACGTCTGGTTGATCCTTCCATCAGAAAGAGTTTCAACTCACACCTCCGGCAGAGCTTCTCATGGGTACCGGAGGAGGTGGGGGACATCGAGTCAGAATGGACTCTGTTCCGCACCTCAATTGTCGAGACGGCAAGCCGAAGCTGTGGACGCGAGGTCATCGGTGCCTGTCATGGCGGCAACGCCCGAACCCGCTGGTGGACACCAGTGGTGAGGGATACCGTCAAGCTGAAGAAAGAGTCTTACCGGGCCTTTTTGGCCTGTGGGACTCCTGAGGCAGTTGACAGGTATCGGTGGGCGAAGCGGAACGCAGCTTCAGTGGTCACTGAAGCAAAGGCCTGGGCTTGGGAGGAGTTCGGCGAGACCATGGAAAACGACTTCCGAATGGCTTCAAAGAAATTCTGGTCCACCATCCGGCGGCTCAGGAGAGGCAAGCAGTGCACCATCAACACCGTTTACGGTGGGGATGGGGAGCTGCTGACCTCGACTCGGGATGTTTTGGATCGGTGGAAGGAATACTTTGAAGACCTCCTCAATTACACCAACATGTCTTTCGATGAGGAAGTAGAGTCTTTGGGATGGGTCTTCCTATCTCTGGTGCCGAGGTCACCGAGGTAGTCAAAAAGCTCCGCGGCAGCCGGGCTCCGCGGATTGATGAGATCCAACCGGAGCCCCTAAGGGCTCTGGATGGTGTTGGGCTGTCCTGGCAGACACGCCTTTGCACCATTGCATGGACATCGGGGACAGTGCCTCTGGATTGGCACACTGGGGCGGTGGTCCCTCTTTATAAGAAGGGGGATCGGAGGGTGTGCTCCAACTACCGAGGGATCACACTCCTCAGCCTCCCTGGGAAGGTCTATTCGGGAGTACTGGAGAGGAGGGTCCGTCGGATTGTCGAATTGAAGAGGAGCAGTGTGGTTTCCGTCCCGGACGTGGAACTACGGACCAGCTCTACGCCCTCTTCAGGATCCTGGAGGAATGATGGGAGTTTGCCCAACCAGTCTACATGTGTTTTGTGGATCTGGAGAAGGCATTCAATCGTGTCCCTAGGGGACTCCTGTAGGGGGTGCTCCGGAATTCCGCGTTTCGGACTTCCGAGCCAAATAAGCTCGGACAATGGTTCACCGTTCGTACACAAGGTAATGAAAGGCATATTACAGCAACTGAGGATTTCACAGCGCTGGGGAGCCGTGTACTACCCAGCAAGTCAAGGTATGGTTGAGCGAATAAGTGGAACGCTAAAAGCAAAGATTAATAAGATTTGTGCATGTACTAACCTAAAATGGACAGATGCCTTGCCGTTGGCCCTTATGAGCTATTGCATGCAAACTCATAGAGTGACCCACTTATCGCCGCATGAAATGCTTACGGGACGTCCCATGCCTGCCCCCCACCCGAGAGGCCCCTACAAAGGGCCACCTCTTGAGCAGTTAGAACATGAACTAAAGGAGTACATAGAACAATTAACTCCTATCCACAAGTCTATCTATCTCCAGGAAAAAAGAAGAGAGTTGGACTGGAACAAGGAGGCTGTCAACCAAGTGGTGCCTGGAGAAAAGGTTTTTGTTAAAGTTTTCCGACGCAAGTGGAGTGAGCCACGACGGAAAGGGCCCTACACGGTTGTACGAGCCACTCCCACACCGGTACAGGTGGAGGGCAGCCAGACGTGGTATCACCTAAACCATTGTGTAAAGGCTCCGGCTGAAAAGAGGGGCCAGGGAAGTATACGACGGCTCACAGAACTTACTGAAAAACTCAAGGATGAGGTTGAAAACCCGGCCGAATCTAAAAACCCTTCTGATTTGTGTCTCCATGGGAACATTACTAGGAACGTGTCTCCTGGCGCCCCGGAAAGCAAGGAGCCTGACGGACCACAGCCTCAAAACCCAGTCACGAGAGCCGTTACAAGAGCAGCGGCCAGGGCGGAGCGGCAGCGTCTCTAGGGCAGGGAAGTACGATGCAAAAACACTCCCACCAAAGCACTTGCAGTCAGGTTACTTGCCAGCATCCATGCAGAGACAAGGTGAGCGGGTGGGGGTGACACCAGTGACTGTTCCACGGTCTGGGAACCAGGAACCAAAAGTGTTGGTTATAAGGAAAAGGGAGGAGATCTCAAGTGCAGACCGCGACACCATACCGGTAGGAACAGATCAGTTAACAGATCCCCTGGGGGTGGTGGGCGCAGCGGAGGGCACGGTGGCAAACCAAGCGGGTGTGACGGTCGGGGTACCGATTGGGGAAAAAGCAACCGATCCCTCCGATATCACATCCGACACAACCCTTGCCATGCATCCTCCCTTAGAACCACCTCAGATGGAGGCTAAGCCCCTATTTGACACCTACCTCGAGTCATGTGACCCCAGAGATGACCCCCTTTGAAAAGTGGGTCATCTCTGCCATAAACTCCCGTGTTACATCAAACACCTCTCCAACCAGTAGCAAACAGGACCACGCGTCAAGGGCAACCCCATCCCCTCGATAGCATCTAACCACCACAGAGTTGGGGCATTTTGGGAAAATAGTAGGCACCGAAGCTGGTCATGATGGTTCCGATCAGGAATTAGGGTTGGATCGCAATGATAAACTAAAGGGGGAAAACGGGATAACGCCCCGGAGCAGGTATCCGATGCTTTATGGAAAAGGGGGTTTACGGTTGGGGCAAGAGGAGCTGTGGAGCACGGCCAGAAACAATGTCTGGTATAGATGGGCGTGGTACTCTGTAAAGGAACTCACGGGTCAAGGGTGCATACTCTGTTCAGGGTCACCTGAAGCACCACCTATAGTTGTTCCAGATAGACACAACTCTTGGGAGTGTGCTGAATTCCAACGACGTGAGTGTAGTAGTGGTAGGTACAAACCCCCCGGAAATGGGCCCCAGTTCTTTAACCTCCCGATCTGTCAGTTAAAGTGTAGGCTATTGTATGGCGCGCAGAGGATCCACAATTATTTGGATAAATATAGGGGTTATAAAATTCAAGAAGCGTGCGATAGGTTCGGGTTGGAGGGAACGCCTATGGAGACTTCAGCGTGGATTATTCACAGCAGTATGAGTGTTTTGCTAGCGGAGGCTATCTAGGCAATGGTGGTGTTTTGGTGGGAAATACTACGGTAAGGTGTAACATCACTTGGGTCCTCTCCTGGTTTCCAGAGTCAGAGATGTCCACAAGATTTCCATCTCGTGCTATGTGGTTTGAGAATCCGGGTCCATTGGATCAGTCATGCGAGACGACACGTGTCACCCGGCCAACGTTGTCCTGGTTTGCCGACCAATCATACCCTATCGCTGACAGCTTCTGTATGTGCGGTAACGATGTCCTGCTAAATATGCTGCCTCCCCAGTGGGTTGGGTTGTGTACATTGGTAAGACTCAAGGTGTCTGCATTTGTTATGTATGACGGAGCTGATGATGTTCTCGGGTTAAAGGGTAACCGAGATGTTTACCATAGGGTCAAGCGACAAAATCCCAGGGGCCGTGGCGTGTATTTTGACAGCATTGGCATGCCACGGGGTATCCCGGAAGAGTTTAAAGCAAGAAATTAAGTAAAAGCAGGGGTGGAGTCAATACTCCCTTGGATCACAATTAACAAAAATGTTGGGTGGATAAATTTCTTATATTTTAACCAGCAGCGGTTGTTTAACTACACTATTGGGGGCTTACAAGCATTAGGTGAGCAGCTGCATGAAACCAGCAAATAGGCTATGCAAAATAGACGGGCTCTGGATTGGCTACTGGCTGCAAAGGGCGGCGTGTGCCATATGATCGGGCCTAGCTGTTGCACATACATCCCATCTAATACAGCCCCAAACGGGTCATTTACAGCCGCAATGATCAAATTGAGGGGGTTGGGAAGAGATGTGTGGGAATATGTTGGCAAGGAATCTTGGGATATGAATTGGATAAATTATATATTTGGAAATTGGAGGACGTGGCTGACTAAAACTGTAGTTAGTGCAGTGCTGGTGGTGATCTTCTTTTCTTTTCTGTTATGTTGCATCGTGCCTGCCCTGAGGAGGCTGTGGCTTCGGCAAGTTGGGCGGCAAGCATCCATGATAATGGCGGCACAGCTGACCCAAAGGGATGTGTACAGCCTGTGCCCCAATTCCGGATACTGAAAAGGAGCCTGCACGGTGTTGGACTTGGACGTGTGACACCACTGCGCGCCAGGAATGGATCAGCACCTGCGTCTCTATATGCATGCTGTGTTCATTATTATTCCTACTATTGCATTTGTTTATGGGTTGTTGTGTTGTGTAATACATTTAATCCAGTGGTAATACTATTGTGTGTATAGTTATGCCAGTAAGGGATCAACGCCTGAGGCAAGTGCGGTAATGACAAACTCGTGCCCAGCTGGCGCGTTAGTCAGCTCTGATGTTGAACGATGGTTATTATCTTGACTTGGGTGATCACTTAGGGGTCGTAGTGGAATTTTTTCCTGCTGTGTCACTCCAGCAGGTTTTTCGCCACTACATGGGTTTGCCAGAATCGCGGCCCTAGGTGCCAGGTTAGATCTCCGAGGAGTTAGTTATACGTGTGTATTTAACCTGTTTTGGTGTGGCTAAGAAAGCCACAAAGGGGGGAATGTGGTATATTGCTTCAATATCAGGCGGACAGGCTGACCCAGAGTCAGGGGGAAAAACAACAGGTGACTATGTACTGTGTGTCAGTATAATGTCTTCATGGAAAGTCCCTGGCAAAGATTAGCAGACTGAGAGGCACTGATATTAAGAACCAGAGTCAGAGGGTCAGCCTGACCCAGAGTCAGGGGGAAAACAACAGGTGACTATGTACTGTGTGTCAGTGAAATGCCTTCATGGAAAGTCCCCGGCAAAGATTAGCAGACTAAGAGCCACTGATATTAAGAAAGCAATGTTAATGAATCTATATTTAGGATGGCTGGGAGATGAGAAGGACATCAACAGGGTTAGCAGGGAGATATAAGGAGGGTGATCACAGATAGCGGGGCTCTCCTGTTTAGCCCGTGCCCCTGTGTGTGTGTGTGTATGTATCAGACTTCTAACAATAAAAGCCTGTCTGGAAAACCAGTCCCTGTCTTTGAGTCACCACCGGACCCATAACATCGTCGGGGATCGGACGGAGGACCGAGGACACATGTCAGATACAACACCGTTAGAAGCCATCCAGCACCTGTGAGTATTGGGGGAGAAAAAAGAAACAAGCAGGCCTAAAAAGGCCTCACACCACAACAAGCGGCCGAAATGAGCTTCCTTCCCAAGGTGGCTGGGCTCTCACTCAGAGATTGAGTGAGGAGCTCTGCCATCCGGGAGAAGCTTGGTGTCGAGCCGCTCCTCCTCCAGGTCGAGAGGAGCCAGATGGGGTGGTTCGGGCATCTGGTCAGGATGCCCCCCGAGCGCCTCGCGGGCGGGGTGTTTTGGGCACATCTTACCGGGAGGAGACCAAGGGGCAGACCCCGGACCTGCTGGAGAGACTATGTCTCACAGCTGGCCGCGGAAAGACTTGGGACCCTTCCGGGGGAGCTGGAGGATGCAGCTGGGGTGAGAGAGGCCTGGGCTACCCGTTTGAGGCTGTTGCCCCCGCGACCCGACCCCGGAACAAGCGGAAGATGACGGAACGGAACTGTGAACTGAATTGCATTGTGGCACATTACTTACTTCGTCTCTCTAGAAACCGTCTTTGTTGTGTGTCCTGAAAGTGTTATATTGTGCTAATGGTTAGCTAAATAAATTGATAAATCTTGAAATACAATTTTGTTTTTTGTTTGTTTTTTTGACAATGACAAACAATAAATTTTAAAAAAGTAAACACAAACTCAACAATAATCAATGTAACATGTAGTAATTGATTTTCTTCGGTTGTCAAAGGCTTATTGTTTTCATGTTCTCTCTTAACAAAGGTTCTGTTCCAGTTTGTTGTCTTCCACATGTCAGGAGCCGGACGTATGGGGGTAACAGCCACAACCGGCAAGCCCGGGCTTCTCAAGCTAAAAGGTTCTTCGAGGTAACTGCCTGAAAGCATTCTGTGGATGGGACATTTAAATGTTCCCCCTCACAAAGGTAGAATTCCCTTGTGCTCTCTTTTGTCATTTTGCCAATGGCAATGTGGCAAAACAGTTTTTTTTCTGAAAGAATGTATGAATTTCAGAATCATATTTTTCTGTGAAGCCTGTGACAATGCTGATTCTATATCATATTTATTGGAGTAGAGCAGGAAAACACAACAAAAATGGTTGTTATTTCCTTCCAACTGGGATCTTGTAGTGGGTGAGAAGTTTATAATTTATTTTTAAATATTCTTGAGTTCTGTGAGCATATTAAACAATGTTGAATGATTGCAAATGTACTATATACCAATACTAGACACCTTAGACATGATTTGGACCAAAAATCCATCATTACGTTAATGCACTTTGCTCTCACTTTGTTTAGAAAATTCCTTGTTGTCATTCACTAGCATCATATTGAACATGTTTGTCTTAAAAATAGAAACAAGATGTTTTATTTGTTCGCAGACAAGTCATCTGAGCCAGTAAATTTTCCATTAGACGGATGTATCACTGTTTGTTGGACTTTATATCGGCACTGGTAATGTTTTTCCCTTAGTATTATTTTTCATGTAAAAAAATATATACACTTATAAAACAGTTTATTTAAATTTAAAATAGCGATGTCATCATAACTCTGTCACTCTGTAATGTCTGGTAGTCATGTAGTAAATTTGTAATAAACAACAATTGCATGAAGTAGCAAATCAACAATGAGCACATAAAGTTTGTTCTCGCAAAAAGAAACAAATGTTTTAGTTGAATCAGAAACATTTTGACAATGTTACAATGCAACAGGGTCAATGACCTATACTGCTCACTTTTTACTTTGTTATGAATAATAAATACTGTACATAATGGTTTTTAAAAGAAAATAAAAAATATGTCGGCAAAGCTATCATCTTTGATAATATTCCACTAAACCACATATGTCCAACTCGTGACCTTGAGGGTTGGTGTCCTGAAGATTTTTCCACTTAGCCAATAAAATTTGACACCAAAACCTGGATCATGTGTGTACAGGCAAGAACACAGAAAAGCTTAAGGACACCGGCCCTCTCCATGACCAGAGTTAGACAACCTTGCACTAAACATTCAAATAAGTCATTAGAGTAATTTTGTCAAAACTTTTGGGAAAGATTGGTCTCTATTAGTTTAAAAAAGCTACCTCTAAATTAGAAAGTCATTTTACAATCTGACCAATTTTCTCTTTCATGGTAATAAACATAAACAACTCAAATTTCCCTTCGGGGATAATTAAAGTATATTCAATTCAATTCAATAAACATGTCATTGATTCAGTGCTCTCTTTCTAACAATTAAGAATCTTGAATTTTTGGTTGGTGGTATGATGGTGGTGGAGATGGTAAGGAGGACCCAGATGAAAAGACAGTTTTAACAAGTCCAGAAGCAAACAGACCTCGGTAGGAATTGTGACCAGAAGGTTGGAGCTCGACAGGACAATGAGAAGACAGTTTTAACAAGTCCAGAAGCAAACAGAGCTCGGAAGGAATAGTGACCAGAAGGTTGGAGCTCCACAGGACGATTAGGGGCCAGAAGATTGGAGCTTGGCAAGAAGATAAGGTGCACCAGGAGCCAGGGTATGAGCTCAGCAGGACAAAGGACCAGAGGTTTGAGCTCAGACGGAAGATAGGATGCACCAGGAGCCAGGGCTAGGAACCATGGGTGAGGGACCAGGAATACAAGGTGCACCATCATGACTGCATGAAGGCAGCACTGCCGGCCAGAGGAGCAGGGTGCAGCAAGAACCCTGGTGTCCCTCACATACCTCTGGGCCCTGGTGTCCCTCTGGAAGTGAGGGACACCAGGGTTAAAATAGTCCAAAGGGAAACAAGACACACCTGGGGATTGGGACAAGGTGTGCAAAATTAGGGCAGAGGGCAGGATAGGAGGTAGGAAGTGTTCTAAATGAGAGAGGGATCATGACAGTTGAATATGACATATGTGAACTGTAAACACGCACCTCACTCTTACCGGTGCGTGTTTGTCTTTTCAGTTCTCCTGCCTTTACTTTATCCTTAACTTCTTACTCCTTCAAATCGGGGATACCAGTTCAAAATAAATAAAATAAAGACGTGCGCAGGGGAGGATTACCAAGTTAAGAAGAGGCATTCACGTGCGCAGAGCATGCGCTAGCTCTGCGGATCCTGTTTAGTAGTTAAACATTACTTCTGTTTTATCCAAATTAAATAAATTTATAACAAATATTCCCAAAAGTCGGGTCAGGCTCGGGTCGGGTTCGGGCTTGGGCTTAAGATCTTAACTCTGGTTCCAACCCTCACTGTGGTAACCAGCAAGCTCCCATGACCCCTCCAGGATCTTGAAGAGGGTACAGAGCTGGTCCGTAGTTCCACGTCCAGGACGGAAACCACACTGCTCCTCTTCAATCTGAGACTCGACAATCCGACGGACTCTCCTCTCCCAGTACGCCTGAATAGACCTTCCCAGGGAGGCTGAGGAGTGTGATCCCTCGGTATTTGGAGCACACCCTCCGATCCCCCTTATTATAAAGAGGGACCCCCACCCCAGTCTGCCAATCCAGAGGCACTGTTTCCGATGTCCATGCAATGGTGCAAAGGGGTGTCAGCCAGGACAGCCCAACACCATCCAGAGCCTTTAGGAGCTCCGGGCAAATCCCACCCCCGCCCCTTTGAGCCCGGCCGCCACAGAGCTTTTTGACTACCTCGGCGACCTCGGCACCAGAGATAGGAAGACCCATCCCGGATTCCAAAGACTCTACTTCCTCATCGGAAGACATGTTGGTGGAATTGAGGAGGTCTTCAAAGTATTCCTTCCACCAATCCAAAACATCCCGAGTCGAGGTCAGCAGCTCCCCATCCCCACCGTAAACGGTGTTGATGGTGCACTGCTTGCCTCTCCTGAGCCGCCAGATGGTGGACCAGAATTTCTTTGAAGCCATTCGGAAGTCGTTTTCCATGGTCTCGCCGAACTCCTCCCAAGCCCGGGCCTTTGCCTCAAGACCACCGAAGCTGCGTTCCGCTTCGCCCGCAGATACCTGGCAGCTGCCTCAGAGGTCCCACAGGCCAAAAGGCCCGGTAAGACTCTTTCTTCAGCATCCCTCACCACTGTTGTCCACCAGCGGGTTCAGGCGTTGCCGCCACGACAGGCGCTGATGACCTGGTGTCCACATCAGCTCTTGCTGCCTCGACAATAGAGGTGCGGAACAGAGTCCATCTGACAATAGAGGTGCGGAACAGAGTCCACCTCCTCCGGTACCCGTGAGAAGCTCTGCCAGAGGTGTGAGTTGAAACTCTCTCTGATGGAAGGATCAACCAGACGTTCCCAGCAGACCCTCACAGATCGTTTGGACCTGCCAGGTCTGACCGGCTTCCTACCCCACCATCGAAGCCAACCCACAAGCAGGTGGTGATCAGTTGACAGTTCCAACCCTCTCTTCACCCGAGCGTCCAAGACATGCGGCCGCAAGTTAGATGAAACAACTATGAAGTCAATCATGGAACTGCGGCCTAGAGTGTCCTGGTGTCACGTGTGCATGTCGACACTCTTATGCTTGAACAAAAGTGTTCGCTACCGACAATCCGTGACGAGCACAGAAGTCAAGCAGCAGAACACCACTCGGGTTTAGATCAGGGGGGCCGTTCTTCCCAATCACTCCCCTCCAGGTCTCACTGTCGTTGCCCAAGTGAGCATTGATGTCTCCGAGGAGGACAATGGAGTCCCCGGGGGCTGCCCCCTCCAATACTCCCCCCAGAGACTCCAAAAAGGGCGGGTAGTCTACACTGCCGTTCAGGGCATAGCAACAAACGACAGTGAGGACCCATCCCCCCACCTGAAGGTGGAGGGAAGAGACCCTTTGTCCACCGGGGAGAACACCAAAAGTCAGGCTGGGGGGCAACAAGTATGCCCACTCCAGCCCGGCGCCTTTCACTAAGGGCAACTCCAGAATAGAACAGAGTCCAGCCCCTGTCAAGAGGCCTGGTTCCAGAGGTCTAGGCCCAGAGGTCCCTGGTCCACTTCCAGTGAACTCACCACCTGCAGGAATGGCCATAGAGGTCGGGTGAAGGAGGAGATGGGTGGCAGCCAACAGCGGGGACCCTGGCAGTCAGATCCGCGGCTGCATAAGCTAGCTCTAGCGACGTGGAATGTCACTTCTCGGGCGGGGAAGGATCCTGAGCTGGTGAGCGAGGTTGAGCGGTTAAGGCTAGATATATTTGAACTCGCCTCAACGCACAGCTTGGGCTCTGGAACCAGGCCTCTTGACAGGGGCTGGACCCTGTTCTCTTCTGATGGATCAGGTACTGTCTGTAATGAATGATTTTGCTGCAGCGTACCTTGATGATATCATCATCTTCAGTTTTACTTGGGAAGAACATCTAGAACACTTGAGAAGCATTTTGGAACGACTCAACTCTGCCAGGTTGAGTATAAATCCAGTAAAGTGTGCCTTTGCCAAAGATGAGGTGGAGTACCTTAGATTCACAATTGGAAAGGGAGTGATAAAGCCACAAATGAATGAAGTGGCTGTGATAGAGTCTTGTTCCTTGCCAGATATCAGAAAACAGTTAAGATCATTTTTGGGTATGACAGGGTTCTATCACCGCTTTGTTCCCCATTTCACTGATAACGACACTTTTTCTCTGTCCAACTCCAATAAGTTATACCTCATTTTACAGCTTAGACTTTCAAGAAAACGATCATAACATCAATTCGAATGTTTTCACTAGTTTCAAGAAGAAATGACTGATTATCTGCAAAAAAAAATCAAACCGTGTCAAACGCATTTCTTACCGGTAATTCAGTTGTAATTAGGTCAGACAGGTTCGATCTTTATGTACATGGTCTCATTTTGTCCGTAATAATCCACAGAATAATTATATGAAATTGTATTTTCTCAAAAGTAATCCAGTTTGGAAAAATACTCCAGTGATAATACTTCCTGTGATAAATCCCATGATACAACCTAGTACTCGTGTTCCTATCTCTATAGCAACCGCCACGCTATGTTTATGACTTCGTCCTGGGTGTGAATTATTTCTTCAGGAAGTTAGCAACAAAATGAGAGTGTTCGCGCAATTTTCCGATCCTGGTTTTGCTTGTTAGATGACATTGAATGAAACAAGCGCTCCTCACTTAGCTAACAGTGGCATTAGCTTGCTAGCTGCTAGCTGGCTAATCATATCATTTTTTACTAAAAGTTTGTTGTGTCTTTTACACGACAAACAGATAGCCAATAATTACAGCTTCTAAATGAGGGGGTGGACTCTTAACCTGACCAATCACAGAACTTGTTATTCAAATGCGTAATGACGATATTCTGACCAAAACACGCAGTCATCTTGGATCTTCAGAGGCACAGTTAGCTTTACGCACAGAACAGAGAGAAAAACATATAGCGATGTGATTTATTTTCAACATTTCTTTTGGCAAACTGTATTTCTAGGGTTTTGGAGCATGTTTTTATCAAAAAACAATTCTTTTGCATGATTTTTTTTTTTTTTTACGGAAAAATTTATAATTAAAGCCAAAAATATGAAAATATAAATTTGAAAAATTATGAAAAAAAAAATTATCTGTGGGGGAGGGGGGTTAAAGTTACAGAAACACTAATATGTATTTTTATCACTAAAAAGGTGATAGAATTGCAAAAATTCCATTTGGCACATTTTGGCACATTTTTAGATAGTTTGTTCCGAATGGATATTTTTATACTAAAAGGTCGATAAATCAAAAACACTTGTACCTGAAGATCTGAAACTTTACACAGTTGTTGCTAACAAGATTATTACCATACATTTGGAAGGAATCATGCTTACTAAAAAGTATGTCTTGGCTAGGGACATTGGAAAATTAACAAAGTTAGGCGAGGTTATAAATGTACATTTTTTTTTATGTTTTTTTTTTTCTTTTCTTTTTTTTTAACCTGTCCTTTCTGGCGTTGTGACAAGCAGAATGATGATCTGTTTGTCAAGTATTGCTGGACAGTTTTGTTCTATCAGGGTCAGCACCATGTCCCGACCTTGACAAGCTTTATTGTCAAGAAGTAAAGTATTGTAGATACTTTACATACAAAACATCTGTGCTTTCTGTGCTTCTTTTTGCTGGACCTGACAGGGAATCCAAAGGAGAGGGGGAGCGGGGTTAAAAAGAAGAGGAATAATGTACAGAAGAAGAATAAAGGGGGATAAAGTAAGGAAAAAATCAGTATACAGTATTCAGCATCATGACCAACCTGCTGGATTATCTAACCTTCTAGAACAAATGATGTACAACACAAACACATGTTACCAGAGCTATAATGATATGGGTTGGGAGCAAGGAACATAGCGGACAGTAAACAGAGTGATATAGTGTGCGAGTGTGAGTGAAAGTACATGCATGCTGCCGATGTGAACCATGTGCTTATTGGAACCAACGGATCGTCACCAGCCCCAAAAGATTGGAACAAGGGAGGCAGAGACACACGCAACCCGGGCCAGCACCCATCCAGATCCCGGGACCCCGAGGCCGAGCCGAGGAGCCGCCCACCCACCCAGCCAGGCGCATAAGAGAAATCCCTGCCAGGGCCACCCCAGCATCAAAGGGAACGGGGCGTCCCAGATGCCAGAGCCCACAGGCCATGGGGCAGATGCGGCAACCGTACCCCACGCCCTCAGGCGAGCCTAGGGGATGTCAGAAGTCAAGGCCAGGACCGAGAGGGGAGCATTCACCCCAAGGGCCCAGGGATCCGACATCCCCCAAGCCAGGGCTCAACTGGGGGCCTAGCAGGGCCAGGCTACCCCATATGCAATCACCACAGCCCAACATACAGCCAGGTGCCCGACCCAGGCAGCCCAAAGACCACCTACGCACACCTAATGTCCTTCTTCACTACCCTAGCCCCTCACCTGTAGTCCTGCCAACTCTCTAGTGTTGCTCACCCCAGTGCACCTCTTAACCCCAACTGATGACGAGGGACCCTGGCAGGGCCAGGTAAGACTGCCCGGGCTCGTCTACAAAAAAAAAAAAAAAAAACACACAATCGCATCTCTGGGTGTCTCCCGCCTCTGGCAGCGGGCAACACAGAAGTGACTGGCCTCCAAGTCCCGCAAACCCAGCCCCCCTTCAGGCAGCAGAGCCCCAAGATCCCGGCCAATTCAAAGGGACACAGACGGGTGAAGACCGGTCGCCCTCCCCTGGGTCCTACCTGTGCATGTATGTGCTGCAATTGAAGTGGGCGAGAGAGTGCTTGCAGGTGTCGCTGCCAAGCGGCATTGCCCTCCAGCCTGTGGAACTCTTTGTGTGTAGTTTAATTAGGAACGTGTGTGGAGCCACTGTGCCATGTTCAGTGTCTAAGGTGGGGTTTAAAATTGAGGGAATCGGCATGAGGGGAGTGCAGGTGTCCCCACTTGGCACCCCCTCTCTGAAATACCCCCATCTTAGTCAATATAAATGACTAAGATGCAGATAAAAGTGGAGTGGAGGATGGGTGCAGACGGGAACTCAGAAGGGGGATCACTCTCCTCAAGCCTCATCAGCGTGCCCCACCCATCCAGACCTCGCGCCCTAAGTGACAGTGAGCATGTGGCAGTGTGGAACAGGGAGAGAGAAGGCAGATGGGCACAACCGGGTGACCAGCTCCCCAGCCGGACACAGTAAGCACCAGGGACCCTCCGACTCAGCCAGGCAACCAAAAGGCAAAGCGCACGCTCCAAAAAGAAGCAGCCATACGGGACACAGCCACCGATTCAGTGTCCTCCGCCACACTGGAGCAGCAGGAGACCCAAGAGCCATCAGTAACAACCTCCAACAGGCCCCAAACCCGAGCCCACCCCACCCTCCGAGGCACCTCGTCACCACACAGCCTCGTCTTACCTTCCTTTTCTTTCTGCTGCACCCTATTTCCTCCCCTAATCACCCTCAGCCTGCAACCCCTCCGTGCAGCAGGTGAGACATGGATCCCCAGGTCGGGCAACAGGCGGGCTGACCGCAGTGACCACCCCAGGATAGCCTAGGCCCCCCCAGAACCCAGGCAAACACCCCAGCCCGCAGAAGTAAGCCCCCAGTTCCCAAGGATTACCCCCGCAACCCAGCCCCCACCACAACAACCAACCCCAACCAGGGTCCTGCCAAAGTTGTCTTGGGCCGGCAGCCACTGCCAGCCCCGTACCCAGCAGGAGACTGCACAGGGATCCCGACCCTCTTGCTGGTCAAGTGAGCCGCCCCACATCCCGGCCAACTAGACCCCCAGGACGAGGACGACACCAGACCTTCTGGATGTATGGGGACCCCGACCGCCCCCCACTTCAGGCCCCCGGAACTAGTTTAAATCTGTACCTATTATCACCATGTTCTTACTGAGTGATGTGACTAATCAGCTGGGACCAGAGGGTCACTGAGGTTGAGTTATGTTTGGATGATGCAGACATGATCTCTAAGCTGATGTGGTCTGACAAGAGGTTTTTGTACTGGTTAATGTCAAGAGTGGTTTTGGATTTCCAGTTCAGGATGATAGTTTTCTTTGCGATACACAAGGCAGTGAGAACCATTTGCGCCTTGCGAGTTTCACTGTTCATTTCACTCAAGTCGCATATTAGACAAAGCTTGGGGGGTGCATGGGGCATTAAGTCTAGTTCATTTTGATAAGTCCTCACAGACTTTATGCCAAAAAGTTTGCACGGGTGCACATAGCCACAGGGCATGTGTGCCCCACCCATCACCCCAACATCAATGTTATTAACTGTGCAATGTGTGCAAATCATAGACTGTGCAAGGCCCATTTTAAACAGCCTACGTCCTGTATAGTGAGTTCTGTGACCTTGAACTGGATAAGTTGTAAATTTGGACTGTTGGTTATATTAAAGGCGTTCAGACAGATCTGCAGCCAGAATTGGTGACTGGGGTTTAGTGATATATTAGATCAGGGGACGCAACCTTTTTTACTCATAGCGCCATTTAGGACAGCCCCTTGCCTATGAAAAGAAAGCACCCGGAGCCACAACCCATTTTGACATCATTATATAGTATATTACTGTATGCATGTATATATAATGCAATGTACAAAAAACTATTGTATTTATGAAAATGAAATCAACAAACTGCTGCAGAGAACACAGAATTTTATTTCTGCATGTAACAAAAAGCATTTTACACTTGGTTGATGCTTAACTTCAAATAAAATACCTGGTGTCTATTTGAGTCCTTGTATTTCAGAAATAAAAATCCAAACTTACCAGACCCACTGGACAAAAAATGCAAACAGCCTGCAATCACCTGTCCTATAATTTATGAGAAAAAAATCCAGACTTATCCAAATACTATCCACCAGCATTGAACGAACAATGCAAACCAAAAAAAAAGAAGCAGAAGCAGTCTGCTTCTGTCCCATCGTGTGTACTGGAGTGTCCAGCCAGTTGTCCTCCTGAATTAAAAAAAGGACTACTTCACTTAACATATAGTTATGTATTTATGTCACTCTCGCTCACGTATCGGCAGAACAGTGCTATTTGTTCAATGTTATTTTTGTCTTTGGAAAATCACAGGCGATTGGATACGCAAAAGCTGAATTGATATCTTCAATCTGCTGTCTGGTGATGTTTTCTGCCATCTTCACAGTTCTGTCTTGGACAGTTTTTTTGGAGACAGGCATGTCTTTTCTTTTCTGCAAAATTCCATTTTTGTTTTTGAAGTCTGAGAACAGATGTTCTGAAATCTTAATAAATGTTTCTTAGAGGTATCCTCCATCTGTAAATGGCTTCCCATGCTTGACTATTTCCTGAGCAGCCACGAAACTTGCACATGTTGTTGAATTTTCAGTCTTAATCCACTTCTTGAAGTGACTTCCGCTCACATCAGCCTTCCACATCAGCTCCAAAACCGCCTTTTTTTGCTCCTCTCCCTTGGAATATTTTTTAACAAAGGCCGAGTGTTTGTTCTCGAAATGTCTCACAACATTTGACTTTTTGCTGTTTGCCAATTTTTCACCACATATTAATCAGACTGATGAACCAGTTTCATCAGCAGTGAAAGCAAAATAATCTGCCCACGTCGCATTAAACATTCTGTTATCTTCAGAAATGTTCCTTTCCTGAAGATGTTTTTTTGCATCATTTTCTGCATCATCATTTCTGCATCATTTACCTTCCAGGCAGGGGTCAAAAAATTACACTGGTTGTGTGCTGCCAGACGTGAGGGATGCCAGGAATTTGAATGTCGCACATCGGCGGATGTGACGCATGTTTTGGGTGGCAAAAATATTAAAAACATTTCATTTTAATGTTACAAGTTTACTATAATCTTCAAATTCAGTTATATTTTAAAATGAACAAACTAAAATAAACTTTATTTTTATAAAATACTTATTATTTTCCAAAGTCACAGGGAGCCACAACAAAAGAATAAAACAGCCACAATTAGCTCCGGACTCACGTTTTGCCGCCCTAGGATTAATTCCCATTTTGACATCGGGAGATAGATTGTGTCGTCTATTTTAGATACTCATTTGTAGACTTTCGAGGTGAGTTTAGGGTTATTTAAATTCATGAGTTGTGTCACAATGAGTGGAAGTTCAAGGTCCAATTGGTTCAGGCGGTACTTAGCAGTTATTACGGATTTAAGATCCCTGTATTCTAGAAACGTACTGTTGCTGATCTCATGATTCGATGATAGAGATGAGAGGGAGATGAATCCTTTATCCTTCCAAGAATTGAAGCACACCATGCTTTTATTTAATAGAATATCAGGATTGTTCTAAATGGGGGTGAGTTTACATAGAAATATTGTATAGTTGTTTTTTTTTTAAGAAATTCCCACCAGACTGTTAGTGTTGAGCTGATGTTTAAACTTCTGAAACACGTGTGGCGTTTAATACCTGAACTAAAAAAAAGTAGATCGGAAATTTTAAGGTTCTTGCAGAGAGTTTGCTCTATATCTATCCAAGATTCGTCCAATAGGCCAGGTTTAAGCCATTTTAAGATATAATGCAGTCTACTTGCCAATAAGTAATCCTGAAAATTAGGTAGGTCCAAGCCACCTCTGTCTTTTGACTTCTGAAGTGTTTTCAAACTAATCCTGGGTGGTTTGCTCTTCCAGAGGAATTGAGAGATAGAGGTGTCTAGAGATTTGAACCAAGTGGTCGGAGATTTGGTTGGAATCATAGAGAACAGATAATTAATTTTGGGTACAATTATCATTTTAATTGTGGCCACTCTCTCCCCATTAGTCCAATGGGAAGAGTTTTCCACCTGATGAGGTCTGCTTCGATAGTTTTAAAAAGTTGGGTGTAATTTAATTGGAATAGCTCAGAAAGATAGGGGAAATATTTATTCTTAGGCATTTTATGTTGCCTGCTTGTAATTTAGTTTGAGGGCGGGTTTTGAAAATTGGAATTAATTGATAAAACTGTGCACTTTGTCCAATTTACAAAGTATTGAGAGACTGAGGAAAATTTATTAATCAGAGAAATTGTTTTACAAATTGAAGACAGTGAGCAAGACAATTGAAGACAATAAAGACAGCGAATGAGGGTGACAATGGGCCGCCTTGTCTGGTTCCTCTTTGAAGGTGGAAGTTTGCTAACATGTGATTATTTGTTCTAACTCGTACATTGTTATGCACTCGTGCATACAGCTATTCAAGATTTTGATCCAGTTAGTAAAGGACTGTTCAAAGCTAAATTTATTTATTTTTTTATTATTATTATTTATCTTGGACAGGTAGCATGTTCTCAAATCAACATAAACACTATTTTGTACAGCAACTCAATAGGAATAATAACAAGGTATGACAAGTGCAGAAATCAAAGTTTCTAATGTCCAAGAAGGAGTGGGGGAAAGAAAACTTATTTAACCCCACCCCCAGTGCTCATATGATACATATTTAATTCATTTTATATTGTTTTAACCTTAAGACAATTAAATGAAAGGATACGGACCTGGTTACTAGTACCAACATAATAGTACCAACATAATAGGGAGCAGTAGTAAGATAAAAAGCTAGTTCTACAGTAGGGGAAAAAACAAAAGAAAAACACACACACACACAAAGAATACACTCCAACAGAAGACAGTGATATAATTACTTTAGACATTTCATATACTGTGACCAAATTATATATTTATAGTTTAGTTTGAACGTATTTACATTTTGATATTGCTTGTAGGATTTGTCTACAAGTAGACTATTCCAGAGTTTTACACCACGTACAGACATGCAAAAGCTTTTTTTAGTGGTTCTCACTTTGGGCAGTTTAAATTCTCCTATTACTCTCAGGTTATGTGATTTTTCATTCAGATTAAATAAACTTTGTAATTTTTTTGGCAGTAGTTTGTGGTATGCTTTAAATATTGTGATTGCTGAGTGGTACTGAGAAAGGTCTTTAAATTTTAAGAGTTTAGAATGTGCAAAGAGGTTGTGAGTATGATCCCAAAAAAAACAGCTTTATGTATAAAAGCGTAGTGCTCTTTTCTGTAAGACAGTTAAGGGTATTAGTGTCGTCTGATAGGTATTCCCCCATACTTCAACACCATAAGTGAGATACGGAAGAACCATCAAGCAATATAATGTGTGCAAGGAGCTGAAATCAAGGTGATGTTTAATTTTATTTATTATAGAGAGACTTTTGGATATTTTTGCTTTTACATGTCTGACGTGGGGTTTCCGAGACAGTTTATTGTCTATGATGATTCCCAAAAATTTTGCTTCATCTACAGTCTCAAATTGGACATTTTTAATTACAATTGGTTGTTTGGAGCTTGTTTTTGTGTTTCCAAAGAACATGACTTTAGTTTTGTTCAGATTAAGAAATAATTTATTAAAATCCATTCACTTCTTTATTTTGTTGAGCTCTGTATTGACTGTACTGATAAGTTCATTGCAATTATGACTGCTATAGAATATATTTGTATCATCTGCAAACAGTATGAGTTTTAGCGACTGTGATACCATAAGAATATCGTTTATGTAGATATTAAAAAGTTTTGGTCCCAAGACGGAGCCTTGGGGAACACCACAAGAAATACTAAGAGTCTCAGATGAAGTAGACCCTATTTGTACATATTGAGTTCTTTCAGTTAAATAGCTTTGTATCCATTCCCCAGCGATTCCCCTTATTTCGTGTTCTTGTAATTTTTGAAGTAATATTGCATGATTGATTGTATCAAAAGCTTTCTTTAAATCTATAAAAATTCCACCTTTCAGGTGAAAAAACAGCTGGAGAAGCTAAACCAGCACAAAGCAGCCGGCCCAGATGGCATCAACCCCCATACCCTGAGGACCTGTGCGCTCCAGCTGTGTGGGGTTCTCCAGCACCTCTTCAACCTGAGCCTCAGGCTGGAGAGGGTCCCGCTTCTCTGGAAGACATCGTGCCTGGTCCCTGTACCCAAGAAACCATCTTCCTCTCACCTCAAGGATTTCTGTCCAGTTGCCCTCACATCTCATGTGATGAAAGTGCTGGAGAGGCTGGTGTTAGCCCACATGAGACCGCTGGTGAATTCCTCTCTGGACCCCCTGCAGTTTGCCTACCAGCCACGCCTGGGTGTTGACAACGCTGTCATCCATCTGCTGCAGCGAGCTCATTCACATCTGGATGGGGGTGGAGGCATGGTGAGAATCACCTTCTTTGATTTCTCTAGTGCCTTTAACACCATCCAGCCCTCATTACGGGGTGATAAGCTGCGGCTGATGGGTGCTGGTGCGTTCCCCGTCTCCTGGATCACTGATTACCTGACGGACAGGCCACAGTTCGTCCGGCTGGGCAAAGTCAGGTCTGATGTGGTTTTAAGTGGTGTGGGAGCCCCACAGGGCACGGTGCTCTCTCCATTCCTCTTCACATTGTACACTTCAGACTTCCAGCACAACTCCGATTCATGCCACCTACAGAAATTCTCTGATGACTCTGCAGTTGTAGGTTGTATAAGTGGTGGGCAGGAGGAGGAGTACAGGAGGGTGGTGGATGGATTTGTGGTGTGGGCGGGAGAGAATCACCTACTGTTTAATGTAGACAAGACCAGGGAGATGGTGATTGACTTCCGGAAGAGGAGGAGGACTGCTTTGCAGCCGCTCTGCATTCTGGGTAGAGATGTGGAGGTGATTGAGGAGTACAAATACCTTGGAGTGACCATCGACAGTAGACTGAGCTGGAGGAGCAACAGTACTGCTGTGTACAAGAAGACTTGCAGCCGACTTTACTTTCTAAGGAAGCTGAGGTCCTTCAATGTGTGCGGCAAGATCCTGGAGACCTTCTACCAGTCTGTGGTGGCCAGCACCTTGTTCTTCTCTGTCATCTGCTGGGGGAGCAGCATCGCTGCCAGTGACACCAACAGACTGAATAAACTAATCAGACTGGCTGGCTCTGTCATTGGCAGCAAACAGGACTCACTTGAGGCAGTGGTAGAGAGGAGGTCACTGAACAAACTTTTGTCCATCATGGAAAACCATGACCATCCTCTCTACCCACTCCTGGACGAACAACGGAGCTCCTTCTCCAAGAGGCTCAGACAGCTCCGCTCGAGAACATCTCGTTACCGGAGGTCTTTCTTTCCGTACGTGATCGGGCTCTACAACGACTCACTTAGCAGATAGGAAGTTGTTGCTGTGACACACAAATATCCCCTGTGTGGGATCAATAAAGTATATTCTGATTCTGATTCTGATTTTTACCATGTATTGCACTTGTTATTTCCTCAGTTGCGTCAAGTACAGCCATTGAGGTAGGTCTTTTTGTCGTAAATCCATGTTGACCTTCATTGATAATGTGATGTTTATGTATAAAGTTTTCCAGGCGTGTATTGAACAGTTTTTCCAGTATTTTTGAGAATTGAGGTAACAGAGAAATCGGTCTGTAGTTGGTAAAATCATGTTTATCTTCACTTTTACGGATAGGAATTATTTTTGCCATTTTCATTTTTTTTGGAAACTGTCCGGATTGAAATGATAAGTTACAAATGTGTGTTAAAGGTTTGACAATGTTATTGATGACCTGTTTGACTAATCTCATATTAATGTCATGACAGTCTCTTGATGATTTACTTTTGCACCTACTAACAGTATTTATTACTTCTTTTTCAGTTGTTGGAGAGAGAAACATGGTAGATGGATTTCTTTCAATATCATTTTAACAGTGCACGGTGTCAATTTTGTTAATTTTTGATGCCAACTCAGGACCAACATTTACAAAATATTTATTAAAATAATTTGCCACATCTATTCTGCTTCTGACTTTGTGATTTTCGGTAATGAAGTACTCTGGATATTCTGACTTCTTATTTTTTTGTTTAAGCAAAGCATTCAATACATTCCACATTTTTTTCATGTTATTTTGGTTCTCATACAACAGTCTTCAATAATATAATTGCTTGCTTGTTCTAATTATGTCTATTAGTTTATTTTTGTATTTTTTATATCTTTGTTCTGTTGCTTTGGTTTTTGTTTTTATAAATATTTTATACAAGTTATTTTTCTTTTTGCAAGCATTTATGATTCCTTTTGTCAGCCACGGCTTGTTTTCACATCTATAGTTTACTTTCATTTCCTTTAAGAAACAGTGATTGTTATAATGAGTCAGAAATAAATTCAAGAAATTATTGTAAGCTTTGTCAACATCTGTCTCTTCATAAATTCCGGTCCAACCCTGTTGACTTAAGCTGTTGTTGAGAGAGTTGATTGTTTCTTCAGTTAGTATTCGTTTTAGAAAGGGTTCAGTAGATCTAGGTTGTTTTTTAAAATAAGATTCTGAGACAGTGAAGATGGGTAAATGATCTGTAATGTCAGCGATAAAGAGTCCACTTGTAATCTGACTTTCCATGTTATTAATGAAGATGTTATCTATTATTGTGGCACTATGTGATGTTTTTCTACTTGATTTGGTTATTCTTGGATACAGTGACATAGAATGCATTGTGTTTATGAAGTCATCAATACTTTTCTGCTTGGTTGTGTTTAACAAGTCAAAGGTTGTAATCATCACAAATGTACAAGGTTTTCTGAGTCACACCAGAGTAAAGTTTCTCCATCCATTCAATAAAATTCTCAACACTTGAACTTGGTGAACGATACACAACACTTACAATGATGTTTTTTGTCTTTTTTCTTTGGATTTCTATTGTTAAACACTCCATAACATCATTTATAGCAACAGTCATATTTGATAATAAAACATGTTCTAATGAAGTGTGGACATGCAGAGCAACCCCTCCTCCCGTTTTCTTTTCTCTATTCTTTGTTATCATTATGTAATTTTCCATATCATAATAGCTATGAGAGTTTTCATTGAACCATGTTTCTGTCATTGCAATGATACTGAACGGATGAGTGAATTCTTCAAGAAAATCACAAATGGAACTGAAATTAGCTTGCATACTTCTGCTATTAAAGTGTATCATTGATAGTTTTCCTTCTAAATTAATATTACTTCCAAACAGTTTGTGTTCATAGTATTTGCAGTTTATAGGAGAACTTATGAAGAAATTTGCATCTGGGTCTATTTCTGCTGTTGGATCAAGTGTGTCTGTGTCTTCTACTGTGAAGGTGTCCAGTTCTTTTTGGTTCTGTTGTAGTAGTTCTTGGAGTTTTTCCATCCTGCTGTTTTTTTATGTAGGTTATGCATGAGGTGTTTATTGAGTTAGGTTACCTGGTGTTGGAATCGTTCCAGTTCCTTTATGTTTCTCACCAGTAACACTCTTGCTTCCTCTGGGCTGCCGTTGAGTTTCTTGTTAAACTCATCCAAACATCTCCTCTTTTTGTGTGTCTATTTTGAAAAAAAGGTTTCATATCCGTACAATTTGTCCAAAAGTTCTTTCTCCTTCATCATCCAAGTCTCCGACACAGCAACAACTGAAAATTTCTCCTCAAATTTGTTTAAATAGTCTTTGATCATAGAAAAAATACTGTAGAGACTCCGACTGTTGAAGTGTATGAGAGAGAACCCCTTCATTTCCACGTTGAAATTATCCTCAGAGTAGTATTCACAGTCACAGAGAGTGTTACTGAAACAATGAATCTCTGGGTCGATGTCATTAAGGGCGCTATTAAGAACCAGTTAATTTGATCAAAAGCTTTTTCAGCGTTCAGTGAAATAATTGTTGCTTTTGGGTAATTGATGGCTGTGTAATTGATTAGGTTAATAATGTGCAAATCAGTGGAGGAATGTGTACCTTTAATAAATCCTGTTTTCAAATTATTTTAAGGTGTGCATTAATTAGGGAAATGGGTCTATAGCTAGAAGATAATGTGGGGTTCTAAAGATGTTATTTGCGCTTCCTGTAGTGTAGGTAAGTTGTTGTTATCTAGAAAATTATTAATGTCTGTCAGGAGAGTAGTCTGTTCCCCTCTGTGTTCTATTTCTCCCTCCCTCTTGTCTGTGTGTGTACACAAGACACACCTGAAACTCATCTACCCATCTGCTGGAGCATACATTAAATGGATCAGTTTTTGACACACTCTTTGCCAGATCGTTTGTTTATCATGCTTGACCTGTTATCCGAACCTGAGTAGTTTATCCATTTTTGTCTTCTTTATTTGGACTTTTTATCAATCTAATAAATCTGCTTTGTGATTTTTTTTTTTCATCTGAGCCTGTCTGTTGTGTCATGGGTATATTTTGGCCTCAGCTCCACATCATGACAGAACGATCTGGCCCAAAACATTGACCCTCTTGACACAAACCCAGACCAGAGAGTTATTCACAATGCTGTTTCTCATCAAGGAATACTACTGGGACAGCATGAACAAAGTATCTGCACCTTGTTTGAAGTCAATCAGCAACTCTCAAGACAAGTTTCTGAACTCACTCATCAACTCTCAGGATATCTGTCTCTCCAAGCTGACAGGTGACTTGCCCTCTGCTCTTCACATCCATCCCACGTTCCATGTTTCCCTGCTTATACCTGTTGTCTCCAGTGACCTTTGCCCTCCTGCCGATCCTCCTCCTCCCGCCCGCGTTGTGGGCGGTTCTCCTGCCTCTACTGTACACCGTCTTTTGGATGTGCGTCGGCGCGGCAGGAGGCTTCAGTACTTGGTTGATTCGGAGGGGTATGGTCCAGAACAACTGTCGTGGGTCCCACATTCTCGCATTTTGGATGCTTCCCAAGCTCACGTCCAACCTCCTCAAACTGAATTCTGATAAAACCAAGGTTCTTCTCACCGGCTCCAGATCCACATTTTCCAAAGTCGACAGTTTCTCTCTCCCAATTGACAATTCTTTTATTTCCCCTTCCCCTCAAGTCAAGAGCCTGGGTGTCATCATTGATTCCTCACTGTCCTTTCAATCCCACATAAATAATATCACCCGGTCTGCTTACTTTCATCTTCGCAACATTAATCGTCTATGTCTTTCCCTCACGTCCCACACCGCTGCCATCCTTTTCAACAGTCTCGTCACCTTTCGTCTGGACTATTATAATTCACTTCTCTTTGGCCTCCCTCAGAAATCTCTCAATAAACTTCGGCTAGTACAAATCTCCTCTGCCCGCATAATCTCTGTAACCTGCTCTTTTCATCACATCACCCCAGTTCTTCAGCGAATTCACTGGCTCCCAGTTGAATCCAGAATCATCTTCAAAATTCTCATTCTCACTTTCAAAGCCATCCATAATCTTGCTCCTTCATACCTCTCTGATCTTGTCCATATGGCTACCTCCTCTTGCTCTCTTGCTCTTTCACATCTCTCTGATCTTGTCCATATTGCTATCTCCTCTCTTTTTCTCAGGTCATCTGCATCCATCTTACTGTCCCCCCCATCCGTGTGCACAACGGGGGGCAGAGCCTTCAGCCACTCTGCTCCACGACTCTGGAACACACTTCCCCCTGACATCCGCAACTTAGGCTCTTTCCCTCTGTTCAAATCTCGTCTCAAAACTCACCTCTTCAAATCTGTCTCCCGTCTTTAATCCTCTTCATTCTTCCTCCTGTCTCTTGAGATGTTGTCTTTTATATTTTTTTATCTATTGTTCTTTTTATTTTGTTGTACAGTGTCCTTGAGTTTCCAGAAAGGCGCTTTTAAATAAAACTAATTATTATTATTATTAAGACCAAGATCCTCCATATATTGTTTAACAGAGTTTGTGGATTTTAATTTAAGTTTTAGTCACGTTTTCATCCTCTCTTTATAGTTTCGTTTTAGTCACGTTTTAGTCACGTTTTAGTCACGTTTTAGTCACGTTTTAGTCACAAAAACCCAAAAGAGTTTTTGTCTAGTTTTCGTCAGGGGAGACTTAGAACGTTTTTAGTCTAGTTTTAGTGTTAAAAAAAAAAAAAAAAACTTTAACAATCGTGTCTTTATTACTGAGAATAACACAGGTTGTTTGTTTTTTAAAAAAAAAAACTCTGCCAAGCTTTAACTTGCGCAAAACAGCGAACATTGTAAAACAGCGTAAATAAATAGAAATTTTTCAGTGAGTGAGGAAGGTTGTAACTTATGAATACTTAAAAATGACACCTCTTAATAACCCTATAAACAAAGTAAACACTGCAGTGTGTCTTTAAATCAGCCCTTAGCGCAACCAAGCTAACTAGGATGTTAGCAGCGCCGCAAGCCAGCATTAGCTTGAAGTTAGCATGCTTTTTGCACAAAATATGTGGAAAACTTTAAGTTTCTGACCACCAAGCTCCTTTGCTGCTGTTTTCACCATGGTTTGTGACTTCCTCGTGTTGGAGGTGTGTTGTGTAGACGGTGTGAACGTGCAGCATTGTGGGGGGCGTGCCGCCATGAGAGACAGAATTCAGCTGCTGTGTTTTTTCTTTTCACAGACAGAAATGTGAAAGTCTATTTCATTACGTTTTTGTAATTTTTGTAATTTCAGCAGAAACTTGCAAACGTCTTGTCACGTTTTTGTCGGCAAAAAAATTGCATTTATTTTGTTATCGTTACGTCATCGTCATAAAAAAATGCTTCGTCAACGAAATCATTTAGTTTTCGTCATCGTTGACTAAAACAACACTGCCTGTCAGTTGTTGGATCTAAAGCCAAAGTCCCCTCCTATATGTGTATTCAGAAAATGTGGGGAAAAAAGAATGAAAGAAAGCGGAATCATCTATTTAGGGGGCGTACATGTTAGCTAATCAGAATGTTATATTTTGAATAAAAACGGTGAGTATTATATACCTCCCTTCTGTGTCTAAGACTGTTGATTTCTGTGTATTTAATTTTTCTATTTATGAGGATAGCTACTCCTCTTTGTCTAGAATTGTAGCAAGCTGAGTATATGTTAGGAAAGTCTGTTGTGGAGAGGACATCCACTGATGAACTGGACATACGAGTTTCTTGAAGAAAAGTCAAGTCTGCCTGAAGGTCTTTTAATTTACTAAAAAAAAATTAGCCTCTTTTCTCTGGTCCCAGCTCCGTGCACATTCCATGTGATTAACTTAAGAGTGGACATCCAGTTATTAGGGATAGAGTGAATGAGTGTCTAATGTTGAATGGTAAATAAAATAAGTGTGTACAATCTGAATGTGTTAGTTGTGACTCGCTATGTGTGCTGTTTTTATGTGTGTGTTTGTAATAATGGATGTGTGAATGTGTGTTTGAGTGTGTTACATGAGTCAGCATTAATGTAAGCATCAATATAGAAGTATGGTTGGGTAATATGGCAGCATAGGTGAGGGGGGAGGGGAGGGAGATAGAGAGTGTGAAAAGGGGGGTTCAAGAGGGCTTCTGTGGGAGAGATGATGGGAAAAAAAAAAAAAAAACAAAATAGAACAAACCCATAAATATTGGCCTGTTTCAAGGTGGCGAGAGACTGGTGGCGACTTTAACTATGGTGAGTAAACTCTGTGCTCAGTAAGTTATGCCCAGTGGATAAATTAATACAAAACATAGCTTATTAACAGTGCGAAGTGTGTGAGTGGTGTGGATACGTATTCGCTTTAGTAGAGCCAGGGAGTGGGGTTTCGGTCACGGTGAAGTTATTCATTTATGAATACTTTGTCCACAGAAATGACAGCGCGGGCCCCTTCAGAAAGATATTTTTCTTCTGATGGGCGATAAGATCTTTCTGCGCTCCAGGATTTCTTTGGGGAACTGATCATCCATTCTGAAGTCAGTCCCACGGAGCTGATTCCCACAATGCTGCACCTCTTCTTTTTCTTTGTGCAGCACAAACTTCGCCACGATGGGTCTTGGTCTGCGGCTTTAACTTTCTCTTCTGGAATCTTCAGCTGGTTTTGGATGAAGTTTTTTTACTTCTTCCGTATTTTCTCCTTGCTTTTCTGCTATCCCCATAAACACCAGGTTGTCTCTCATGGATCTTGACTGAAGATCCTGTAAGGACTCTTTGATCTTCTTTTTCTCGTCCGACAGCCTTTTCATTCCATCCGTAAGTGTTTTAACCGACACCTTCAGGGCTTCATTGTCTGAGGTCAGGGCTACAATCTGTTTCTGGCTGAAATCCAGAGAGACTCTGAGCTCTTGGAATTCTTTGTGAAAAACCTCCAACAGCAAAAACGATCATCCAAGCCAATTAGCTTAGCATCAATGCTTTATAACATGTCCCAAGCGGTGGAGTCAGGTTGGCTGGTCGGAGAAGAGGCTCCGGACGATGTTTCCGGGGGGGACCTCTTGCTTGAGGAGGCTTCATTCACGGTGTTGGCGGATTTCCCCATCACGATCCGGATGAAGGCTTGGTCAATGAACGAGGATAGGCTTTCTCATTCTCTGGGTCCTCTCCTTCCTTACGGTGAGGAACCAGAGGGTCAGAATAAATGGGCATCTCAGCACTGTAAGGACAATATCCACTGGTTCCCCCCAGTGGGTATATCTCCATTTCTCTTCATTCTGTACACATACGACTGCAGGAACACCATCCCAGGAATAACATACATCAAGTATTCAGATGACACTGTTATCATGGACACTACCAACACCAATGGACTGCTGCAGGCTGAACTGGACACCTTTTCCCTGTGGTATAAGGACAATTGTTTGGACTTAAATGTGTTAAAAACCAAAGAAATGGTCTTCTCATTCCACCATGGACTCACCACCTTCCCTACACTGACAGTTAATAATGAAGCATTAGAAAAGGTTCACTCATACAAATATCTTGGTACCATAGTTGATCACAAACTCACTTTTTAACTCAACACAGAAAATATTTTTTCCAAATGTCAACAACGTCTCTTTTTCCTCCGTAAACTTCGCAAACTTCAGGTTCATCCATCCATTCTTGCAGTCTTTTACAAATGCTTCATCCAGTCCATCCTCACATTCAATATGACAGCCTGGTTTGGTTCACTCAGTGTCTCACATCACAATACTCTCAATAAGATCATTAAAATCAGCAGTAAAATAATTGGACATCAACAAGAATCACTCACTTCCTTCTACAATAACCAAGTCCTGAGAAAAGGTACTCCGATCGCCACGTACAGTTCACACATTCTGCACTCTCACGACACCTTGCTACCATCTGGTCGTAGGTTTGGATCCCTGGCACTTAAGACCAAGAGAGCCATATCGAGCTTCATACCTATTCAATCCGACTGCTGAATGGCTGAGCGGCCTTGTGACGGGTGGCCATGTACTGAGGAAATTATAAGTAAATGCTCTTATTTATTAATTTTATTGTTCCATTCTATTTTTATTTATTTATATTTTTGGTGTTTTATGATGTGTTTAATGAATGTATTTTTTATGCGTTTTTCTGTGTTTGTCCCGGCACTCTGTCTGCAAATGAAGTTCCTCACGTATAAATAAAGTTATTATTGATATTGATTTCCAAATCTTCCTAACTGCTATCCAGGTGTAGTCGGGTTGTAGCGCGGTTGAAATAGAACGGTAGCGTAACTTTTTGTTCCAGGTGGAGAAAAAAAGAACTGTCGCTCGGGTTTTTACTTAAAATTTTAACAGCACAACATCTGATTTTTCAAATATTCGCCAGGTCTCTACTTTTCTGACTAACAACATGTCTCTCGTGGAAGCTTTCGTGTCTTTGGAAGCTTCCGTGTCTTTCGTATAGATGATATGGTTGAGCGACTGGGCAAGGCCAGATATCTAACCACCATAGATCTCTGTAAGGGCTATTAGCAGGTGCCACTCACTGAACGCTCAAAAGAACTGAGTGCCTTCCAGACTTCATGGAGCCTGTTTGAGTTCTCAGTCATGCCCTTTGGATTGCATGGAGCTCCAGCGACATTCTGGAGACTGATGGGTCAGGTACAGTCTCAAATGAATGATTTTGCTGCAGCGTACCTTGAAGCTAGCTCTAGCGACATGGAATGTCACTTCTCGGGCGGGGAAGGATCCTGAGCTGGTGAGCGAGGTCGAGTGGTTACAGCTAGATATAGTTGAACTCGCCTTGACGCACAGTTTGGGCTCTGGAACCAGGCTTCTTGACAGGGGCTGGACCCTGTTCTGTTCTGATGGATCAGGTACTGTCTGAAATGAATGATTTTGCTGCAGCATACCTTGATGATATCATCATTTTCAGTTTTACTTGGGAAGAACATCTAGAACACTTGGGAAGAGTTTTGGAACGACTCAACTCTGCCGGGTTGACTACAAATCCAGCAAAGTGTGCCTTTGGCAAAGATGAGGTGGAGTATCTTGGAGTCACAATTGGAAAGGGAGCGATAAAGCCACAAGTGAATAAATTTGCTGCCATAGCGACTTGTTCCTTGCCAGATACCAGGAAACAGTTAAGATCATTTTTGGGTATGGCAGGATTCTATCACCGTTTTGTTGCCCATTTCTCTGCCAGGGCTGCTCCCTTGACGGATCTCACCGGCTCCCGAAGCCCGAACAAGATCCACTGGACAAAGGAGGCGAGGGCAGCTTTTGTCGACCTGCGACACTCTCTTAGTTAGTAAGAGCCCAGTTTTGCACAGCCCTGATTTTGACAAAATGTTTGTCCTTCAGACTAATGCTTTGGAGAGGGGTTCGGGAGCTGTCCTGCTGCAGGGACCATCAGAAGAGCGCCACCCAGTGGCCTTTATCAGCCACAAGTTATTTCCAAGGGAGGTCCGGTATTCAACTGTGGAAAAAGAGGCATTGGCCATCAAGTGGGCACTCGAATATTTTATGTACTATCCTCTTGGAAGTGAGTTCACTCTGGAGACACACCACAAGGCTCTGCAGTGGATCGAGAAGATGAAGGACACAAATGGAAGAATTACACTGTGGTATCTTGCCATACAGCCGTACAAACTCCAAATTCACCACATCCCCCGCAATGACAACCTCATTGCAGATTGTATTTCTCGCCGTGTCAGCGAGAAATCTGAAGAGGGGGCGTGTGTGATGGCTAGGGCTGGACTCTTAACCGGACCAATCGCAGACCTTGTTATTCAAATGCGTAATGACGATTTTCTGACCAAAACACGTGACCCACCTGGATCGTAATGAGTGACAGTGAGTTTTAGGCATGAACAGAGAGAGAAACATATAGCGATGTAATTTATTTTCAACTTTTCTGTTGGTAAACTGTATTTCTAAGGTTTGGGATTATATTTTTTGCCAAAAAAAAAAACATTTGTTGTGCATATTTTTTATAGAAAAATGTATACTTACAGCCAAAAATATGAAAATATAAATTTGAAAAATTATGAAAAAAAATTATCTGTGGAGGTATTTAAAGTCACAGAAACACAAATGTGCATTTTTATCACTAAAAAATGTGATAGAATTGCACAAATTCAAGCACATTTTTGGATGGCTTTTTCCGAATGGACATTTTTATACTAAAAGGTCAATAAACCAAAAACACTTGTACCTGGAGATCTGAAACTTTACACATATGTTGTCAGCAAGATTATTACCATACTTACGCAAGGAATTATGCCTACTAAGAAGTATGTCTTGGCTGGGAACATTGAAAAATGAACAAAATTAGGCGAGGTTAAAAATGTACAATTTTTTTTATGTTTGAACTACTGTAGGATAGGTCCTGAAGCTCTGACATTCTCCATGTACATATATGCAGACAATAGAAGGTCTAAGCTTTATTTTGATGTATAGTACAAACAAGTGACTTGAAAGATGCTGCTGTAATAAGCAATGGCATTTGGGTATGTCCAACTATTGTGCACAGTCAAAGATACTGTCGGTGGGAGTTAACAGGTTAATGCTGGTTTAGATTTAGTGCACATGTTTGGTTTATGTTGTTGATTCACATTAATTTGATTTTCTCAAGTTTTGCAGGTGCTCCAGTTCCTGGGCTGAAGGATCACCTGCTGTTCTGGGCTGGAGCTACCTACTGTAATTGGACTGAACAATTTCACCTTTAGGGGTGAAATTGGTTTTTGTTAGCTTAGATTTTGTTAAGCTGTTTTGTTAACCCCCTTTTTTGTGTTGGCAGTGGTTTGGTAAACTTTCATTTAAGGTTGTGCTTTTTTCAGACAGGAAGATCTGTTTTGTTTGAGTTAATTATCTTTTGTTAGATCTTATCTTGAGTTGAGTTTGTTACTTTGACATTTTTTATAATTGCTAAACATTTTTGACATTTTTTGGGTTAAATAAAAAGAACCCTTTTTTACTTAAAACCATGTGCCTGTCTGTTTGCACTGCTTGGTCCATCACAGGGTCTAAATGAAAAGATCTACCCCAGTGAAGATGATTTAGTAAGAAAAGAACATTTAAACGTGGACAACAACAAACAGTGAAGACATTCAGTCGTTCAATCCTGGATCTTGTTGTACTCCTTTCTACAAGCAATATGGACATTTGATATAGCGGCCTCACTTAAACACCCCAGGTGGGAAGTGCAATGTAACCTGTTTAGTTTGAAAAGTTTTTTGTTTGTGATCTGGTTCATATTTTATAGTTACTGAGCCTGCCTAGTGGCTTTTTTTTTTTTTAACTGTAATCTGAGTTAGTTTTGTTGGTCATCTAGTGGTGGATTTTACTACGACAACTGTTTACCTGGAAGTCGTGAGTACGTATGATCGACAGAAGCCATTTTGAGTTGTTTTTTCTTAGTTGAAGTGCTTTTTACACGTTTCTCCCTAAAAAAACCTAATTAAAGTCAACGGTTTGTTTCTTCATAGAAGGATGGGAGTGTGTTTCGCTTCCTAGCTGAGTCAGTTCATGGAAGACCTCATTGCTTCGTGAGGCCAGGAAAAAGCTTGTTTCCGTTCAATTCCTAAAGTAGGAGCGAGTTTTTAAACAATAGTAATTCTGTGTGGAGTTTGCATATTCTCCCCGTGTATGTGTGTGTTTTCCCCGGTTCCCTCCCACTCTTGTAAAACATGCATTTGAGGTTGATTGACTGCAATGAAGTTGCCTCAAGGAATGAGTGTGTGTGGATGTTTTTTTGTGTGTGTGGACCTGCAGCAGACTGGCGATCTGTTTGTGATGTACCTTGCCTCTTGTCTGAAATCAGCCGGGATAGGCTCCGGCACCCCCAAGATCCCATTAGTGATAAGCTGTTCTGAGTATAAAATACTCAGACTGAGACTGAAGCTTGTTTTCCGGTCTTTATTTATTTTCTTCAATAATCAGTCAGTAGCCTAGGTAAAAACGTTTAAAAAAAACCACACACACACACATTAAGTTTACACAACACTCCGGACAAACAAGGAAATGAGCGATCCCGGCTATTTAGTGCCTAAACAAGAGTCACTTCTTACCGGCTGCCTCTTCAACAGATGAATTGTAGATGCTCTAACGTGCACAGGCGAGCAAGCGCATACTTTACACTCACACTCACGGCTTGTATCCTGCCGGTGTTTTTCCTGAATGAACTGAGTGCGTCGCCATTAAATGTCCGACGCAGGGCGCTCAACTGCTCCACAGTTCCCCCTCACGTGATACAGACGGACGCTCTGCGATACACCTCCCACTCGAGCTTCTTGTGTACGCGCAATGAAGGTCGCACGATTTGAAGTGCTTGTTAGAAAGTCTGTTCTTCGGCAGGGAGAAGGACAACGAGTTATCGAACGTCCCGATGAAGTACTGCGCTGTTAAATATCTTCTTGTCGTTCTGAGATCGAATCTTTGTAGTAGCAGATTTTTGCTTTGGATGTGGTACGCTGTCTCCTGGGGCAATAAGAACGTCCACGGCTCGCACGACGCCCTTACGATCCGGAAATGCAGCCACGACTCTTCTTAGACAAACCTGACCTCGCAGAGAGTTTTGATCGCACAGCCACACAACGTCTCCAACAGCAACATTCTGCTCTCGTGTGTGCCACTTGCTTCTGATGAAGAGATTAAGACCGGCGAGTTGGCACCATGCTCTCCAGAAGTTGTTGACTTGTGTCTCGATTTTCTGTAGACGCTTAAAAGAATAGTTTTCAAAACTGAAGGTCTTAACATCCCCGTTGTGACACGCTCGCCCCAAGAGCAGAGTATTTGGTGTCACATACTGGATGCAGTCCTCTTGACTTTAAATTCTTGCGTCAATTGGTCTCTCATTTGCTAAATTTGCAGCTATTTGAAGCACCGTCAGGAACTCACTGAATGTCAGATTGGTTGATTTGTTTAGACTTTGAAGGGCTCTCTTCGGGATTCGAACAGCAGCCTCTGCAGCTCCATTCCGATGCGGAGAATCAGCAGGAAGCACTTTCCAAGTCCAGTCCGTACCATTCCGGATAGCATATTCTTCTAGTTCAGTTTTACTTTGTGCTTGCAGGAACTCGTACAGATCTTCGAGTACAGATTTCGCCCAAATGAAGTTGGTCCAGGATCTGACCAAATCTTCTGGGGGTGTCCTCTTAGAGCAACAAACCTTTGATAAGCCATTAGAAAGCTCTCTGTAGACATACTGTTGACAAGCTCAATGTGTAGTGCTCTGCTTGCCATACAGCTGAATACAATGCCCCAAGCTTTCATGTTTACTCTTCTTTTAATATCGTCTCTCACCATGTAAGGACCGAACATGTCAACCGCAGTAAACTGAAAAGGTGCGGCAGGCTTTGTTCTTTCGACGGGCAGATCACCCATTACTTGATTGCAATGCTGTCCAAACCATAACAGATCAATTGATGAGATCTCAGTGTACCTTTCAGGGTGCCAACCCGAATTTTCAGAAGGTAACAGTCACCTGCATGCCACCAACTCCATGGACAACCAGAGTGACATCCTCGCTTCGCAGGTTTAGCTCGTTTGCTGCCTCATGGGTTATGTAGTTGGTGTCGGACGCCAAATCTATTAGCGTTCCTATCTGCTGTCCTGCATTAGCGGTAACCTCAAGGATCATCATGATGACGGGAAACTCCTGTAAGCTATCTTCTCCCAGCAACTGCTTGCTCACAACTGAGTTGAGTGTCTTCGCTGTTGCGTTACAAAAGACATTTCTGCATTGCTGGGCCAATTCTGGGCTTAGTCTTGTTAAGAACGCTTCCTGGTCTTCAGTGCATTTCTTACCAACTTGTGATGATGGACTTGACTTTGACTTCTTCCTGATTGTACCCTTATTCCCGGGATTTGGACACAGGAAGTAGTGATGTTTTGCCTTTCCTTGACAGCACTCATTTTTACAGAAGAAGGATTCTTTACATTCGCCTTGATCGTGAGCTTCGAGACAATCTTGACAAACTCCAGTTTTTTTAACTGCTTCTTTCTTCTCTTCCAGCATAAGAGCTTTGAATTTCCTGCACCTGTACAGTTTCTGCTTGTGCCCACTCTCTTCACAAACAACGCATGCTCCTCAAGGGTTAGTTGTTTTAGTGGCTTTAGTTCTGGCATGCTTTTGCTGTACTTTTGCCTCTTTTCTTGAAGGTGCTTCATCTCTTAATTGCTCCAACTTCTCAGATTCCTTCTTGACTCCTCAGGAATGAAAGCAGGACATCAAAGCGGTCTTTTGGGGGTCCTGTGCCCCTTTTTTCTGCCACAAACATGAGCCACTCCTTCTTAAGTACATCAGGAAGCTTGCTTTCTAAGGATTTGGTCATTAAAGGATTTTTTAGCGCACCTGTATCGCCAAGCTCATTCAGATCATGTAAAGCTTTTTCAACCACTCTGATCAGATCCACAATCTTCTTAGGTTGATGACATTTCACTGAAGGCAAAATTTGGAGCTCCTCAACGATTTCCAAAGCTATAGCAGTTTTATTTCCAAATCGATTCTCCAACATTCTGAAAACTTCTTCTGCCGAGCCGCATATTGATAAGCAAAGATTCTTTGCCACCTTTTCATCTAGACTGTCGAGTAGCCGAAACTTGAGAACTTCCTTGGAACCAGTAGGCTCTCCCTGCGCCTGGAGGGCTTCCCAATCCTTCCTCCAACTGTGGAAGTTTCTTTTACAACCGTCAAACCTCGGAAGGGCAGTTGGCTTCAGTTTGATAGCTGGTACTTGGTGGTAAGGAGATGCAACAAGAGTTCCTTCTTGTTAAACCTTTGACTGTATCAAAATGGCTTTTTGTGATGCTAGTTCAGCTGAACCAATCTCTAGTTCTCTTACTCAGCTTTGAAGGTCTGCCTTTTCTTGTTTAGGTGCCCACTGGCTCCACTGGTTATGTGCCTCTTTGGCCGCTTTGACCCGCATTTCCACTTGGCTCAGCAGGAAATTGTAGGCTTCCAAGTTTATGTCGGGAGCCGCAGTTGAGACTGTATGACATTCACCCTCAGTCAATTCAAGGCTTAGTGACAGTTCAGGATGGCCAAAGTTTGTCCAGACCACATTACGAATTTGCTTCTGCACTTCATCCAACTTCTCTTCACAATCTTTTGCTGTGTTTTTGATGTCCTCGCTTTGTTCCTCTTTCACAGAAGCATCTCCGTCTCCGTCCCAGATTTCTGCCAGTGCTAACTCCAGATTGTCATTTGCATTGATTACTTTGTCCGTTTCTACTGTAATTTTCCGAAAAGTGTCTTTTAATTCGTCGATTGACATGTTTCCGCTTGACCTTATTATCGTATTAGCTAGTTGAGAAAACTGAAGTGTTGGCTTTATGAACTGAAGCGTTGGCTTTATGAACTGAAGCGTTGGCTTTTGAGCTGAAGCGTTGGCTTTATGAACTGAAGCGTTGGCTTTATGAACTGAAGCGTTGGCTTTATGAACTGAAGCGGTGGCTTTTGAACTGAAGCGTTGGCTTTTTGAACTGAAGCATTTACTTTTGAGCTTGTAGTCAAGCTTTTGGCTGGTTTTTACTGTCAAGTGTATCCTAATTTTTAGTGCACTTTTCCCACACTTGAAAAGGGTTGAGCATCCTAGGTTGAAAATTGTTTTACTCAGACTGAGACTTAAGCTTGTTTTCCATTCTTTATTTATTTTCTTCAATAATCAGTCAGTAGCCTAGGTAAAAACCTTTAAATAAAAAAACACACTAAGTTTACACAACACTCCGGACAAACAAGGAGATGAGCGATCGCGGCTATTTAGCGCCTAAATAAGAGTCACTTCTTACCGGCTGCCTCTTCAACAGATGAATTGTAGATGCTCTAACGTGCACAGACAAGCAAGCGCATACTTTACACTCACACTCACGGCTTGTATCCTGCCGGTGTTTTCCTGAATGAACTGAGTGCGTCGCCGTTAAATGTCCGACACAGGGCGCTCAACTGCTCCACAGTTCCACCGCACGTGACATAGACGGACGCTCCGCGATACACTGGCCTTCAGCTGAATGTTGGTATGAAGTGTCAGAATCTCGTCCTCCACTCCAGAAGAGTTCAGATGAAACAGTGTTGCAACTTTTGATGCCAGAGTAACAACTTCAGCATCTTCTTGGAAAGGGTAGCACATGAATGTAGCTACTGGCTCGAGTACAGCAAAGTCTTGAAAGCATCTGTCGAACTCTGACAGACACCTGTCAATGTGCTCTGTGAAGCGTGCACTGTCAAGCTGCACACATCACTACCCTTGTGTCTCCAGCTCTGCCACGAGGTTCTGGAAGTTTGCTAAATCATGGCATCGGAGCTTTGAGGAGAGATGTTGCATGTTGCGTTTGAAAGCATTTACAGAGCTGATAATATTGATCACAGTTTTGTCCTCTAGATTGAGTTTTGTCTAGATTAAGGTCATTCAGCATATTGGTCAGATCGGTTAAAAATGCCAAGTCCAGCAGCCACTGATGGTCCTTTAGTTGGCTAAAATCTGCGTGTTTACCGTCACAGAAAAACTCCTTGATCTCCGGCAACAGCTCTTGAAATCTTTGCAGTAATTTCCCCCGATTTAGCCATCTCACGTCGGTGTGCAACAACAACTCTGAGTGGTCACACTCAGCCTTCTCCAGATGTGCACGGAACAGCCGTCTTTGAAGAGATCTGTCCCGAATAGAACAGCCGATCTTTGTCGCCACATCCATTATCTCTTTCATGTTGAGCATTTTTTAACATAATATTGGGGAAGGATACATGTCCAACACATCTCCAAGTTTTCTGACAGACTGCAAAGAAGTAGAGCCAAACAAGCAGCTCTCTAGGACGTTTCTTATTTTTTCCCCCTATTCTGAGTTCTGTTTAGTTTGCTAGCAACACTGCTAACAATGCTACTGCTAGCAGCATAGTTTGCAAGAAAAAAATGCCAAAGATAATGAAAGGATTGAAGCAAAATTTTCGTTGTTGTAAAGTTTCTATCTAAAATATGAACATAGTTGCGTAATTTTCGTTTGGTTTTGTCGTACATTCCATAGTTTATATTGGTTTTGAAGCCACATGTATTTAAACTGTTAGCAACACTGCTAGCATCATATTCATTAAGAGAAAATGTCTTAAAACTGGATAAGTTGTTGCAAAATTGTTTGTTTTGAAGACATTTCTAAGGGGAAAACATGCAGTTTTATTATACCCATCTAAATCCGTCTTATATCATTTGATGTTGGGGAGCAGGACTAGTTAAATGCAGCTACATAGGCTGTAAATGAGAGAACAGTATTGTGGAAAAAGAAAGAATGGTGATGGTGTGTATGATATCAATGAATAATCAGTTGATCAATCGTGGTGAATTGAATGGACAAAACTAAGAAAATGCCATGCACTGTTGGAGGATTGAATGTTTTCCTCAAAATCAAAAGTATAATTGCATTTTTGTTTAAATTTTTAAACCAGCAAGTGTTTATCTGCTATTGAACTATACTCAGCATAGCACCAACAACTGGGTATTTGCTGTTTGTTATCGGCTGTGTTCAGGGAAATGTGTCATGGAAAGTCCTTGGCAACAGTTAAGGGACAGAGCCACCTAGGTTAAGAGAGCAATGGTTTAATGAATCTATTCTAGGATGGCTGATAAAGGAGAAGGGCATGAACAGTTTTAGCAGGACGGAATCTTATGATGTCATACTGGAAGAAATTAAGAGTGAGCTCCAGTCTCACTCACTTTCTTTGACAGGATATAAGTAAGGTGATCACGGATAGTGGGGCTCTCCTGTTTAGCCTGTGCCCCAGTGTGTGTGTGTATGTATCAGACTTCTAACAATAAAAACCTGTTCTGGAAAACTAGTCCCTGTCTTTGAGTCACCACTGGACCCACAACATCATCAGGGATCGGACAGAGGACCGAGGACACATGTCAGATACAACACGGTAAAAATACATCTAGTAAGAGAAAAATAAAAGCTCAGCTTGTGTCTATAAGGAAATGGAAACTCTGTGAGAGTCAATGTGGACTCTTGGACGTGGACAAGAACCGACACCTTCTAAAACTCATCAAATTCTTCAATTATCTACTATATTGACTGTTTTTTGTTTTCTTATTTTCCTACATTTTATTAAATGGCAAATAAACCTAAAACTTGTTTTTGTGTCAGACGGTCCTCTTTTGACTTGTTTTCAGTTTAACCTTTTATATGGTATTTTTAGAAGTCATGTTTTACTGGAAAAGCTAATTTATGATATGAAGCTGGAGCCTGATTGGACAGTTGCGCCTCCTGCAGGTGTAAAAAGTGATTAGAGTGAGAAGACGCAGCAGCTCAGCTACAGCAAAGACATCGTTTAGCTTCTTCATCAAGTCTTCATTGCCTTCTCACTGCCACAATAATGGTGAGTTTAAAACTACAACAGCATTGCCTGCATGATACGCTAGTTTTAAATTCATGTTTATATTCAGGCAGGAAGTGAGTCACCTCACATGTAAAACAAAGAATTGAGAAAACCCTTGGTGTTTGCAATGTGGAAATTGCAAATTACAACAGCACAGGCACAAAAAGAAGAGCTGAAATAAATAAAGATAGGTATATACATAATGAAAATAGATTTTAAAAGGATCAAAATAAGCTTTATAATAGGAGCTATTCCACATTTTTTAACACTAGCATGCACAGACTTTATCGAGTCTATTTTTGATTGTTAGAAGCTAGCCACTAGCCACCTGGCTAACTCTGCCAACTAAATAAGCATTACTTCACAAATAAATTTGGCCATTTTCTGTGGAATGCGCTTGGAGAGTTAGGTTGAAGGGGGATGTCACAGGAGTTTTGTTTAAAGTTTAAGAAAAAAATAGCTGCTGACTTATTGATAAGATTTCTGGAGGTTTTGTTGGAAATATTTGCTCTTGCCCAGTTTCTTTTACTAATTTTTACATATGAATGATGTATTGTTTGTGTGTATTATATGTGTACAATACACATTTTTTAAAACTGCTCAATGATCAAATATATTTATATGAATAGAAGTGTAGATAATGCAAAATTATAATTGACTGGAATCAATATTGAACATGTTTATGAAGCTACATTTTTTTGGGGTGATGATTGATGATAATTTTTTCTGTAAATTACACGTTTGTTACATTGAACATCGGCATTCTGTACAAAACAAGAGATGCTTTAAACACAAAAGAGTTATATTTGATTTGCCACAATACTTTTTCTATTTTGCTGAGATTTGGGGGAAACGTAGGAAAAACTTGAATAGATTCTCTGGGTAAATTACAAAAACATGCAATAAGACTATTAAACTGAGGGGGATCTATTAAACTGAGGGGAATATTTTTAACCAGCAAGTTAACTGTTCATTCAGAACAACTGTTCAAAGCAAAAGACTGTTAGAGATTATTTTACCAACTTCTTTCAAGTTAAGAGTTACTAATTCTTATAAGTTCCGAGGGCAAGCTAACGTAAGCCTATTCCTTTTTGTTTGGTTTATGTGTTTGTTTGTTTGTTTTGTTTGGTTTTTTATTTGTTTGTTTGTGATAAAATGTGTAAGATCGTGCATAATCAACCAAATAAATATAATCTTAATCTTACTGTACCCTACATCTTCTCCTCAATAACCACGTCTAAAATAACTGTGAATTGGACTTTGCTTTGCTGCACATCAAAATCAAGCTGCTATCAACTGCAACAGCAGTATAACACTGAATATTTCTTTAACTTTCTTTCATCTTTACTGTCTGCCCTGAACTTGTTTTGTGCTAATTCTTAGTTTCTTACGTATTCGGTATTTATTTGGCACTTTGGAAAGAAAAAAACTAGGACAAAATGTTAATGCGTCAAATGTAATTACAGTTTCAGATAGATAGAAAAGTGTTAGGTAAGTAAGGATGTGGGAATGTTTTTATCTGGTGAAACATTTGGATAAAGTAAAGCTTCTTGCTATTTCTCACCAGAGCTGTGCGGTAGCTCATTCATTTTGAATGCATGTTTTTGTCCTTTGTCTATTTTGCCGTTTTTTTTGTTTGTTTGTTTTTTGTGCATAATTGTCGTGACTTTTTTTTCTTTCTTTGCCTATACTATTGCATACTGCAATTTCCCCATTGTGGGACAAATAAAAGTTTTCTTGATCTCGATCTTGAAGACTAAAGAATTGTCTGTAGACCTCAGTGACAAGATAGTCTCGAGGCCCAAGGCTGGGGATGGATACAGAAAAAATTTTTGCTGCTCTGAAAATTCCAATGAGCTCTGCCTCCACTGTGAAAAAAAAGCTTGGCTCCATCAGCTCCCTTCCCATGAGCTGGCCGGCCTACTAAATTGTGGGAGAAGCGCCTTCATCTAGTCAATAACCCAAAGGTCACTCTATCTGAGTTTTAGCGTTCTTCTGTGGAGTGAGAAAAACCCTTCAGAAGGACAACCATCTCTGCAGCAATCCACCAATCAGGTCTGTATGATGGAGTGGCCCCATGGAAGCCATTCCTCAGTAAATGGCACGTGGCAGACCGCCTGGAATTTACCAAAAGACACCTGAAGGATTCTCAGACAACAAGAAACAAAGTTTTTGGTCTGATGAGACTAAAATTTAACTCTTTGTCGGGAATATCAGGCATTTTGTTTGGAGAAGAAAAGGCACTGCTCATCTCCAGACTAAAACCATCCATTCAGTGAAGCCTGGTGGTGGCAGCATTATGCTGTAGAGATGTTGTGAGGAATGCTGCAATGTACAGAGACATCCTGAATGGAAACCTGCTTCAGAGTGCTCTAGACCTCAAACTGGGCAACGGTTTATTTTTCAGCAAGACAATGACCCAAACCACACAGCCAAGAAATCAATGGAGTGGCCAACTCTGTAAATGTTCTGGAGTGTTCCAGCCAGAGCCTGGTCCTAAATCCCATTGAACATCTCTGGAGCGATATGAAAATGTCTCTGCACCGACAGGGACTATCCAAACTGATAGAACTTGAAAGGTACAGCAAAGAGGAATGGGTTAAAATTCCCAAACTTATGGCATCTTATTCAAAAAGACTTGAGGCTGTAATTGGTGCCAAAGGTGCATCAACAAAGTATTAAGCTATTGTCTGTGAATACTCATGTACATGTGATTTTATTCTCTAGAGCTCTACAGATGCAATTTTTGCCTTGAGGATGCTGATAGAGAAGTACAGGGAAGGTCAGAGGGGGCTGCTCTGTGTCTTTGTAGATCTAGAGAAAGCGTATGACAGGGTACCTAGAGAAGAACTATGGTATTGTATGAGGAAGTCTGGTGTGACGGAGAAGTATGTTAAAGCAGTGCAGGACATGTATGAGGGCTGTAAGACAGTGGTGAGGTGTGCTGTAGGTGTGACAGAAGAGTTCAGTGTGGGGGTGGGACTGCATCAGGGATCTGCTCTGAGTCCTTTGCTGTTTGCTATGGTGATGGACAGGCTGACAGACGAGGTTAGACAGGAATCTCCATGGACAATGATGTTTGCAGATGACATTGTGATCTGTTTTTTTTTTTTTTTTTTTTTTTTAAAAAGGGGTTGGCGAAATAAGCGTCTGCTTCAGCCGATACCTTTTCGGTTCTATGCTAAAGTATAATTATTTTTCTTTCTTTCATTAATGTGAAATTACACTGTGACCGAAATAAATAAATAAAATAAAATAAATAGTGAGAGGAGGGAAGATGTGGAGGAAAAGCTGGAGAGGTGGAGGTTTGCACTAGAAAGAAGAGGAATGAAGATTAGTCAGAGTGAATGAGAGGGATCCAAATGGAAAAGTGAGGTTACAGGGAGAAGAGATAAAGAAGGTGGAAGATTTTAAGTACATAGGATCAACAGTCCAGAGCAATGGAGAGTGTGGAAAAGAGGTGAAGAAGCGTGTTCAAGCAGGCTGGAACGGGTGGAGAAGAGTATCAGGTGTGATGTGTGATAGCTAGAGTTTCAGTTAAAATGAAAGGAAAAGTGTACAAATCTGTGGTGAGACCCGCCATGTTGTTTGGTCTAGAGCAGACCTGGGCAAATTAAGGCCCGTGGGCCACATCCGGCCCTTTGTACGTCCCTGTCCGGCCCGCGTGAGGCCAATCATAAACACCATAAATTAAACTTTTTCTTTTAACTTTTATTTTGAAATTTTATTTTGAAAAGTGTTACGTCGCAACATATGCATGTCCTAGACGTAGCACCTTCACTCGCGTATACACGTGTGTGTGAGTGGAAGTGATGCTGTTCGCCAGGTTATCCCCAAGATGTCGGCACACCTCAAGAAAAGAAAAGTTGATAACGAATGCGTATTTTTAACAAAACATGGACTTCCAAATATTTCTTTACAGAAATT
This sequence comes from Neostethus bicornis, assembly GCA_902685375.1. Classification (NCBI taxonomy): domain Eukaryota; kingdom Metazoa; phylum Chordata; class Actinopteri; order Atheriniformes; family Phallostethidae; genus Neostethus; species Neostethus bicornis. The sequence goes on from CACRXE010000025.1 coordinate 117,110, forward strand.
AAAGGCAAAGCAGTGTGCTTAGTCTGTGGTACACAGGTTGCTGTGTTTAAAGAATATAATTTGAATCGCCACTACACCACCAAACATGAAGATAAATACAGAAATCTGTCTGGTGAAGAGCGTGCAAGGGAGTCTGATGCATTGCTTGCAAAACTACAAAACCAACAAGGATTTTTCACTAAACTTCACACTCCCAGGGATGCAGCCGTCAGGACAAGTTATGTCACTTCTCACAAAATCGCCAGAAAAAGTAAGGCGTTTTCCGACGGAGAGTTTATCTCTCTGCTGCACTGATGTGCCCAGAGAAAAAAGGCGCATTTGAGGACGTTTCACTCTCCCGACACACTGTAACAAGGCGGGTTGAGGACATCGCGGGGAACTTAGAACTTCAGCTGAAGAACAGAGCTGCCGACTTTGACTTTTTTTCTCTGGCTTTGGATGAGAGCTGCGATGTACGTTACACTGCCCAGCTGCTCATCTTCTTGGTGGAAAGCATTACAAGTTATTGTTTGTGGAGATTAACAAGTTAAAAAATAAATTGCACTGGTTCAATAATTATTTTTCTTATTTAACCAATAGACCACAGTTTCACATCCTAATATACATATTTACAGAGTGCTTTATTCTTCTGATTATCAGTACCAGCTATTCAAAATATTTAATTTAAGTATTTTACAATGAAAGAAAGTTGGTGGCCCTCTGACACAATTCAGGCTTCTCATGTGGCCCCTGATAAAAATTAATTGCCCACCCCTGGTCTAGAGACAGTGGCACTGAGGAAAAAACAGGAAACAGAAATGGAGGTAGCAGAGATGAAGATGCTGAGGATCTCTCTGGGAGTGACCAGGATGGACAGGATCAGAAATGAGTATATCAGAGGAACAGCACATGTTAGAGGTTTTGGGGATAAAGTTCGAGAGGCAAGACTGAGATGGTTTGGACATGTACAGAGAAGAGAGACCGAGCACATCGGCAGAAGGATGCTGGGTTTGGAACCACCAGGAAAGAGGGCTAGAGGAAGACCAAAGAGGAGGTTCATCGATGCAGTGAATGAAGACATGAAGATAGTTGGTGTGACCAAAGAGGATGCAGCAGATAGGATTAGATGGAAGAAACTGACTTGCTGTGGCGACCCCTGAAGGGAAATGCCGAAAGGAGAAGAAGAAGAAGATGTGATTTTATTCTCCCTTGTTTTTTTTTTGTTTGTTTTTTTTTGTTGTTTTTTTTTTTCAAAACATTTGCCACAATTTCCAAAAAATATTTCTCTCATTGTCATTATTGACAATAAATAATCAGAATCAGAAATGCTTTTCTCGCCATTGTCAAAGAAGAATATCACAGACTAGGAACTTTCTGCAGTACTAATGTGAAAAAAAAATGATAAATAAAAAAATTAAAATAAAAAAGAAAATCCTAAATATAATTTTAACAAAACTAAGAGTCATCAGAAAGAAAAAGAAAAGTAGTGCATGGCATAGAAAAAAATAGAAAATAATAAAGACAGTGAAGTGACAAGAGCGAAGTGACGACTTGATCCAAGTACTAAAGTGTTCATAAGTCTAATGGCAGAAGGGAAGAAGCTGTTTTTGTGGTGGGATGTTCTGGTTCGAATGGACTGGCGCTTCCTACCTGAGGGTAGTTGCTCAAAAAGTCCATTTTTGAGCGAATGGACTTTTTCAGCTGCTTTCCAACCTGCACTGTGTCCTGGAGACATGCAGGTCTTGGAGAAATGGAAGGCTGCAGTTGATCACCTTCTCCGCGGAGCGCACAATGCGCTGCATTCTATGTTTGTCCCTGGCTGTGGCTCCAGCCACAGTCAATGACATCATATGTCATTGACATATAATTGCTCCTTCAGACGTTTATTGTACCTGAATCTTGCCTGCTGTACCGCTCTTGAGAACCGGTACTTAGTGCCTTTGTAGCTCTCTTTGTCCTTGGCTCTGTGAGCTGCTTCCTTTCCCCTCCTGATCTGTCTTGGATCTGTCTACGAACCAGGGTTTGTAGGCTGTAACATTAAAAAAAAAAAAAAAAATGTGTTAAAAGTGAGATGCTCTGAACACTTTCTGCTGGATCTGGGCAGTGTGTCGGCTACATTTATACAGTTTGGTGTCGCACACACACATGCGCGCACACACAGCATTGTATGAATGAACATAATCAAACACTGCAGCACACCGTGCTGGCAAAGTTGGGTCCAACATGTAAATTACAGTATATTTGCTATAGTCAACTAAATTTATTTCTGCATTGATGTGTTTTTATTATAAATTGGTAAATCGGTCATTTTTTACTGCCTTTACAGCTAATTCACTCTGCTTGTGATAGGCTGAGGAGCTCTAAGTCTCATCCTTCTCAAATTGAATCGCACATCATAAACAATACTTTACTGCCGGATTAATGTCCACCATCACTTTAAGACTTTTTATTATTTGAATAAAACTTGTTTACTGTAGATCTGTTTAAAAATTTATCTAATTTGTTTGGTTTTACTGTGGTGGAAAGTTTTTTTTTTTTTCATTATTTCTGCTACATAGCGTGCACACATTCATCGTACACGTGAGCAGTGTTGAAGTGATTTTTAGATGTAAAACAACCTTTACTCCATCCACTGAGTCTCTCTGGAGAAAAGGTTTCCTACTGCAATTAAATTCCACCTGAATGGGGGTAAAGCACTTCGAAAACAGTTCACATCAAAATGCGTGTTGGTGAGCCACTAATGGTTCGCGGAGGCTTCATGCTTGGGGTGTCTGTCAGACAAAAAATTTCGAGGGTTTTGGTCTTCTAGTGTTAAGTAAATGTTAATAAAATAGCTATTGCACAGTTTTCAACTTGGTGATAAGTGTTGCACAGACTTAAAAATATTGCATGTGATTAGAATTATTTATTGTAAAGTATTACAGCAGCAGGAAGGAACGACCTCCTGAAAGCCAGTCTCTGCAAGACCCTCCTGTCTCTCACCTCTTGCATTGAGTCCAGGGAGCAGCCGGAGACATAGCTAGATTTTCTGATGATTTTGTCCAGCTTCTTCCTCTCCCTCTCGGTGACGCTGCTGTTCCAGCAGACACACTGGTACAGGATTACTGATCCCACCACTGAATCATAGAAGGTCTTCAGGAGTGCCCTTTTTACTCCAAAATATTGAAATAGAGACCACAGATGAGAAATAAAAGTACTGTTCTGGCAGAACAGCTGGAAGAAATTAAACAATGACTTAGGTTTTGTGGGTGTTCACGTTTCAAAAAACACTGAAGTAACAAACACAGGCATTCCACAAAAAGGCAAAGAATTGAGGTGTGTAATCTTTGGGACGTACAAAAAGACTTCTATAGGTGTTGTGCAGAGAGTTACAGATATTGCGCATGATTACAGAAAGACCGGGTGTCTAGAAGAGTCAGACTGTCTCTAAACATCTGAGGTAAAAAAAAACAAAATTCATTGTAGACGAGCCCATGAACACCCACATCATGGTTCCGCTGGTTTATATTCCTCTGTGGGAAACTTTACCTTGATCTTATGAAGCATATTGCAGACTCTCCTACATGGATGTGATGTAAACTCATTCCATCTTTCAGTTGCCATCAGTCCTTCTTCTTCTCCTAATGGTTCCTCTGAGGGTGTGCGACCAGGAAACCCCATTAGACTGTCTAAGCATCAAAACAGACCGTCCGAATTCACCCAGTGGGTCTTACTTTATCTTTCCCAATGGAGTCACATCTCCTACCGAGGTATTCCTCACCTGTCAGGTGTGCCTGATGGTAATATTTAAAGGTGCTGGAAGTTTTAACATGTGTGTTTTTTCTACAGGCTTACTGTGACATGGCGCTAGATGGTGGAGGCTGGACGGTGAGCCTGGTGTCTGTGGGACCTTGGTTACATTTATACTCTCTCATTATACTCTCATTGTGAAAGTAGCGGCGGAAAGTAGCGGAACCAGGACGTTTTACTCCAGTGTCTAGAAAGTCTGACGGCGTGTCAGTAAAACTGTTCCACATCTTGATCTTGCATTTTCAGGTGATCCAGAGGAGGATGGACGGCTCAGTGAACTTCCACAGAGGCTGGTATGAGTACAAGAATGGTTTTGGGGATACTACTGGAGAATACTGGCTGGGTGAGACAGGCCCTCTCATGGAAAGACAAAAACACTTTATTCTTATTATAAACGAGTAATGCACTGTTGTAGCCATTTGGTGCCGCCTAGTTATTTTTTTTATTTGTTTATTTTGAATTACTCTAGTCATCCCTCACCGGGGAAATTTGTTTGCTGCACTCCTTACACCGCAGCAGGCTGCCCTTCAACGGCGCCAATGGTGGGAGAAGCGGGGGTTAGGTGTCTTCTCCAAGGACCCTAGACGTGCTCTCCGTGGGACGCGAACCCGCGACCTTCCGGTCCGCGGGCGAACTCGCTAACCACGCGGCCACCGTCTCCACCCATATAGTCTCCACCCATATGTATATATTTGAGCATATAGTTATGCTCAAATAGTAAAAACAAACAAACAAACAATAATAATCCATTGAACTTATATAGCACTTTTCTAGGTACTCAAAGACGCTTCACATATGCATTATTCATTCACACACACACACATTCATTCCTGATTATGGGAGCTACCATGCAAGGCACATACTACTATCATCAGAAGCAATTGGTGGTTCGGTTTCTTGCTCAAGGACACCTCGGCATGGACTCTGGGCCGGGGATCGAACCTGTGACCTTCCGGTTATGGGATGGTCGCCCTACCAACTAGCCATCCTTCCCCAAACAAAAAAACAAAACAACATCAAGCCAAACCTATCGCAGATGCACAGAGCTCTTCTGAATTAGTTCAAACTCAGACAAACTCAACACTCAACAGACTTATGTGTTTCTTCCTACCACAAATAAACATTTCCTAATGAGTCTGTCCAGACAAGTGTCGTCCTTGAGGCTAAGCTGCCAGACAAACAGAGTAGAGATAGAAAAAATTAAATGGAGCTCCGAAGCATATCCATTTCTTTCAGAAACAATTTGTATCGAAATCTGCCTCAGAGCTTGCCTCACTCTCAGTACTGATGACCAGGTTAGGTCCAGGTAGAGTAGCCAAAAAATTTCTCAAGTAAGAGTACAGTCACTTCAAAATACAAAGTATGTTAACTCAAGTTAAAGTAACAAGTAGAAATAAAAAAAAAAAACTCAAGTAAGAGTAAAAAGTATGCGTTGCAAAAACTACTCAAGTACTGAGTTAAAAGTAACATCTGATTTATTTGTAGACAGAATATAAACAACACAAACGAATCTGCAAAATTTGTATTTTCAAAAAAAAGCTAAAAAAAAAAAAAAAAAAAAAAAAAAAGAAGATTCCATCACTTAAAAATAACTGTAAGAAATGCACAAGTTTTTAAAACAAAAGTTTTCTATGTTAACAAAAATTATAGTTTCAACTGATGACGTTTCTACCAAAGAAAATAGCAAATTCCCCTCACACACAAATCTAATCAGAAGATTATCTAAAGTTGCCTGTGTGACTTGTTGGGAGGTTGAGGAGTCTGAGGGTCCTCGTATTTATGCTGGTGTTTTGTTTGTAGACAAGTGCTTTCCTTTCCCAAGAAAGTTTATCAGGTCTGTATTTCTTCATGCTATTTGAATGAATCTTCTGTTGACAGAAAAATATCAAGTGTTTCTGAAGACAAATATTAACTCTTCCAACCAAAACGTCCACTTTGTCGCGTCTGCTTTGTGCTGAAACTATAGCTTTGAAAGGGTTTGACTTAAACTTTCATATTTTTTGTCATAAATAGTATAACAGATTTAAACAATTAGTGATGCTTGCACTGTTTTACTGTTAACACTGGGAGTCCCGGATTTTTCAGTCTCTCAGACTGTCCCCCCTCACTGCTAAAGGTGATCACCTCACCTTTTGTTTTTTTAAATAATAGTGCTCACGTGATTTCAATTGTAACTATTTAGGTCATGGGTTTTTTTTGTAATTCAGATTTGCTGGAAAAAAATGTTGGTTTTCTGAGCTTAGGAACATGCTCAAATGCTAACTGCCAGATCTCTGCTCTTTCTTATAGTTTGAGACATGTTCAACCTGGTTTACTGTGCTTTCAGAACGTATTTACAGTGGTTCATTTTTACCACTTTTTTTTTGTTTGTTTGTTTGTTTTACAACCTTATTCTAAAATTAATCAAATAATTTCCTCAATGTTTTACCTAAAGTTCCACAAAATGACAATGAAAGAAAATTATTTTGAACTTGTGGCAAATTTATTCAAATAAAAAGAACTGTAAAAAAAAAAAAATGAACATCTCTGGAGCGATCTGAAAATGGCACAGCACTGACGGTCACAATCCAAACTGATAGAACTTAGAAGGTACTGCAAAGAGGAATGGGCAAAACTTCCCAAAGACAGATGTGCAAAGCTTGTGGCATTTTATCCAAAAAGACTTGAGGCTGTAATTGGTGCCAAAAGTGCATCAACAAAGTATTGAGTTATTATCTGTGAATACTTATGTACTTTGTACGTACATGTGATTTAATTCCCCCTTGTTTTTTTTTTTTATTAAATTTGCCACAGCTTCAAAAATTATGTTCTCTCGTTGTCGTTAGGGGTATTTTGTGTTCCCAAACATACACAGCTTTGTATGAATGAACATAATCAAACACTGCGGCACATCCAGCTGGCACAGTTGTGTCCAACATGTGAATTACATTTTAAAAATTTGACTAAAGTTATTTCTGCACTGATGTGTTTTTATTAAAACCGGTGAATCGGTCAGCTAACGGTTAGCTTACAGCTAATTTATTTCAATTCAATTTAATTTAATTTGTATAGCCCGACTTCATGGATATTTCTGTCTCAATGGGCTTCACATGAAAGGTTAAGCAGGAAGAAAAAAAAGAAACAAAAAAATGGAAAAAGAGGAATGTATTAACACAAATACACTGCAAGAAAAATAACTAACAAACACTAACTAAACAAGACTAGCACATTTATGCCCTTACACTCTCCTTCACGGTGAGGAATATCTCCTAAAAAACCCATCAGTGGGGAAAAAATAAAAAACCTTGTGAGGATCCACACGAAAGAGAGATCCCTCCCCCGGAACCAGCAACAAATGTGTTTAAAATTATTGTTTAAATATTAGCTTATTCTACTCTACAGTTAAATATCTAAAGAAGTCAATAGATGTTCTTCATCCTGATGGAAACACGAGGGGCTCCTCAGCCCGAAGATGCCCAGTTCCTCATCCTGATGGAAACACTGGGGACTCGTCTGCCCCGCCAATGTCCAGGACGGGGATAAGTAGATGTTTTTCATCCGGATGAACAGTGGCGGTTCAGCTGCTTAAAACAACTCTTTCTTGACTTTTTGAGATAAAAGGTAGATTTGATGTTGGTCTATAGTTGGCCAGAGTGCTGGGATCTAGGTGATCTTTTTCAAAAGCAGTTTAATAACTGCACGCTTCAAATAACTGTGGAACATGTCCTGTTTCTAGGGAGGAATTTATTATAGTTAAAATGGGTTTGTTAATTGCAGGTAAATTTTCTTTGAAAAGCTTAGTTGGAATTGTATCTAAAAGACAGGTTGATGTTTTGGAGCATGTAATAACATCTGTTAGCTCAGTTTGGTCTATAGCAATGAAACAATCTAATGTTACAGATGTTTTTAGAGAAGCTTTCATTTCTGCAGCTTCAGCCTGCTCTGGACTAATTGTAGGAATAAGTTCATTCAGTTCATGCCTTATATTTGAGATTTTATCATTAAAAAAATGTAAGAAAATCCTCACAGCTGAGAGTAACTGGGATAGAAGGCTCTACTGTGTTGTGACTGCTGGTCAGCCTAGCTATAGTGCTAAAAAGAAATCTAGGATTATTTTCATTCTCCGCTATTAAAGTTGAAAAGTACTGGTTTCTAGATTTTTTTATAATCTAGGAGGCTACGTTTCCAGGCGTTCCGAGATTGCTCTGAACCAGAACGCCGCCAATCTTTTTCTAGCTTACGGGTTTCTTGTTTAAGAGAGCGTGTATCAGTGTTAAACCAAGGTGGCACTCAGTCCCGTCTAATAACTTTGGAATTCAAAGGTGCGACAGAATCTAGTGAGTCCCTGAGACTTTGGAAGGCACTAAAGACATACTGGTCAACGAGCTATTTGGATAGCTCGTTCCGAATGGACATTTTCGGAATATGTGCCAAAATATTCCAAATAGAATTTTTGCAATCCTATCACCTTTTTGTCATAAAATACATATTAGTGTTTCTGTGACTTTAAAAACCCCCACAGATTTTTTTTTCATAATTTTTCAAATTATATTTTCATATTTTCTACTGTAATTATGATTTTTTTTTCCATAAAAACCATGCACAAAATGTTTTTTGGTAAAAAAAAAAAAATGCTCCAAAACCCCAGAAATACAGTTTATCAACAGAAAAGTTGAAAATGAATCACAATGCTATATGTTTCTGTCTCTGCCCTGTGTAAAAAAAATCCCTGTCACTCATGACGGTCCAAGATGGACGCAAGTTTTGGTCAGAAAATTGTCATTACGCATTTGACTATGTCATGATGTGGAGCTGAGGCCAAAAATATACCCTTGACACAACAGACAGGCTCAGATGGAAAATCACAAGCAGATTTTTTTAGATTGATAAAAAAATCCATATAAAGAAGATAAAACAAATAAACTAGGCAGGTTCTGATGTAGGAGCTGGAGCAAAAAACTGGATAACAGGTCAAGCATGATAAACAACGATCTGGCGAAGAGTGTGTCAAAAACTGTTCCATGTATGCTCTAGCAGATGAGTAGATTAGTTTCAGATGTGACTAGTTGCACACACACAGACAAGAGGGAGGGGGGAAATAGGGCACAGAGAGAGAACAGACTACTCTCCTGACAGTACTCCCGCCAGGCCGCCCAGGATGAGACCGGTGAAAGTCCCTCACCAGGGAAGCATCCAAAATGTGAGAACGTGGGACCCAGTACAGTATAGGCAGGCGGGGGGGACGAGGAGGATTGGCAGGAGGGCAAAGGTCGCTAGAGACAACAGGTTTAAGCAGGGAAACATGGAACGTGGTATGGATGCGAAGAGCAGAGGGCAAGTCAAGGCGGACTGCTGTGGGATCCAAAACCTTAGAAATCCAGAAAGGTTCTAGATATCGAGGCGAGAGCTTACGGGAGTCAGGTCTGAGAGGGATATCCTTAGCAGATAGCCAAACTGACTGACCTTCCTGATAATTAGAGGCCGGGCCACTGCGCCTGTCAGCCCATGTCTTAGTACGGACAGAGGTCTTGAGTAATGCAGCCCGGACTTTCTTCCAGATTTTATGACAGCAGCGGAGATGGTGTTGGATAGAGGGAACCGCTAACTCCTGCTCTTGTTCAGAGAATAAAGGGGGTTGATGACTGAAAGAGGCCTCAAACGGTGACATACCAGTTGCCGTGGAGACCAGGGAATACTCAGCCCAAGGCAGATACGTGCTCCAAGTGGTGGAATTGGAAGATGCAACACAGCTCAGAGCAGATTCTAGGTCTTGATTAGCCCTCTCAGTCTGTCCGTTAGTCTGGGGATGGAAACCTGAGGAAAGACTAAGAGATGCGCCAAGTGCTTGACAGAAATCTTTCCAGACCTGGGAGGTGAATTGTGAACCTCAATAAGACACTATATCCACAGGTATTCCATGAAGCCTGAACACATGATTGACCAGTGAATCAGCCGTTTCTTTGGCTGTGGGGAGTTTAGGTAGGGCAATAAAATGGGCTGTCTTGGAAAAGCGTTCAACAACAGTGAGAATGGTGGTGTTTCCATTAGAGGGTGGTAAAACTGTCACAAAGTCAACTGCTATGTGGGACCAGGGCCTAGAAGGAACTTCCAGTGGCTGAAGTAATCCATCAGGGTAGTCTTTGACTGGTCTTGCTACAAGCACATGTTGGACAGGCGGTAATACAGGACCGACTGTCTTTATCCATGGAAGGCCACCAGAAGGTTCGTTTGAGCAGGGAGAGTGTGCGGCTTACTCCTGGATGGCAGGCAAATCGGCTGGTATGTATCCACCGCAACACCTCTGAACAGGCGGAATCTGGAACAAAAACTCTACCAGGAGGCCCAGAACCTGGATCAGGCTGAGATTGTTGAGCCTCTTTAATAGTGTCGGTGACAAGATGGGTTCAGGCTCACCGGTTTGTTCTTCGACATTATGCAGTCTAGACAGGGCATCAAGCTTTGTGTTATTATGTTGACGATAGTTTGACAAAACAGCTTTGGGAGTATTTTATGTTCAAATGTTGTTCCTAGCTAAAAGTATGCTTGATGTTTTTGTGGTTTGAAGAGCATACACATTTTTTTTTTTTTTTTCTCCTATACCTGTCCTGTCCGGCGTTGTGACAAGCAGAATGATGATCTGTATGTCAAGTATTGCTGGGCAGTTTTGTTCTACCAGGGTCAGCACAATGTGCCGACCCTGACAAGCTTTATTTGTTTATTTTAAATGCTTTACAATCAAAATATATATGCTTTCTGCGCTGGACCTGACAGGAATTACTAAGGAGAGGGGCGAGGGTAGGTGGGGTAAAAACGAGGAGGGATAGGGTACAGAAGAAGAAGAAGAGAGGGGGAGAAAGTAAAAAGAAAATCTGAAGTTGTAGTATTCTGCATCACAACCAACCTGCTGGATTATCTGAGGGGAAAAAAAAAAGTACAAACAAGAGTTTAAACCAGTGATAAAACTGACACATACAACAAAACCTTCTATAGCAAATGATGTACAAAGTACAACACAAACACATGTTACTAGAGTTATAATAATATTGGTTGAAAGCAAGGACCATAGCGGACAGTAAACAGAGTGATATAGTGTGCGAGTGTGAGTGAAAGTACATGCATGCTGCCGATGTGAACCATGTGCTTATTAGGACCAACGGATTGTCCCCAGCCCCAAAGGATTGGAACGAGGGAGGCAGAGACACACGCTCCCCGGGCCCACGCCCATCCAGATCCCGGGACCCCGAAGCCGGGCCGAGGAGCCGCCCACCCACCCAGCAAGGCGCATAGAGAAACCCCTGCCAGGGCCACTCCAGCACCAAGGAGCACGGGCCTCCCCGATGCCAGGACCCACAGGCCTCGGGGCAGACGCGGCAACCGTACCCCACGGCCCTAGGCGAGCCCAGGAGTGACAGAAGTCAAGGCCCGGACCGAGAGGGGAGCACTCACCCCAAGGGCCCAGGGACCCGACAATCCCCGAGCCGGGGCTCAACTGGGGGCCCAGCAGGGCCAGGCTACCCCACATGCAGCCGCCACAGCCCAACACACAGCCAGGTGCCCAACCCAGGCAGCCCAAAGACCACCTCTGCACACCTAATGTCCCTCTTCACTACCCTAGTCCCTCACCTGTAGTCCTGCCAACTCTCTAGTGATGCTCACCCCAGTGCACCTCTTAACCCCAACTGGTGACGAGGGGCCCCGGCAGGGCCAGGCGAGACCGCCCCCGGGCCCGTTTCCCCCATACAAAAACCACACAACCGTATCTCTGGGTGTCTCCCGCCCCCCGGAGGTGGGCAACACAGAAGTGACTGGCCTCCAAGTCCCGCAAACCCAGCCCCCCTCCAGGCAGCAGAGCCCCGAGATCCCGGCCGACTCGAAGGGACACAGACGGGTGAAGACCGGCCGCCCTCCCCCGGTCCCACCTGTGTATGTATGTGCTGCAATTGAAGTGGGCGAGAGAGCGCTTGCAGGTGGCGGGCCCTGTCGCTGCCAAGCGGCATTGCCCCCCAACCCGAGGACCTCTCTGTGTGTAGTTTAGTTTGGAATGTGTGTGGTGCCATTGTGCCATGTTCAGTATCTAAGGTGGGATTTAAAATTGAGGGGGAACGGCATGGGGGGAGTGCAGGTGTCCCCACTTGGCACCCCCTCTCCGAAATACCCCTCAAGACCCTATATGAATATAAATGACTAAGATGCAGTTAAAAGTGGAGTGGAGGATGGGTGCAGACGGGGACTCAGAAGGGGGATCACCCTCCCCAAGCCTCGTCAGCGTGCCCCACCCATCCAGACCCCGCGCCCTAAGTGACAGTGAGCATGTGGCAGTGTGGGACCGGGAGAGAGCAGGCGGATGGGCACAACCGGGGGGAGGGAAACATCCCCCCGGGCGACCGGCTCCCCAGCCGGACACGGTAAGCGCCAGGGGCCCTCCGAACCAGCCAGGCAACCACGAGGCAAACAGCACGCTCCAAAAAGAGGCAGCCATGCGGGACACAGCCACCGAGGTAGTGTCCTCCGCCACACAAGGGCAGCAGGAGACCCCAGAGCCATCAGAAACAACCTCCAACAGGCCCAAGGACCTGGGCCCACCTCACCCTCCGAGGCACCCCGTCACCACACAGCCTCGTCTTACCTCTCCTTTCTTTCTGCTGCACCCTACTTCCTTCCCTGGTCCTCTCCGCAACCCCTCCGTGCAGCAGGTGAGACGTGGATCCCCAGGTCGGGCACCAGGCGGTCCGACTGCAGTGACCACCGCAGGACAGCCTAGGCCCCCCCCAGGACCCAGGCAAGAGCCCCAGCCCGCAGAAGCGAGCCCCCAGCTCCCCAAGGCCGACCCCCCCAACCCAGCCCCCACCACAACAACCAACCCCAACCAGGGTCCCACCAACGCCGTCTCAGGCCGACAGCCACTGCCAGCCCCGTACCCCAGCAGGAGCCGGCACAGAGATCCCGATTCCCTCGCTAGTCAAGCGAGCCGCCCCACGCCCCGGCCAACTAGAGCCCCGGGACCAGGTCGACACCAGACCCTCTGGATGCATGGAGACCCCAACCGCCCCCCGCTCCAAGCCCCCGGAACTAGTTTAAATCCGTACCTATTATCACCATGTTCTTACTGAGTGATGTGACTAATCAGCTGGGACCAGAGGGTCACTGAGGTTGAATCATGTTTAAAAGATGCAGACATGATCTCTAAGCTGATGTGGTCTGACAGGAGGTTTTTGTACTGGTTAATGCTAAGAGTGGTTTTGGATTTCCAGTTCAGGAGGATAGTTTTCTTTGCGATACATAAGGCAGTGAGAACCATTTGTGCCTTGTGAGTTTCAATGTTCATTTCACTTAGGTCGCCTAACAAACAAAGCTTTGGACAGGCAGGAACTTTAAGTTTAGTTGGATAAGTCCTCACAGACTTTATGCCAAAAAGTTTGCACGGGTGCACAGAGCCACAGGGCGTGCATATAGTCATCAACGTTATTACCTGTGCACTGTGTGCAAATCATAGACTGTACAAGGCCCATTTTAAATAGCCTACGTCTTGTGTAATGAGTTCTGTGAAGAATCTTGTACTGGATAAGTTGTAAGTTTGGACTGTTGGTCATATTAAAGGCATTCAGACAGATCTGCAGCCAGAATTGATGACTGGAGTCATCTGATAGATTAGATTCCCATTTTGACATCGGGAGGTGGATTGTGTCGTCTATTTTAGATAATAATTTGTAGACTTTCGAGGTGAGTTTAGGATTGTTTAAATTCATGAGTTGTGTCACTGTGAGTGGAAGTTCAAGGTCCAATTGGTTCAAGCGGTACTTAGAAGTTATTACGGATTTAAGTTGCCTGTATTCAAGAAACTTACTGTTGCTGATCCCATGATTTGATGATAGAGATGAGAGGGAGATGAATGCTTTGTTATGAATTATATGTTGAAACTGTTGGATCCCTTTATCCTTCCAAGAATTGAAGCACACCACGCTTTTTGTTAATAGAATATCAGGATTGTTCCAAATGGGGGTGAGCTTACATGGGAATATTGTATAGTTGTTTTTTTTAAGAAATTCCCACCAGACTGTTAGTGTTGAGCTGATGTTTAAACTTCTGAAACACTTGTGGCGTTTAATGCCTGAACTAAAAAAAGGTAGATCAGAGATGTTAAGGTTCTCGCAAAGAGTGTGCTCTATATCTATCCAAGATTCGTCCAATAGGTCAGGTTTCAGCCATTTTAAGATATAATGCAGTCTATTTGCCAAGAAGTAATCCTGAAAATTAGGCAGCTCTAAGCCACCTCTGTCTTTTGATTTCTGAAGCGTTTTCAAACTAATCCTGGGTGGTTTGCTCTTCCAGAGGAATTGAGAAATACAGGTGTCTAGAGATTTGAACCAAGTGGTCGGAGGTTTGGTTGGAATCATAGAGAACAGATAGTTAATTTTGGGTAGAATCATCATTTTAATTGTGGCCACTCTCCCCATTAGTGAAATGGGAAGAGTTTTCCACCTTATGAGGTCTGCTTCGATAGTTTTAAAAAGTTGGGTGTAATTTAATTTGAATAGCTCAGAAAGATTTGGAGAAATATTTATTCCTAGGTATTTTATGTTGCCTGGTTGTAATTTAGTTGAGGGCAGGTTTTGAAAATGGCAATTAATTGATAAAGCTGTGCTCTTAGTCCAATTTACGGAGTATTCAGAGACTGAGGATAATTTATTAATCAGAGAGATTGTTTTACAAAATGAAGATTGTGAGTTTGAAGCAAATAAAATAACATCATCTGCATAAAGACTTATTTTATGCTCTACATTTTTAGTCTGAATGCCTTCAATATCTGTGCTCTGTCGAATAGCAGCAGCTAGAGGTTCAATAAAGAGAGCGAACAAAGAGGGTGACAATGGGCAGCCTTGTCTGGTTCCTCTTTGAAGGTTGAAGTTTGCTGACGTGTGATTATTTGTTCTAACTCGTGCATTGGGAGAGCTATATAATATTTTGATCCAGTTGGTGAAGGACTGTCCAAAACTAAATTTATTTAAGACCGCTATTAAGAATTTCCAGTTAACTCGATCGAAAGCCTTTTCAGCGTCCAGTGAAATAATTGTTACTTTTTGGTTATTGATGGCTGTGTAATCGATTAGGTTAATAAGTCTGCGCATATTAGTGAAGGAATGTCTACCTTTAATAAATCCTGTTTGGTCAGGATGTACAAGGTAAGGTACTACCTTCTCGAGCCTTCCTGCAAGAGCTTTGCAAATTATTTTAAGGTCTGCATTAATTAGGGAAATGGGTCTATAGCTAGAATCCCCCGGTAAGAACGTGGGATTCTTACCGGGTTTCAAAATTAAAATAATGTCAGCAGAGTTCATACTTGGTGGTAGGTGATTATTCTCTTTGATTTCTGTTGTCATCCTGACAAAAGTGGGGGCTAAAGTTGACCAGAATTCCTTATAAAATTCTGCTGGAAAGCCGTCTGGACCTGGTGCTTTTTTACTGGGCATGTTAGTTAGTGCCTTGTGAAGCTCTTCTGCAGACAGGGGGGCTTCTAAAGGTGTTATTTGCGCTTCCTGTAGTGTAGGTAAGTTGATGTTATCTAGAAAATTATTAATGTCGTGATCAGAAGGGTCTATTTGGGGTGTGTAGAGGGATTGGTAGAAGTATTTAAAGGTGCTGTTTATTGTGTTTGGATCGTGTGTTATGTTTCCCGATGGGTCTGTGATTGATGATATAGTTGTTTTTTCTTTGTTTAGTTTAAGTTGGTTTGCTAAAAATTTCCCAGATTTGTTGCTATGATCAAAACTCTCTAAGCGTAATCTCTGTATTAGAAATTGAGTTCTTTGATTAATTATGTCATTTAATTCATGCCTCGCTTTCCTCATTTGATTCAAAGTTTGTTCATCTGCGGAGTTATAAGATTCTTCAAGCAATTTAATTCTCTGTTCTAAATCCACTATTTTAGCATCTTCCTGTTTTTTTTTTTATGGGATGAGAAAGATATTATTTTGCCTCTCATGACAGCCTTCCCTGTCTGCCAGAGAAGGCACGGTGAAATACCTGGGTGGTCGTTGTTTTCTAGAAATGAGGACCATTCTTTAATAAAAAAATCAGTAAAGACGGGATCTCTGAGTAACGCTGTGTTGAACCTCCAGTTCCTAGGTGAAGGAGTAGATGTTTTATTTCTAAGAGTCAAGCAAACTGGTGCGTGGTCACTAACAGTGATTGGGTGGATCTGTGTATCTGAAACTATACTTGACAAAGAGCTACTGACCAGAAAATAATCTAGCCTGGAATATGATTGATGAACAGAGGAGAAAAAGGTGTAAGCTCTCGCTGAAGGATGGTAGGATCGCCAGATATCGCAAAGACCAAGATCCTCCATATACTGTTTAACAGAATTTGTGGATTGCCAGGTTCTAGCATTTCTGGCACTATTTAGCCTGTCAGCTGTTGGATCTAAAACCATGTTAAAGTCCCCTCCTATAATTAGTGATTTGTCTGTGTATTCAGAAAGTGTGGAAAAAAAGGAGTGAAAGAAAGCGGGGTCATCTTTATTGGGGGCGTACACGTTAGCTAAACAGAATGTTATATTTTGAATGGAAAGGGTGAGTATTATATACCTCCCTTCTGGGTCTAAGATTTTGTTGATTTCTGTATATTTAATTTTTCTATTTATGAGGATAGCTACTTCTCTTTGTCTAGAATTATAGCAAGCTGAGTATATGTTAGGAAAGTCTGTTGTGGAGAGGACATCCACTGTTGAACTGGACATATGAGTTTCTTGAAGAAAAATCAAGTCTGCCTGAAGGTCTTTTAATTTACTAAAAATTTTTAGTCTCTTTTCTCTGGTCCCAGCTCCGTGCACATTCCATGTGACTAACTTAAGAGTGGACATGCTGTTATTAGGGAGAGTGTGAATGAGTGTCTAATGTTGAATGGTAAATAAAATAAGTGTGTCTGTACATGTACAATCTGAGTGTGTTGCTTGACTCGCTATGTGTGCTGTTTTTATGTGTGTGTATGTAATATTGGATGTGTGAATGTGTGACTGAGTGTGTTATATGAGTCAGTATCAATGGAAGCATTAATATAGAAGTATGGTTGGAATATGTGGCAGCATAGGTGAGTGGGGGAAAGGAAAAGAGAAAGGGAGTGTGAAAAGCAGGGTTCAAGGGGGGTGCAGTGGGAGAGATGATGGGGAAAAAAAGAAAAAAAAAGAAAAACAAAATAGAACAAACCCATAAAGATTAGCCTGTTTCAAGGTGGCGAGAGACTGGTGGCGACTTTAACTATGGTAAGTAAACTGTGTGCTCAGTAAGTTATGCCCAGTGGATAAATTAATACAAAACATAGCTTATTAACAGTGCGAAGTGAGTGAGAGGTGTGGATACATATCTGCTTTAGTAGAGCCAGGGAGTGGTGTTTTGGTCGCGGTGAAGTTGTCCATTTATAAATAGTTTGTCCACAGAGATGACAGCGCGGGCCGCTTCAGACAGAAATTTTCTTCTGATGGGGAATAAGATCTTTCTGCGCTCCAGGATTTCTTTGGGGAACTGATCATCCATTCTAAAGTCGGTCCCACGGAGCTGATTCCCGCAACGCCGCACCTCTTCTTTTTCTTTGTGGATCACAAACTTCGCCACGATGGGTCTTGGTCTGCGGCTCCCTGGTCTTGCTGCTCCCATGCGATGCACTCTGTGAAAGTTACTCTCTTTAACTTTCTCTTCTGGGAGCTTCAGTTGGTTCTGGATGAAGTTTTTTATTTCTTCTTCCGTATTTTCGCCTTGCTTTTCTTCTATTCCCATAAACACCAGGTTGTCTCTCATGGATCTTGACTGAAGATCCAGTAGGGACTCTTTGATCTTCTTGTTTTCATCCGACAGCCTGTTCATTCCATCTGTTAGTGATTTAACCGACACCTTCAGGGCTTCGTTGTCTGTGGTCAGAGCTACGATCTGTTTCTGGCTGAAATCCAGAGAGACTCTGAGCTCTTGGAATTCTTTGTGTAAGACCTCCAACAGCGACAAACGACCATCCAAGCCAATTAGCTTAGCATCAATGCTACATAGCGTATCCCAAGCGGTGGAGTCAGGTTGGCTGGCCGGAGAAGAGGCTCCGGACGATGTTTCCGGGCGGGACCTCTTGCTTGAGGAGGTTCCATTCGCGGAGTTGGTGGATTTACCCATCACGATTCGGTCGAAGGCTTGGTCAATGTACAGGGATAGGCTTTCCAAATCTTCCTCACTGCTATCCAGTTTTAGTCGGGTTGTAGCGCGCTGAGAAGGAACAGTAGCGCGACTTTTTGTTCCGCGTGGAGGGAAAAAGAACTGTCGCTAGGCTTTTTTCTTAAAATTTCAGAGGCACAACATCTAAATTTACAATTATTCGCCGGGTCTCAACTTTTCTGACTCACAACATGTCTCTCGTAGGAGCTTCCGTGTCTGCGTCACTGCGTCCTCTGCATCACTCTGCGTCCTCTGCGTCACCTCTGGTACACCTCGAGCATACACATTTTTGGGGAAAATTCCCACACTCCATTCAATCCTAAGAAAAAAAAAAAAACAATAAAAGAAATATAAAACTGAAATAAATAATGACTTAAGCATACATTAAAAAATTTGAATATAATCTAACCTTTCCCAAACAAGCAAGTTCCTAGTCTCTTATATTCTTCATTGACATGGCAATAAAAGCATTCTGATTCGAATTAAGTCGGTCGATTAGAGACCAAAATTGTGCAAATCGGCCTCTACTGCTGACATGAGTTAGTTACTAAAAAAGGGCAGAAGAAAGAGGAATTAATAGATAACAAAGTACAACATTACTCGATGCCTGATCAAGGCTTCCAATAAATTTGAAGCCTTGAAATGTTACATGCAACTATCTGAACAACCACTATTAATTCCTTTGTTTATTATCCACCAAAAAAACGTACAATAACTCTTTTTATTAGCATCCACTTCAAAACCGTGCAACAGGAAAGAGGCCTAGAGGAAGACCAAAGAGGGCGTTTATGGATACAGTGAAGGAAGACATGAAGATAGTTGGCGTGACCGAAGAAAATGCAACAGATAGGGTTTGATCGAAGAAACTGACTTGCTGTGGCGACCCCTGAAGGGAAATGCCAATAGAAGAAGACTAAAAACTGTGCAATTGCTCCTTTTAAAATGTATATTGTTTAAATTTTTTCATCTATTTTTACCTATTTGTATTATGTATATGCATATGCTAGTACATGCATATACTTATACTTTTATCTATTTTAACTCTTCATCTATTTTATCTATTTTAACTTATGCTGTTGCATATGGCAATCTCCCATTGTGGGACTAATAAAGATTTCCTTGATTCTTGAAGTAATGAATACAACGACATGTAATTGATCTCCTATGTTTAGTAAAGAGCAGGGTGTTTTGGTCTGATGGACCTGCATAATTTCTTGCAGGACAGAAGTGTGAAAGATACGCAGGGTGGTCCCTGAATCTTCCTTACGTGGCAGCCATGAAAATGAGAATGTTTAAACTCTGTTGTTGTCTTTGTGACTATGAACAGGTTTGGAAAAAATCTACCAGCTCACAAAACAGAAGATGTACGACCTACAGGTGGACATGACAAACTTTGCAAAAAGAAGCAAGGGTATGCTATATTCCAAATTCAAAGTTGGTCCTGAGTCTTCCGGGTACCGTTTGGAATTGCTGAGAGAAGGTGGAGATGCAGGTATGAAATGTCCCTTTCATTTTCCTCCTTCCCCGTTCTTCAGACTTTCTGTGGTTTGGGCAGCAGGACTTAGATTTTCTCTCCACTTCTTGTATTTTCGACCTTTAAAGCCCACAGAGACGTTTGGATCCAGTTTCAATAAAAAAAACATTCAGACCATAAAATGTTTTTTAACTTCTCGAGTGATGCTTCACTGTACTTAACACCTCTCAGGCTCTATGCTCATAATACTATTTTCACATAAAGGCAAAACCAAAACACTGAATGACCCTGCTCTGAAGAAACTAAACTGTAACAGCTCAACTGCTCATCCTGCCCACCTGCAGGAAATCAGAGAAGTATTATTAAACACTACTTTGAAAAGAATAATCATTTAACCTACCAGACTGGATGAAAAGAGATTAAACGGAATACACACGCAGCTGTGATGTGTTCAAGCACAACTCTTGACCCTGCTCTGAGGTGTTGCTACAAAGGTTTTTCAGATTCTAATACTTTATTATTCCCCCAGTTGGGAAAATGTATGTGTTTGGTAGTTCCAAGGAGTGCAAGAGAGAGCTCCAAACAGCTTCAGAACAGCTGCTAGGGTGTCCCGAGTAGGGTGGGATACAGCAGGGACAGCCACTTGGTGGAACACACGACAGTTGATTCTGCGCTGGGAGGAATGTGGGTTACAGTGGCAAAGATGTTTGAAAGCTCCAGTGAATGATAATATCTTTTTTACGGTCTAATGTTGTTGTTACTTCTCTTGAAAACAAATCCCAGAAACTTCCAGCTTCAAAAAACTTCTGCATGACTGAATTTTTTTTTTGTTTTGTTTTTTATTTATTGTTTCATTTCATTCAAAACAAAAGAACAAACGCATCTTAAAAAAAGGTTTTCAGTAAAAAAATTATGAACAAAAGGGTACAGAAAAAAGAAAGCTTATAATATCTGCCCCTTAGCAACAGAAATTATATACTGTATGATCAGGGTTCTGCACGACAAAAAAAAAAAAAACATCAAACAACATCAACAACAACAACAAAATAAAGAGTTTTCTGCTACACATATTTATCAATTAACAGTTTCACACTTTTCTTAAATGAATGGATGGACTTAGATTATTTAATTTTACTGTCCAGGTTGTTGCACAGATTAACACCTTGAATTGAAACACATCTTTGTTTTGGTTTGGTTCGAAACTGTGATTGAACAAATAGATCAGTTCCTCTGAAATTATGCAGACTTTCTCTTTTTTTGGATTGTTTTTGTAATCTATACGGTAATACCTCTTGATGAGCTTTATACATAGTTTTGAGAAGGTTATATTCTAACAGTTCATTGAATTTTAATGTTTTTAATTGGATAAATATTGGATTTGTGTGCGCTCTGTAACCACTCCCACTATTAATACGAAGAGCTCTCTTCTGTAAATGAAAAAGTGGTTCAATGTGTGTTTTGCAAGCACTTCTCCACACTTCAACACGATAGGTGAAGTATGGAACAATCAAAGAATTATACAATAAAAACATAGCGTCTTTTTTCAGAGTCTTTCACCTTGTGCAGAACAGCAATGGTTTGTGATACTTTATTTCTTACTTTTTTCTATATGAGGTTTACATGGTAACTGTTCATCAATCAGAACACCTAATAAATTTATTTTTTGTGTTCTTTCGATTTCTAATCCGTGTGTGAACAGTCTTGGATTTATATCTATGTTTTTACAACTGAAAACCATAAACTTAGTTTTATTTGTAGTTATAGATAATTTACTAGCATTGAACCATTTTAATATTTTTTTAACTCATTTTCTACAGTTTTTAGAACCTCGCTTATATTGTTCCCAGAATAAAATAATAATCAGTCTTTTGTACAAAACACTTTGTCTGCAGTCCGACATTCAGGTCTTTCTTTGATTGTTTCTGCAGGAGACTCTCTGAGATATCATGATGGGCAAAAATTCTCCACCTTTGACAAAGACCAAGATACTTGGGCACATGGAAACTGTGCCATGGTGTTCAAGGGGGGCTTCTGGTTTAGAGAGTGTTACAACACTAATCCCAACGGTGTCTATAATCGTACAGTCAAAAGCATTCACATACGTGACGGAATATCATGGTCTACTTTCGGCGGCATTTACAACACTTTGAAAGAGTTCACCATGAAGATCCGACCAAGAGATTCGAACAATAAGCGGGTCACCTTTTGTTAGAGTAAAAAAACTCTAAAATCCTCTCTGAGTGGGACTAGATTTTAGCTGGCAGCGTTTTCTTTAGGACTTAGAAGGGGGTCCACTTTTCTTAACGATTTTTAACTTACATGTAATCATGTTAAAACAATGAACTGAAGCATCCAAAAAATAATATGTTTACACTAGAAGAATCATCTAGATGAACATTTAGATCGTAATCCATCCTGTGTAACATCATGTTTAGTTGAGTAAGAGCAAGAGATACAATAAACATCTGCTATCTTGAAACTTCTTCATCTTTAAAGGGTTACAGGGACTTTCAGAGCCTGTAGTGGCTAGCTAGCAGGTGCGAGGTGGGGTACATACCGGACAGGTCACCACCAGTCTGTCTGTTTTACTAAGAGCAACAAATTATCACAGGCTTGATGATGTCATTGGGCCATTTGAAAAGACCAATCAGCCTAATGTTGCTCAAGTCAAACATACAGAACAAGCACAATTCCACAGGAAAATCTAGCCTACAACCTTCTAATGGTTGTAGGATGTTTCATGCAATGGTCGCAGAATTTTCCAAGCTATATTCAGTCTTGACAGCGACAGGTGGTTATCTTCGGGGATTAGGGAGGCGTGTGAGTGAGTAGAATGTTTTAGGGAGACTGATTGCATAAGCTACTGATAATAAACAAAGTGAATGAACTAACGGCACATGGTCTATCTTTAGTATGACTGATGGACATGAAAGGACGTGAAAAGGCTGCCTGAGACAAGACACTGTGAGACAAAATGTTCATCTCATGTTGGAGAATGGTAAACATGTTACGGAAGTATGATGTCAGGCTACCTAAATGGATCTGAGATTGTGGATGGAGATGATGATAATGTTAAAAAGAAATTCTGATATTTCTTCTTCAATGTATTTTCTCATTTTTCTAACTAAAGATCTGCAAACGCTCTCAGCTTTTTGCTTGTTGATAATTTTCTGTAAAGTTTGAAGTTTGTTTCTTCAATAAAACCATTTGAAAGATGGCTGACCCGGTCTCTTTTTAAACTAATTATAGTGTTTAACTCTAAGTGTAGAGGAAGCAGCCCAATGAACAAAACTAGAGTTATGTTTAAAAAAAAAAAATAGAAAAGGAGTCGGAGAGCGCAAACACCGCCCCTTTTTCCTATCAGCCTATGGGTGCAGATTAACAACCACGTCCTGGAGACTGGGCAGAGCCTTGACCAAGATGGCAGCTTGAGCTGGGAGCTCCTCACAACTCCATTAAAACTATATTAAATCCCATACTTTACTTGCGTTACTACGACCAGAAAAGACGGTTAAACAAACAACAATTGCAGATGTGACGCATAAGAACCGCAAATCTAAAAATCCTCCGGTATTAACCCCGCAGACTGCTGATGGCATGATCAATGCTAACGGCGAGCTAGCCGTGTTGCTAAGGAATCTAGGACATTTGAGCCTCGGAGATTTTAGCCACGGACATTTGAGCCAAAAAACTGCAACCTAGGATATTTGAGCCATGCTGGCCACGCATGTAGGACATTTCAGCCTCGGGTATTTAAAAAAAATTGCATTAAATGTCACAATTTTTTAAAATATCACAATTTTTTTACATAAAATATCACAATATTTTAAAATATCACAATTTTTTACATAAAATATGACATTTTTTTACATAAAATATCACAATTTTTTTTACATCAAATATTCTTATTTTTTACATGAAATGTGTTCAATTTTTTACATAAAATATCACAATTTTTTTACATAAAATATCATTTTTTACATAAAATGTGTTCAATTTTTTACATAAAATATCACAATTTTTCACAAGTTGGGTTGTTCTCCACGAAGGTTGTGACTGATGTCATGAAGGAAGGCAGGGATGGTCTTCTTGCCTGTGTTCAAGTCATGCACCAGGTTGTGGAGACGAACCTGAAGCTCCTGGTACACCATCTTCCCACGCTTGGAAGGACGGATCCCACGTTCCTCCTGGAGCGGAATACCATCGACGGTGGTGGCCTCAGCCTGCAAGCACCCAATCAGCTTCCAGACAGTGGGGTTGGAGTGGCCCACCAGACTGAAGAACTTGTTATTCCAGCCCTCACAGATGTTGTTGGTTCTGGGCTGGTTGTTGAGGGTGGCTTGATGCATGTTCCATTTCTCTGGTTGGAACATGGGTGGCATGCGGTGTAAGCGAACTGGCCTGATGACTCCAGGTCAGGTGTTGGAGGGGACGTCGCAACAATGGCGGAGCTGGCCTGAAACGTAGGTTGAGTCAAAGTACTCAACAAGTGCTGCTGCATCATCAGGCATGGTGGAGCGTAGATGTGCCATGCCTGACTTGACATCCTTTGGGGGCAGGAAGGCGAGGGCATCCAGCTGCTGGCAGAACAGGCGGAACTCATCATCTGACTCATACAGCTTCTTTAGCCGTAGGCCCTGGATCTGCCTCCAGATAGAGTGGCTCAGGTACTTGTTGAGTACTTTGACTCAACCTACGTTTCAGGCCAGCTCCGCCATCGTCGCGACGTCCCCTCCAACACCTGACCTGGAGTCATCAGGCCAGTTCGCTTACACCGCATGCCACCCATGTTATTTTATGTAAAAATTTTATCGTAAATAAACAGATGCACTACAGAAAATAATTGCTTTTAGTCATTTTTATCCCATGGCTCAAATAGCCTAGTTGCCGTGGCTCAAATAGCCTAGGTTGCAGTTTTTTGGCTCAAATGTCCGTCGCTGAAATATCCGTGGCTGGAAAGACCGTTCACCGTTGCTAAGGGAGCGTCAGTCTTTGTGGGCTAATGTTTCCTCCATTGACACAAAGCTGAGTACCATAGACAGTGTTGCTGTGAAAATGGACAAATTTGAGCAACACATGACTGACATAAATACCTTCATTCCTACGATTCAAAGAAGTCTGGGTTGCCTCAGACACAACATCGCTGCTAACGCTGCGCGACTTGGAGAAGCTGAGGGACGCATACGATCCACGGAGGAGAGTATGGAAGATGTTAGCTCTCAGCTAGCTGCCGCAAACAAGCAAATTGCCTACCTTGAATCAAAGACGGAGGGTTTGGAAAATCGTGGTAGAAGGAAAAATATCCAGTTAGTGGGACTGGCTGAAGGTGCTGAAGGTACACAGCCTATTTTTGAATTTATTGAACGTATGCTGCCAGTTTGGCTAGGATCTGATGCTAACAAGAAGTCATTCACGCTGGAGCGCGTTCATCGGACGTTAGCAAGACAAAAACCGGGCCAAAACACAGCAGTTCTTCTTTGTTTCCTTCGCTTTCAAAACCGTGAGGTTGTGTTTCATGCAGCCAAACGCCGAGGCATTACACATGAGGGTCAAAAGCTTTTTTGTTGCACAAGATCTGTCTGCTGAAACTCTGAAGACAAGGAGCCAATTTAACAATGTGAAGAAGAAGTTTGTTGATTCCGGAACTTTCCGGGGTTTCATACTGCATCCATGTAAGATGAGGGTTCTGCACAAGGGCAAAATTCACCTCTTTTCCAGACCTGAAGAGGCTGAGAAGTTTCAGCTAAGTTAGCTTTTTAAAGCCACAGAGAACATGGAGGTAAACCTGATTTAGCTAACCTAAGGTATCAAACCCAAGGTAAACTTTATATGGATATCATATCATTATTAATCATGATGCAACGCAGTGGCGGTCGGTCAGAGCCAGCAAAGCCTTCTCTGCTGGTCTAACTTAACCAGACATCATTATCATAATTAGAATAAAAGTCAAATTCATTTTAAATGTATTTTCCCTAAATATATATACAGTATATATATATATATATATATATATATACATATATATTTCTCCATGTTCTGTTTTCTTCATGTCATAATATTTCCATTTGGTTATACAGCTTTGGTTTTATCCAATCAGAATTCAGCTAGCTGGTGTAGCTAGGCTGTATGAAATCTGCCTCTCGGCCTTCAGAATCTCCAGTGCGGGCTCTGTCTCATTGCTAGTGCACGGGCACATGTAGTTGGGACAACCAATCAGATCATGAGTTGGTGACGTAAAGACCTTCTCGAAGGCTCACGTCTAACGTGACATTACGCGTCCTGTGATTGGATACTCACTTGACGTAAGCGGAAGCAACCCTTTGCATGTCAACAAAACCAGATCCTGGACCTTTAACAGAAAAATCTGAAATATGTACTCGTTTTTTTCACCAACAATGGCAGAAGGGTTTCAGAATGGCAGAATCGATTTCAAGACCACGAAAAATGACTGTTTCTGTACCTTCTTGACTCTCAGCACTTTTAGACGTACCGGAGAAAATTTCCGCAAACAGTCTTTTCCATTGGCCTCCATGTGGATAGAAAAGGATTTGTTGTTCAAACTGAAACGCACAGACAAACTGTACAACTGAGTCATTCACGTCTTCTTGAGGAAAGAAAGAAGAATGGATTTTGTGTTGAAATAAGTGTTTTGGGGGACAGCCGTTTTTGGTGAGTGCAAGCATTTTATTTATTTTTATATGTTTTATATGCGGGTTTATTGATGTTTAAATGCTCTTGAAAATAGCCTGTGTTGTACACCAGTCATACCCAACCACTGGGCCACGGACTGGTACTGGGCCGCGGGTCATGTGGTACCGGGCCGCACAGAACTGTTATTTTTATTTACTTTGTTTTTGTGATGTATTTTATTTTGAAGGTACATGTTTACCCTTACCATGGCAACAAGAGTGCGTTCGAGCAGAGAGAATGTTTCCAAAGACGCTGCTAATAAAGTTTCTCATGAAGACAAAGTGGATTTAAGTTAATTATTATTGATTTTGAAAAGCCAGTTTTTTTAGGCTGGTCTCATCACCTTAAGACCGGTCCATGACAATATATTAGACACTAAACCGGTCTGTGGCGCAGAAAAGGGTGTGGACCCCTGTTGTACACAATTAAGGTGATGCAACGCTCAGTAGTGCCTACGTCTGCTTCTGTATATAATTTCTCCAGCCGTGGTGTCATTAATGATGGTATTTGAGGGGTATTTATTCAAGTCGGACAAAGTGGCACATCACCGAAGTCCTAGGTGTAAAATGCACGGACCGCCACTGATGCAACGTGTTTGGTTATTAATATTGTTTTTGTATTTTAATTGTAACTACCATTTATGGTGGACACTTTAAGTTCAGTTTTTGAGTAAAGGAGAATCAGTATATTTTGTTTAATTATTTTTTATAATAGGACATTAGAATTGTTAATGTGAATGTGGCGGTGTGGGGGTAACCATATAAGATGTCTGAGAGACGGACCTACACAACTTAGCTACTCCTCATTTTTGTTGAATGGCATTTGCCCCTACCCAATTTAGTTTCAGGAAGGGTTGGGTTTGGGGGGATGAGGGATGTTTTTTCAATTTTAGTTATTTTCTTGTTTTGGTTTATTTATTTCTGACACTGAGAAAGAAAACATTTTTTGATTCAACACAATGGCAGACCCAAAACTGTGTAACTTAGGACTGACAAGCTGGAATGTCAAGGGACTTAATAAGCTAAAAAAGATCAAACAAGTTATGAACAGACTTAAATCACTACATTCTAAAGTAATATTTCTACAGGAAACCCATATAACAATTTCTGAAGTTGATTGTGTGCGGCGCAGATGGCCAGGACAAATTTTATATGCAAATTACAATAACTGTGCTCAAGGAGTTTTGATCCTTATCCATAAAACAATTACATTTACACTTACTAAAACCATTGAGGAACCTCAGGGAAGAGTTGTTGTTGCTCACGGAAATCGGATCTCTCTTTCATGTGGATCCCCACGAAGTTTCTTATTTTTTCCCCACTGATGGGTTTTTTAGGAGTTTTTCCTCACCGAGAAGGAGAGTCTAAGTGCATAAATGTGCTAGTCTTGTTTAGTTAGCATTTGTTAGTTATTTTTCTTGCTGTATATTTGTGTTAATACATTCCTCTTTTTCATGTGAAGCCCATTGAGACAGAAATTCTGTGATTTTGGGCTATACAAATAAAATTGAATTGAATTGGAACTATGCTGTCTCTCACATTGAATCTAGTTAGTATCTATGGTCCTAATGATGACAATCCTAAATTCTTTGAGAATCTTTTTTTAACTCTTTCCCATTAGGGTTAGGGTTAGGGTTAACCTGCGGTGTAAGGAGTGCAGCAAACAAATTTTCCCGGTGAGGGATGAATAGAGTTATTATTTTTTTTTTTTTTTTTTTTACCTGGTCTCATTCATGTATGTGGCAATTTTAACAGTTCTGGGTACAGTTCAGCTGAGCTGTAAACCTGCACAGGCTCAGATTCTACACATTCCTCGGACTGGAAAATGATGATGAAAAAGAAAACAAAAAAAACAAAAAAAAAACTGTTGGGAGGTTTCATTGGCTCATTCACTGCGTTTCCACAACTGAAATGAAAAATAACCTGATGACCGATACACTGTTTAGTTACAATCATATGAAAAGTTTTTACCTTTTACCTACCCTTTATTTGATCGCTCCACTAAAATATCATTTAAAAACAAATATAAAAAAACAATAATGCAATACATGGCAGATTTAAATTTAATAAAAATTGAAGAAAGCTCAACCCAAATGAATTATTGTTCTGCTGTTACTCAAGTATACACAAGTCCAGATCTCGCATTGATTATTTTTTGGTGTCACAGTAACTTGTGTCAAAGATATCAAACTGTTGGTATGACAGTATAGTAATAAGTGACCACGCACCCATTTCCATGTCTATACATGTGGACAAACTTACTGTTTCCCCTCCTACCTAGCAACTACAAACACACTGGCTTCAGAACCCAGAATTTGTTACGTATATAGAGAAAAAAGATAAAAGACTATTTTGAAATTAATACCGATCAGACTGTAGTGAAACACTTTTATTAATTTTGTAGGATCGTTGGAAGTCGGCAAAGAATGACACAACACTTCCTGATTATTAAATGCGTTTATTTAGCCTGATTATATATATATAAAAGCATAATAGTGGAAAAGCATAATAGTGGATAGATAAAAAGCATAAGCATAATAGTGGATAATAGCACTTTAACTTTCCATCTCTTACCGCTAGCAAGGTCGGAGAGCCCACAACCCCGGTAGAGCTTGCATAAAATCGTAAAATAGATGTGTTAATCCAAAAGCTCGCAGCAGACTCTAACGAGTATAGAGGAAACCCTGCTTTTTCTACCTCATGACAAACAACATTCCATGAACAAACTTTTCTCATAACAATGTTCCATGTTTCTCTCTCTGTACAATTTTCCCCACAACAACCCACATTGAAGGCTTTGTTCTCATAATAATCTTTCTTATAACATTGAATGAGGACATTTGACATCAAAAAATAAATCCCAATACACAGACCAATACGTGTACAAGATGGGAGGCGTTTAAAGCATGCATCAGAGGGGAAAATATAGGTTTTACAAGTTCTAAAAACAGAAAACAAAGGGAAAAAAAATAGTTGAACTGGAGGAACAAATAAATTTGTTAGAAAAAGAAATAAACAAGAATGATGACCTTGAAAAACAAAAGCTATTAATTACTTTAAGAGCAGAATATAATAAATTAGCAGCAGAAAAAGCAGCAAGCAGCTTACTGTGGCTTAAGCAGACCTTTTACGATCAGGGTGAAAAAGCCGGTAAACTGCTAGCATGGAGAATCAAAAAAGCTAAATCTGAAAGAGCTATCAATACCATAACCACACCATCAGGTCAGACTACAGATGATCCAGTCAATATAAATAATGTTTTTAAAGAATTCTATCAAGCACTGTATAAATCTGAATGTCTCCCATCATCCACTGAAAGACATGACTTTCTTAAATTTCTCCCATTTCTCCCATTTCACAGAGAAAACCAGGGACGACTTGGAAAGCGATATCACTGTCCAAGAACTGTAAGATGCCATTAAAACTATTAATTCAGGTAAAACACCTGGTCCCGATGGCTTGACTATAGAATTTTATAAAACTTTTCAGAAACTTTTGATTGACCCGCTTATGAACACGTTTAAAGAATCCCTGAATAATAATATTTTACCCCCTACTTTAAGACTATCTACAATAACATTAATTTTAAAACCCAATAAAAATAAATCGGATTGCTCTTCATATAGACCAATTAGCCTCATGGGGCAGACACCAAAATTCTTTGTAAAGTTCTCGCCAAAAGATTAGACCCTCATATCCCACACTTAGTCCATAACGATCAAAATGGTTTTGTGCAAAGTCACCAGGGATTTCACAACATTCACAGAGTCCTAAACATAATACATTACAAGAATAATGTTAAGGACACAGCACTACTATCTCTCGATGCAAAACAAGCATTTGATAGAATTGATTGGCCTTACTTATTCAATGTACTGCCAAGATACGGACTTGGAGAAATTTTTTAAAATTGAATCAAATTATTTTACACAAGCCCCACAGCTTGCATAATGACAAATCCCATTGGACCTATCGGAAAAAATCCCATTGGAAAGATACACTCGGCAGGTTGGATCTATTGTTTATTTTGGCTATGAGCCTCTGGCTATGTCAATTACAAACCAGACAAATCTTTTTGGAATGACAATTGGACGATCTGAACATGAAATATCACTTTATGCAAACGACATCATTCTATTTTTATCAAATCTTTCGGTTAGTATTCCCGCCGTCTTGGAGGTAATTAGAAAGTTCAGTCAATTCTCAGGATATAGTATTAATGACTCAAAATCTGCAATATTATTCTTAAACAAAGAAGAGAGAGCCCGCCCGGTTAAACACACGCCATTTTTAAATGCTGAAGATGGGTTTACCTTTCTTGGAATTAGGGTTACTCCTTAGATGGGTGATATTGCTACAGCTGATTATGACCCGCTGATGAGTGAGGCACAGGATTCACTTGAAAGGTGGACCAAACTCCCACTATCTTTGATTGGTCGAATTAATGTAATTAAAATGACTATTCTGCCAAAATTCCTGTATCTTTTTCAGTCCCTTTCATTGCCGCTACCAGAATCCTTCTTCAGAGAACTCAACAGCCTGTTTTGCAGATTTCTCTGGAACAACAGAAAACCTCGACTCAGACTAAGATTACTGTATTTGCTGTATGACCGAGAGGGTTTGCAACTCCCTAATTTTAAGTGGTACTATTGGTCTGGTCAGATATGTCATGCTATGTTTTACTTTTCTACACTACGAGACTGTGACGGGACTGAGACGGGACTGAGATTGGAGATGGCAGCTCAGTGGTTAGAGCGTTCGCGTGCGGACCGGAAGTTCGTGGGTTTGCGTCCCACAGAAAGCACATCTAAGGTCCTTGGAGAAGACAGCTAACCACCGCTTCTCCCACCATAGGCACCGTCGAAGGGCAGCCTTCTGCGGTGTAAGGAGTGCAGCACACAAATTTCCCCGGTGAGGGATGAATAGAGTAATTCATTTATTTTATTTATTAATTTACCCGTACCAGCATGGGTCTCCATTGAACAGTCATCCTCTGTAATTAGACCATTTTCTAATTGCGTTTCAGTTTTTATTAAAAAATGTGTCCGCCCCAATGAAAAAAACACAACTGAGAAGAACGTTATCTGAGCAACCTGTGTCTGAGTTTAAACTTCAAATTCAGCCAATACTTAGTACCATGCTAAATGAATTTACTGAGAATACCTCTTGCAGCTCTAGTCCCAGTATTAATGACCAGTATGTCTGTAGTGCCTTCCAAAGTCACTAGATTCTGTCATGCCTTTGAATTCCAAAGTTATTAGATGGGACCGAGTGCCAACTTGGTTTAACACTGAAACACGCTTTCTTAAACAAGAAACCTGTAAGCTAGAAAAAGAATGGCGGCGTTCTGGTTCAGAGCAATCTCGGAATGCCTAGAAACGTAGCCTCCTAGATTATAAAATTTTTTTGCGTAAAGCTAGAAACCAGTACTATTCAACTTTAACAGCGGAGAATGAAAATAATCCTAGATTTCTTTTTAGCACTATAGCTAGGCTGACCAGCAGTCACAACACAGTAGAATCAGAATCAGAATGCTTTTATTGCCATGTCAGTGAAAAATATCAGAGACTAGGAACTTGTTTTGATACAGGTGTGCAAAAATATAAAATAAAAATAATAAAAAATAAAATAAATAAAGAGCATAGATAAGAGAGCCGTGTATCCCAGTTACTCTCAGCTGTGAGGATTTTCTTACATTTTTAATGATAAAATCTCAAATATAAGGCATAAACTGAATGAACTCATTCCTACAATTAGTCCAGAGCAGGCTGAAACTGCAGAAATGAAAGCTTCTCTAAAAACTTCTGTAACATTAGATTGTTTCACTGCTATAGACCAAACTGAGCTAACAGATGTTATTGCATGCTCCAAAACATCAACCTGTCTTTTTAGATCCAATTCCAACTAAGCTTTTTAAAGAAACTTTATCTGTAATTAACAAACCCATTTTAACTATAATAAATTCCTCCCTACAAACAGGACATGTTCCAAAGTTATTTAAGCATGCAGTTATTAAACCGCTTCTAAAAAAGACCAATCTAGATCCCACCATTCTGGCCAACTATAAACCAATAGTTGGCCAGAATGCCAACTATTGGCATAATAGTTTTGTGTTCAAAAATTCTAGAAAGAGTTGTAGTTAAGCAGTACATAGCTCTTTTGAGTTCTCTGAAGTGTACAATACAATACCACCTGCTTTACAATAGTCGTCTTGAAGAATTTCAATCAGGTTTTAGATCACACCACACCACAGAAACTGCGCTATTTAGAGTGACAAACGACCTTCTATTAGCGAAAGAAAAGGGATTAATTTCAATCGTAGTTCTCTTAGACCTTAGTGCAGCCTTTGACACAATTGACCACAGCATTTTACTTCAAAGATTAGAATATGACTTAGGGATCAGAGCAGCGGCTCTTCAATGGTTTAAATCTTATTTATCTGATAGATACCAGTTTGTTCATGTAAATGATCAGTCCTCCACTTCTACCAAAGTTAGTTTTTGTGTCCCTCAGGGTTCAGTTCTTGGACCTATTCTGTTCATGCTCCACATGCTGCTCCTGGGAAACAAAATCAGAAAACACAGTATTAATTTTCACTGTTAAGCAGATAATACACAATTGTACTTATCAGTCAAACCTGACCAGAGTGACCATTTAGAAAAACTTAATACCTGTATCAGGGACATAAAGACTTAGATAAGACAGAAGTTATTATAGTAGGTCCTAAAAATCTGAGAGATGTTTTTACTGACCAAGCAGTCTTCTTTGATGAAGTAACTGTGGCCTCTGACCTCACCGTTAGAAACCTAGGAGTTTTATTTGATCCAGATTTATCATTTAAAGCTCACATAGCACAGGCTTGTAAAACTGCATTTTTTCACCTTCGCAACATTCCTAGAATTCAAAATATCTTATGTAAAAGTGATGCTGAAAAACTCATCCATGCATTTGTTACATCGAGATTGGATTATTGTAACGCTTTGCTCGTAGCATGCCCTAAATCTTCCCTAAAAAGTCTTCAGCTGGTTCAAAATGCAGCAGCAAGACTATTAGCAGGAACTCGTAGAAGAGATCATATTACTCCCGTGCTAGCGTCTCTCTATTGGCTTCCTATTGAGTTTAGAAGCAAGTTTAAAATCCTCTTACTAACCTACAAGGCCCTAGCGGCATGGCTCCATCCTACTTTAGTGAACTTATAGTACCTTATCAACCAAGCAGAACACTCCGCTCACAAAATGCAGGGCTGTTGTTGGTTCTAAAAGTACAGTTGGAGGTAGAGCCGTTAGCTACCAAGCTCCAGTTTTCTGGAATAAGCTCCCAGCTCAAGTGAGAAAGGCAGACAATGTTCTTACATTTAAAGGGAGGTTTAAAGCACTCCTGTTTGAACAAGCTTATCAACAGGCCAGATAGAAACAGATTCATTTAGCTGATATACCGTAATTTCACGGCCATTAGGCGCACCGTACGAAAAGGCGCAACCTCAGTTTTGTGCGCCGTTGCTGTATTTAACACACACATAAAGCGCACTGTACGAAAAGGCGCAGTCTCAGTCACACACCGCCTTACAACAACACACACGCAAGCATGCAAATGTGCGTATTAAAAAATAGTCCAGTGCTTCTCCAATAGTGGGGCGCGTGTGATCCTGTGGAACACGTTTTTCGTTTTTGCCGTACTAGAATAAAGTGTAATTGTACATCCACTACAGTAGTTGTAGTTTATAGTTTAAAAAGGAATTATTTTTATTAAAATTCAAGTTAATTGATACACTTAAAATATTTTCTGTTACACACTAAAAAACAATGTTAATAAAGCTGTTCTTTTTTTTTTTTCTTTAATGTTAATGAGGATACAATGTTATGCAGAAGTGTACTTAGAACCAGGGGTCCCCAACCTTTTCTGCGCCATGGACCGGTTTAGTGTCTGATAATATTTTCACGGACCGGTCTACAGGTGATAAAACCAGCCGGAAAAACTGGCTTTTTTAATCAATAATAATACATTTAAATCCACGTTGTCTTCACGAGAAAATTTATTAGCAGCGTCTTTATAACGTGGAAACATTCTCTCTGCTCGAACGCACTCTGGTTGCCATGGTAACGGTAAACATACATTCAAAATAAAGACATCACAAAAACAAAGTGAATAAAAATACTAGTTAGGCCCCTCACACCAGGGGTGGTCAACCTGGTGGTTGCGGACCACTGCTTATAACAATTTCATAGACAAATGATTCTAATTATGGTCATGGCGGAGAGTGGGGGGTCGGGGGACTCAAAATATTTTCTTCTTTCTAGGGGGGGCGCAACAGGATATAATTGAGAAGCACTGCGTTAGTCCAAGCATCTACAATCCATTGACTTGTTTATGCTGAAATTTCTCGCGGCGGCTCGATTCCCATGTTCCTCCGCGTAGCTGATTGCCTTCAGCTTAAACTGAGCGTCATAAGCGTGTCTCTTTGCCATTTTCAGGGTTAAAACAGCACCTTTTTTATGCATAATCCACGCCCACACTTCACTCTTTAACGTTCTCATGCTTTTCTTTCAGGTCCGCCTCGCCTCACGGGCACCGCTTTTTTTTTTTAGGTCACACACAAGGCGCTCCGCATGAAAGGGCTCACCGCTCATTTTGAAGAAAATTTTAGACTTTTAGGTGCGCCTTATGGCCGTGAAATTACGGTAATTACTTGTTTGCTGCTAGATCGTAGAAGCTGGGGAAAGTATGGTACATTGGGGTTCTGTCCTCTAATTCTATCTACTATTCTCTGCCAGATTGCCTTGGCACTTTCCCATCATTCCCCTACTCTAACCAGGGTCTGTATCCCCTCCCCTACCAGGGTCCCCTACCAGGGTCCCCTACCAGGGTCCCCTACCAGGGTCCCCTACCAGGGTCCCCTACCAGGGTCCCCTACCAGGGATACGAACCCTATAACCAGGGTCCGTATCCCTCTTTCCCCTTACCCCCTACCCCAACCAGGGTCTGTATTTCCCCCCTCCCTAACCCCTGGCTTTCTTTCTCATTCATTGTTCTCTATTGTCTGTTTATTTAGAATTACACTGCTAGTTGGTACAATACAATTCACATGTTGTCCACTTCTCTCTCTCCTCTCTGGGGGAGAGCCCCATTCAGAACTCTGCGTTCCTGTCCTGGGCATGGCTACACCGAGGAGACCTCCGCGCTTCATCATCCCCGCTCCATCAGGATGAAATCCACCTACCGTAATTTCACGACCAGTAGGCAAACCGTACGAAAAGGCCCAGTCTCAGTTATGTGAGCCATTGCTGTATTTAACACACACATAAGGCGCACCGTATGAAAAGGCGCAGTCTCAGTCACACACTGCCTTACAACAACACACACACAAGCATACAAATGTGCGTATTAAAAAATAGATCGGGAGCAAAACTGAGTTTGGTTGTGCTTTATTTAATTAGTAAAGATACTAAACAAGCACATTACCGGTAATAGTCTTTATTCAAATCCGTCAAAGTCCTCATCCTCTGTTTCGGAATCGAACAGCTGCGCAAAATCCAACAGAGCAGGTCCACTTCGCTCCACGCCGTCAAAGTCACTGTCTGTACTGTACGGCTCCTCAGAAAGGATACCAGCTTTTGCGAAAGCTCGGATAACAGTACCAGCAGACACATTAGTCCAGTGCTTCTCAAAAAGTGGGCGGCGCCATGCCGGGGGGGGGCGCGTGTGATCCTGTGGAACACGTTTTTTTTTTTTTTTTTGCCGTACTAGAATAAAGTGTAATTGTACATCCACTACAGTTTTTAGTTTATAGTTTAAATAAGAATTTTTTTTTTTTTAATTCAAGTTAATTGATGCACTTTAAATATTTTCTGTTACAGATTAAAAAGTAATGTTAATAAAGCTGTTCTTTTTCTTTATTTTTCTTTAATGTTAATGAGAATAAATTGTTATGCAGAAGTGTACTTAGAACCAGGGGTCCCCAACCTTTTCTGCGCCATGGACCGGTTTAGTGTCTGATAATATTTTCACGGACCGGTCTACAGGTGCTAGGACCAGCCGGAAAAACTGGCTTTTTTAATCAATAATTATACATTTTAATCCACGTTGTCTTCACGAGAAAATTTATTGGCGTCTTTAAACGTGGAAACATTCTCTCTGCTCGAACGCACTCTGGTTGCCATGGTAACGGTAAACATACCTTAACAATGGAAGACATCACAAAAACAAAGTGAATAAAAATACTAGTTAGGCCCCTCATACCAGGGGTGGTCCACCTGGTGGTTGGGGACCACTGCTCATAACAATTTCATAGACAAATGATACTAATTATGGTCATGACGGAAAGTGGGGCGGAGAGTGGTCGCGGCGGCTCGATTCCCATGTTCCTCCGGGTAGCTGATTGCCTTCAGCTTAAACTGAGCGTCATAAGCGTGTCTCTTTGATATTTTCAGGGTTAAAACAGCAATGTTGTGCATACAGCACATACCCTTTTTATACACAATCCACGCCCACACTTCACTCTTTAACATTCTCCTGCCTTTTCTTGCAGGTCCGCCTCGCCTCACCGGCACCGCTTTTTCTTTTAGGTCCGCCTTTTCTCACACACAAGGCGCACCGCACGAAAGGGCGCACCGCTCATTTTGAAGAAAATCTAAGACGTTTGTAAGCGCCTTATAGTCATGAAATTACGGTACTCATCCCCGTCCACAGGGCATCGCTGGGCTGAGGAGTCCCCCGTGTAACTGTTAAGTCCAAAAAAGACTTTTATTCAAATTAGTAGTTTCAGAATCAAAACCAACAATAAAATTCACAAAACAGAGAATGACAATTGTCTTTTTCTTTTTTTTTTTTCTTTTTTAAACCTGTCCTGTCCAGCGTTGTGAGAAGCAGAATGATGATCTGTATGTCAAGTATTGCTGGGCAGTTTTGTTCTGCCAGGGTCAGCACCATGTGCCGACCCTGACAAGCTTTATTTGTTTATTTTAAATGCTTTACAAACAAAATATATGTGCTTTCTGTGCTGGACCTGACAGGAATTACTAAGGAGAGGGGCAGAAGTAGGTGGGGTGAAAAAGAGGAGGAATAGGGTACAGAAGAAGAAGAAAGGAGGAGAAAGTAAAAAGAAAATTTGAAGTCGCAGTATTCTGCATCACAACCAACTTGCTGGATTATCTGAGGGGAAAAAAAAGTACAAACAAATGGATCCAAAAGGGACTGAGTTTGTTGGATGGCACCAGCTCGACCCATTTGGTCAAAGAATCAACTATTACCAAACAGTATTTGTAGGGACCACTTCTACTCAATTCAATGAAATCTAAGTGAATGAACTCAAACGGGTATGTGCCAATTGGGCATTTTCCTCTCTGTGGTCTGACATTTCCTTGCGTATTGTCTACAACATGTGATACAACTTCAACAAAAATGTTTAAAATAGGTGTGTAGACCTTTTAGTAATGTGAAATACCTCCCCTACTATTCTCAGCATCCCCCCCTGTTGAGACATGGCTAAGCCCGTGGGTCACTATAGTTACAGTTTGAAATCACACTTGGGCTATCTGTGCGTGTGGTGATCTCATGTCCCATAAAAATTCTTAAACTCCCAGTACTGCATGAGGTTCTGCAAATTGTGCTAAACAGTTATAAATTCAATTATTTCTATTTCTGTCATCACAGCACATCCAAATTTACGCTCCCCAAATGTTCTTTTGTAGCTGATTTAGTAACACAAAGACCTGGTCTCTCTGCCTGTCTGAAGGTCACAAAAGTTAATTAGTATTATTTCTAAATAATTTATGTCTCTTATAGGATTAAAACATCTGTTTAACATCAGTTTGCTAGTCTACAGGGGGCAGGGCTTTGATTCAAACATCTTCTATCTGAGCACCTCCTCTCATGTCATTTTTTTTTAGAAATCAAGTAATCTACAAAAAGAGAAAAGGGCATTTTGCTTTGTTATGGAAATGTTATATTAAACAGCAGTATTTGGCAAACATTATAAGCTGATCGTTAAAATTTTAACATTTTAGTTTCTCATCATAGTGTAACTATGATCCTGTGTTCCGCTGGGTCTCTCTGTTATCTGGAACGCCAGGTGCAATAGAGAGTAGGAACATCTTATCTGAACTATTTTGGGGGAGGTTAGACCTTCAGTACAGCAAGGCATCAAAGGTGGGATCAGAAACTTTGGGGGAGACCTCTCCAGCTTTCCACCTGCGCACATTTCTGCAGATTTAAACTTCCTTTATTAATCGTTACTGCTATTTATTCGCTAATTCATTTATTTATTACCTGCACAAAGTTCAGCACAAATCAAAATATTTTCTCAACAAAAATCATTATTCATCCTGTACAATTCTCACATTTGACCATTTTCAAGTGACTGTGCTGAAATAGGGGGTGTCAATTTCAAAGGAAAAATCAACTCTGCAAATTATTTGATCAGAGAAAAACATAGTTGTTGCTTAGGCTGGAGTTTTGGATCAAACTAATGCTCTGATCTTAAAAGATAGAATTTGAAATTGTTCAAATTTTGTTTCGAGTTCATCAAAAAGCATCCATCTCAGTATCCAAAAACATTTTATCTACCACCACGGTGATCTTACAGACAGCAATACTAACTTCCAGGTGTCTGACAACTTACCAGGTGTCAGAGCATTGATAAAAAGATTCTCTATTTCCAAATCTGGTGTGAAATTATGGACAAACCTGAGTCCAAAACTAACACAATGTTCCAACCTGATGATGTTTAAAAAGAAATGATCTTCACTAAATATAAAAACAATAATGTTAATCTGTTTCTCTCGTTTACTTTTTCCTTTTTTCTTTCCTTCTTTACCCAAGACAAACAAACAAACTGTATCCTCCCTTCTGAAGAACAATCATATCACGTCACACAGAAACACAGACCTTGCACACTCCCGCACAGGCTTACACACACAGGCTTACACACACACGCTCACACACACAGGTTTACACACACAGGCTTACACACACAGGCTTACACACAAAGGGTTACAGGCGCACTCAGCTGTGGTAGGACAAAGACACACACAAAGATCCATCTTTTTCACAATCACAAACTTTAGTGAAAAACTAGCATTTTTTTTTTTTTTGGAGCCATTTCAGAATGACTCTGTAACCGAACAGTTTGACCAAATCTAAGGCTCTTTTTTTACTTAAAACTTTTACAGTTTATTCATTCATTTACTACTGTTTTGTCATTTTCACTAATTTGATTTTGATGAGGTAATAATTTTACAAACTTTTTTTGATCATAAACTGGCTTCATAAAAACTGGCATCATAAACTGGCTTTCCGAGTCCCAAAATTTAACCTGGCCAGGGTCAATTTTATAAACACTGTGGACAGTCATTCAGCGAGACGATGAGCCAGTCTTACAGATCTGTGCTTCTTTTTATTATTTTATCATTATTACTGGCGCTGTGCTGGCAGCCTGCAGCACACAAATTTTCCCAACTAATT
Source organism: Neostethus bicornis (assembly GCA_902685375.1). NCBI lineage: Eukaryota > Metazoa > Chordata > Actinopteri > Atheriniformes > Phallostethidae > Neostethus > Neostethus bicornis. Next base: position 156,667 of record CACRXE010000025.1, read on the forward strand.
GTTTTGTCTCTTCGTTCAATTCTGAGATCTCTAACACTACTTTTCTCTTCTCAGCCTGATCCTTCCACACTTTCACATCTTTATTTCTTCTTGTAACTTTCTTCTTTTTTCAGCTTTGATCTCGTTTGAGAGTTTCTGACCCATTTTTCAAGGAAGTCACAGCTACCGGGCAGGTCTTCACCATAAACTTAACATCCGGGCTGTTCTTTATCTCTTTGGTCAGGTTCTGACCCAATTTGACTTTGCGATACACTCAAAATTGCAACCAGTAATGTTAACTTTCCTTTTTCTTTTCCTCTCGCAGCTCTGAGCCACACACACACACCACTCACTCTGCGCAACAGCCACACCCTTGTCAACTCACACAGACACACAGGCGATCCTTATTCTGCTGCAGTGGCTCTGCGTTGCTCTTCCTCTTTTCTCCAATCAGGATTATCCAAATTCACAATATGCATCTTGTTGTAACATCAATACAATTTTTCTCTGGTGAATTGGTGGCTGGGAAATACACCTCTAGTATAAAACTAGAAGGGGCGAGTCGCACTTACTTAAATTCCAAGGTCACTAATATGGGTCGCACTTACCCACAAAAATTGCTGTCAAGTTGCACTTACTTAAAACAGTTTTCTCTTCATAAATCAATAAATCAACAATAGGGTCGCACTTACCCACGGAAATGGCTGTCAAGTCCCACTTACTTAAAACAGCTTTTCAATAAAACAACAACAGGGTCGCACTTACCCACAAAAATTGCTGTCAAGTCGCACTTACTTAAAACAACTTTTCTCAATAAAACAACAATATCCAAAAATCACCAGCCAATTCCATCTCTTATTGTTGGGATGATGATGTGGTCCAAGGTGAACCCGTCACTGGAACCACGACCCAGCGCAGGCACAGGGACTTGGCCCGTCCTGTCAAGGGAGGACGCTGTGGCCTCCCTGGTCCCACGTCAGATCGAAGCCCAGGCCTTGTGTCCCGGGTCTTTCGGCACCGAATGTTAAGTCTAAAAAAAACTTTTATTCAAATTAGTAGTTTCAGAATCAAAACCAACAATAAAATTCACAAAACAGAGATTGACAATTGTCTTTTTCTGCTTGCAGCAGGAGAGTGAAAGGCGAGATCACACTCTGGTTGGTCACCTACCTCTCTGCTCTCTGTCTCCTGCTGTCTTCCCTTTCGATAGCAAAAGGGAGTATAGTAGAAAAAATTTCAAAAAAGTCTTCTGGACAGTTTGATTCTTCAACGAGACGTTTCGATTTCCAGCCGGAAATCATTTTCAATCTTCAATCTCAAAGGAGCTGCTTTCTCTCACCAAATATCAGTCTGTGGACGGCGATGTGCGGTATCAAAATGTGAACTGATCTTTATGTGGTTTCGTTTCAATCTTCAGATTGAAAATGATTTCCGGATGGAAGTCGAAACGTCTCGTTGAAGAATCAAACTGTCCAGAAGACTTTTTTGAAACTTTTTCTACTATGGATCACTCCTGGATGAATGAGGGACTACACGGATTTGTTGCAAAAGGGAGTAGCCAAAAGTCCTTCAAGGCCAGATGCTGATAAGAAGGCGTGTGAACAGTACTGTATGTGGGAGAGCTAGCTGAAATGTTGGTTATAAAATGATGATTAGATGATTTGCACATTCTAGTATTAAAAGCACAAGTGAAACACATGGTTGTGTCTGATGTAAAAAAACACACAAATACTTTATAATCGAGCTTATCTTACAGTAACCATCAGGATGAAGAACATCTACTCATCCCCGTACTGGACATCGCCAGGCTGAGGAGTCTCCCGTGTTTCCATCAGGATGAAGAACATCTACTCATCCCCCTACTGATTATCGCCGGGCTGAGGAGTCCCCGTGTTTCCATCAGGATGAGGAACATCTATTGACCTCTTTAGATATTTAGCTGTAGAGTAGAATAAGCTAATATTTAAACAATAATCTTTGACACATTGGTTGCTCGTCCCGGGGGAGGCATCTCTCTTTCTTGTGAATCCCCACAAGGTTTTTTGTTTTTTCCCCACTGATGAGTTTTTCCTCACTGTGAAGGAGAGGCTAAGGGCATAAATGTGCTAGTCTTGTTTAGTTAGCATTTGTTAGTTATTTTTCTTGCTGTGTATTTGTGTTAATACATTCCTCTTTTTCATGTGAACCCCATTGAGACAGAAATTCTGTGATTTTGGGCTTACAAATAAAATTAAATTGAAAAATTGTACTTCCACTTAATCTTTATCTTTACTCTCCAGATATTAAGAGCCTACTGAAAAAGACAACTAATCCTTTTCATAAAAACACAATTGACATCTGGTACAAAGCCCATAAACATACTGGCAACACGTCCTCTGTTTCTCACTTCTCTCCCATCTGGGGTAATACTCAGTTTACACTGGGCACAGCAGATGGAGGTTTTAAGAAATGGGCGGACCAGGGATTGCAAAAACCTGGAGATTTATATGTGGAGGGTAAACTATTGTCATTTGATGAACTCTGTTCAAAATATTCTGTACCCAGAATATTTGGGTAGTTGTAAGTGTTTTATTTACAACTAAAACACTTCATTTGATCAAAGCACTGTGACACTCCAGAACTGCAGCTGCCGTGTTTGGAAGGTGTGGTTATGAAAAATATGTACAGTACGTACAGTAGACGGCAAATATCTTTACTTTATGCCATGCTTGTTTCTACAGACAAGGAATCTAGTTTTGATAAAATGACAGCATGGAGTTCAGATGTTGAAGAAAATATTGGTGAAGCTGAGTTGGGAAAAGGCGTGCTTTAGAGCACAAACACACAATAAACACTAGATTAAAACTTTTGCAGCATAAATGGTTAATGAGGACATACATAACCCCTGAGAAACTGAACAAATGGTCCCCTGGCATTCCAGATACTTGTGTAAAATGTCTGACTGAAAAATAAACGCTGACCCATTGTGTGTGGGAATGCCCTAAAATACAAGATTTTTGGAAAAACATAATCTGCAAATTATGTTAAATAACTGGCATTCCAATACCTTACACAGCTAAGCTTTGTGTTTTGGGAATTTACCCCGACAACTTTAGGGTTTCATCTGGTGTGAAAACTCTCATCACCTTTGGACTACTGCAGGCCAGGAGGATGGTCGACTTATCCTGGAGTGAGACTGAAGTTTCCACTGTACAATCTTGGCTGAGAGAAATGTCTTTAAGCGTTACGTTGGAAAAGCTAACCTATATTTTGAGGGGTAAAGCTCAACATTTTGGAGGGGTCTGGGCACCCTTAATGAGATTCCTCAGACAAAAAAAACTTTTGAGTGTGAGATGTTGAAATTTTTTGCATAATGTAATCTGTTTTGTTTTTGTTTTATTTTTTAACAAAAAAAGAAAATCATGGCTGCTGAAAAATCTTTTTTCTGTTTTTGCTGTTGAAAGGTAATAAAAATAATTTTTAAAAAAAGCTTCACATAGCAGCTCAGGACCACTTCAGACAAAACTCTGATGATGGGAGCTTCAAAGTTGTCATAATTCTCGTTGAATGATTACTTCGTGTAAAAATTTCAGTTCAGGATTTTCTTTCAGTAATGTTTCCATTTTCCAAACATTTTGTAAATATTGATCTGTGTGATCAGAAATAATATACACTCTTCTGGCATGAACGTGGGTTTTAATCATGATGGCTTTAGTCCCATTTTTACTTATTGATTCCAGTGTTTTGGTGAATGTGAAAACATTCTGTAAACTTCCTTCTGATTTTAGTCTGTAGCTTCATTGGAAGTTTTTTTTTGTAGATCTGGACTCGTTCTACTAGTGTAGTCCTATTCATCAACAGCAGGAAATCAGTTGGGTGGGGCCAGATGGCTTCAGCTTTGAAATAGAGCAATTGTGTAAGTTTAACAGAAAAACACAACAAGTACACTTTAGGTCTTTTGTTTCAACACCAATGTGCAGCCTGCATAGACTACAAACACTAAACCATGATGAGAAATGGAGTCTTGTTAACATGTGTACTGGCAGCTGATTGGCTCTGAGTGATGCTTTGATCGGTTCAACTTGAAATGCTGTAAGACATGGAGATATGAACCTAATTAACTTAATTCATATCAAAATAATCTACAATAACTTCTGGTATCAGATGTTTTAAACCATACAGTGAACACTTATACTGTGTGAAACTTGCAGAATTCTCAGTAACTATGACTGTTTCATAAGAACTATGATATATGTCAATAAATATTAGGCCAATGACATATAAGGTGTATTTTATACCTCACGGAACAACATCTCTGTACAGATGCTTCATAGATCATTCAAAATACAAGACATGGAAAACCCTCTGCTCCCTCTTGTGGTATTCCATGTGGGAATTTTCCAAAATTCATAAAGTATGAATTAATGTAAACGTGTGTCTTTAAATGCTTCACCACAGTTTTGATGGGTTTGTTTCCACAAATGAATAAATTTATACTGTGTAAAAATCTACAACAAGATGTAAATAACTGCTACTTTCTGTTCTTGTCTCTCTAAACTGCGAGAAAACTGTTCGACTTTATTCCGGGCGACTTTCTCCGACCCTTCAGCAGCCGCCTGGTCTCGTCTGAAATCCAGACAAGGCAGAAATCATCTCTCATATCCGCAGAGCATTCTGGGATTTGTAGTTTTAGCTGCATGTGCTGTAGGCTAGCTCGTTGTTGGGCATTTGAATCTAGAAATATTGATCTTAATCCATCCATTCCCTCCTCCTTCTTCACTGGATAACAGCTCTTTGTCACAATTCTGATGTTTTATGTTCTTCTTTTTCTTTCTTTATTCATTCTTCATTTCACATCGATGAGAAAAACAAATAAACGTCAGCACAAAGAAAACATTCAGCACAAAAAAAAAAAAATATCGGTATCATTATCGGCAATATCGGTCTAGTGTTTACTTGGTATCGGATCGATGCCCCGAGTTGGTGTCACTTGGAAAAAAAGTCACATAAGAAACGTGAACTCTAAGCTGTAAAAAGATCACTAAAAACATAAATTGATAGAAAAGTTGGGGTTAAATCTGTTTTTAATTTTTAAGTGTAGAACGGCCAGTTGCCTCGTTTTCTGAGTCAGTCCAGGTGCCACATTTTATTAATGTCTATGGTTGGACGTGTCCACGGGTCTTTAGTAGCGGTGTTTGGTCACTAGACGGAGAAAATTTTTCAGAATAGATTGCTTTCAGGTGACGTCACCAACCCAGAAGTCGGTCATTTTGGAGACATTGATCAGTATGAATCTATCGACAAAGCGGTATCTGTTTCTCTTTGTTTAACTTTTGGTTCTATTCAGAGGTGCAATTAGTTTTGCAGAGCAAATACGGATGCTGTCCAATTTTTTTTCAGGTCAAATTTTGACCCATTGCTGTAATCCAAAGACACCTTTGTTTCTCGGACAATTGAAACTATTTTTTGCACTGATTTTTTATTATAGCAGGCAAGTGATAGTAAGGCTGTTACTTTTCTCAATCGGACCAATTATGACAACCCAGTACTTGACAGTAGTTGACCATTTTTCATTTGAAAACAAGAGAATTGACATTCTAGGGGTGTGTTCCAGAAAGCAGGTTTAATTTAACATCTGATAAACACTGAGCTAGAGGTCCATTTACCGACAACCTGCTTACTCGAGTATGTCCGTTCCAAAATACCGGATTAGATTTAGTTCAATCAACCTCTTGCTGGTAATCCAGAGGTAGTGACCATACACACTGAAAACATAAAGTCCCTTTCAATGGATTACTGAATTCATGATCCACAATGCAATCTGAAGGTGAGAAATAACGTCCCTCATTCCTCACAGAGAAGTTGGAGGAGTTAATGTTTATAAAAATTGAAACTAATTTTATAAAGAAAAAAAAAAAAAGCAATTCAGCAGCGTCAATTAAAAAAAATAGAGTATAGAGTCAGCTCGGTATAAAATAACCGACAAAGTAGCTGTGTGAGTTTAAAAATATCAATCTTACTTGATGAAATGAAAAATCCTTTTGAAAACGTCTATCTAGTCAAACATTTCTTTATTTTCTGAGCAGTGTAAGAAATTGTCTACAGCTGTAGTATGTAAATAAATGTTACTCTAACAATGAACAATCTTTTTGTTATCCATCTTTCCTTGTTGTCAGTCAGGGAGCTCAACAGGTCCATCTTCAAAGGAAAACAAGACTAAGTGAAATGGAGATGGGTCTTAAACAGCTTAAAATGGAGGAGGAAAAGATAGCCATTCAAAATACCAAACTTGAAGGAAAAATACTGGAGCATCAGCTTAAGGTGGGAACCTGTGCGCACCAGCTGTGTGGGGTTCTAAAGCATCTCTTCAATCTGAGCCGCCAGCAGGAGAGGGTTCCGCTTCTCTGGAAGACATTGTGCCTGGTCCCTGTGCCCGAGAAACAGGGACCATCTCACCTCAGGGATTTCCATCCAGTTGCCCTCACATCTCATGTGATGAAGGTGCTGGAGAGGCTGGTGTTAAATCACATGAGACTGCAGATGAATTTCTTTCCAGGCCCTCTGGATTTTGCCTGCCGGCCGCGCCTGGGAGTCGACGATGCAGTCAACCATTTTCTGCAGCGAGTTAACTCACATCTGCCTTCATTGTTGATGATTGGTGATTGACTTCCGGAAGAAGAAGACTGCTTTGCAGTCACTCTGCATTCTGGGTAGGGATGTGGAGGTGGTGGAGGAGTACAAATTCCTGGGAGTGACCATCGACAGCAGACTGAGCTGGAGGAGCAACAGTACTGCTGTGTACAAGAAGACTTGCAGCCGAATTTACTTTCTAAGGAAGCTGAGGTCCTTCAATGTGTGCAGCAAGATCCTGGAGACCTTCTACCAGTCTGTGGTGGACAGCTCCTTGTTCTTCTACGTATGTCATCTGCTGGGGGAGCAGCATTGCAGCCAGTGACCCCAATAGACTGAATAAACTAATCAGACTGGCTGGCTCTGTCATTGGCAGCAAACAGGACTCACTTGAGGCAGTGGTGTAGAGGAAGTTACTGAACAAACTTTTGTCCATCATGGACAATCATGACCATCCTCTCTACCCACTTCTGGACAAGCAGCGGAGCTCCTTCTCCAAGAGGCTCAGACAGCTCCGCTCGAGAACATCTTGTTACCGGAGGTCTTTCTTCCCGTACGTGATCGGGCTCTACAACGAATCACTTAGCAGATAGGAAGTTGTTGCTGTGACACACAAATATCCCATGTGTGGGATCATTAAAGTATATTCTGATTACTGGGTGATAAGCTGCCACTGATGGGTGCCACCGTCTCCTAGATCCCCGATTACCTGACAGACAGGCCGCAGTTTGTCCGGCTGGGCAAAGTCCTGTCTGATGTGGGAGCCCCACAGGGCACCGTGCTCTCTCCATTCCTGTTGACATGGTACACTTCAGACTTCCAGCACCACTCAAAGTCATGCCACTTACAGAAATTCTCTGATGACTCGGCAGTTGTGGGTGTATAAGTGATGGGCAGGAGGAGGAGTACAGGAGGCTGGTAGATGGATTTGTGGAGTGTGCTGGAGAGAATCACCTGCTGCTCAATGTACAGTAGACAAGACCAGGGAGATGGTGATTGACTTTCAAAAGAAAGGAACTACCATGCGCCCCCTCTGCATTCTGGGTTGAGATGTGGAGGAGGTGGAGGAGTACAGATACCTGGGAGTGACCATGGACAGCAGACTGAGCTGGAGGAGCAACAGTACTGCCACACAGTCTGTGGTGGCCAGTACCTTGTTCTTCTCTGTCGTCTGCTGGGAGAGCAGCATCGCAGCCAGTGACTGAATAAACTGATCAGACTGAATAGACTGATCAGAAAGGCTGGCTCTCCACGACAGACTGGAGACCTGTTCAGGGTGTACCCTAACACTGGTCTCAAATCAGCCGGGATGGGGTCTGGCACCCTCTGCAACGCTGTAAGGGATGGACGGTTAAGAAGGTGACTGACTGACTTTGTGACAAATTAAAGACTGGAAATTCAGTTGTTACCTTCACATTGATACCATGGACAGATTTCCTGTTCACATAGTCCCCCTTATTTACTGGAGGAGCTTTGATGGGGAGTTAGGGTCCATCAAATTTGGGGAACCCTGAAATTGAGATATAGATAAATAAAAGTTAAGTCCAACAACATCGTTTATTACAAATTAACCATGCATTAAACATCATAGTTGAGCCATGATACCATTAGTAAAACTGCGGTTATAAAAATCATTTGGAAAAAATACTGTATAACTTTTTTGTGAGGGTAGATCAGAGCTTTTAGGTAAAAAGAAGTTCAGATAGGGTGATGAGCCTCAAACTAGAAATTGAAGGGGTGATGTTCAACATTGTTTGTGGGTGTGCTCCACAAGTAGGATGTGACATCGAGGAGAAAGAGAAATTTTGGTCAGACATTGATGAGGTGATTCAGAGCATCCCTGGAAGTGAGAGAGTTGTTATTGGAGCAGACTTTAATGGCCACGTTGGTGCAGGAAACAGAGATGATGAGGAGGTGATGGGCAGGTTTGGTATCCAGAACAGGAATGCATAATGACAGATGGTGATCAACTTTGCAAAAAGAATGGAATTGGCTGTAGTGAATACTTATTTCAAGAAAAGGCTGGAACACAGGGTGACTTATAAGAGTGGAGGAAGGAGTACACAGGTTGATTACATTTTGTGTAGGCGGTGTAATCTGCAAGAGATCAGTGACTGCAAAAATGTAGCAGGAGACAGTGTAGCCAAACAGCACAGGATGGTCGTGTGTAAGATAACCATAGCAGTGAGCAAGTTTAAAAAGATGAAGGGAGTGCAGAAGACTAGATGGTGGAAACTGAAAAAGGAAGAGTGCTGCTTGAACTTTATAAAGGAGTTGAGACAGGCTCTTGGTGGGCAGGAGAAGCTTCCAAATGACTGGACAACTACAGCTAATGCAATCAGGGATACAGGCAAGATAGTACTTGGTGTGTCATCTGGAAGGAAGATGGATAAAGAGACTTGGTGGTGGAATGAGGAGGTGCAGGATTGTATCAAAAGAAAGAGGCTGGCTAAGAAGAAGTGGGACACTGAGAGGACTGAAGAGAATAGGCAAGGGTACAGGGAGATACAGTGTAAGATTAAAGTAGAGGTGGCAAAGGCAAAACAAGTAGCCTATGATGACCAATATGCTAGGCTGAACAGCAAGGAGGTAGAGATGGACCTATACAGGTTGGCAAGACAGAGAGACAAAGATGGGAAGGATGTGCAGCAAGTTAGGGTGATTAAAGACCGGAATGAATGTCTTTTGACAGATACCAGTAATGTGATGGGACGATGGAAAAAGTACTTAGAAGAGTTGATGAATGAAGAAAATTAAAGAGAACAAAGACGAGAAGACGTTACCATAGTGGACCGGAAAGTGGCTAGGATTAGTAAGGTAGAAATAAAGAGGGCACTGAAGAGGATGAAGAGTGGAAAGGCTCTAAGTCTTGATGATATCCCTGTAGAAGTATGGAAATGCTTAGGTGAGGTGGCAGTAGAGTTTCTGACTGGGCTGTTTAACAGGATATTAGAAAGTGAGAAGATGCCTGGTGAATGGAGGAGAATTGTGCTGGTTACTATGCTTTTATTGCCATGTCAATGAAAAATATCAGAGACTAGGAACTTGCTTAGATACAGGTGTGCAAAAATATAAAATTAAAAATAATAAAAAATAAAATAAATAAAAATAATAATAATTTTAACAAAACTAAGAGTGCTCAGAAGAAAAAGAAAAGTAGTGCAATGTCATAGAAAATAATAGAAAATAATAAAGATAGTAAAGTGACAAGAGGGAAGTGACTAAGAGATGTGGGGCTCCAGGTTATAAAGCATTCATAAGTCCAACGGCAGAAGGGAAGAAGCTGCTTTTGTGGTGGGACGTTCTGGTCCGAATGGACCGGAGCCTCCTGCCCGAGGGGAGTAGCTCAAAAAGTCCATGTCTAGAGTGGGAAGGATCAGCTGCTATCTGACCTGCACACCCCCGAGTCCTGGAGACGTACAGGTCTTTGAGAGATGGAAGGCTGCAGCCGATCACCTTCTCTGCGGAGCGCACAATGCGCTGCAGTCTGTGTTTGTCCCTGGCTGTGGCTCCAGTGTACCACACGGTGATGGAGGAGGTGAGGATGGACTCAATGATGGCTGTGTAAAACTGCACCAACATCTGGGCGGGCAGCTTGGCTTTCTTCATCCTCTGCTGGGCCTTTTTGATCAGGGAGCTGATGGATGGCTCCCACTCTAGGTTCTGTGTGATGGTAGTGCTGAGGAAGCGGAAAGAGTCTGCAGTGGTGATTGAGGAGTCTGTCAGTGCAAGGGGGGTAATGGGTGCTGTGACTTTCCTAAAGTCCACGATCATCTCCACGTTGAGCTCCAGGTTGTTGTTGCTGCACCAGGACACCAGCCGGTCTACCTCCATCCTGTAGGCCGACTCATCACCATCAGAGATGAGCCCAATGAGGGTGGTGTCATCCGCAACTTGACCAGTTTGACAGAGTCATGGCTGGAGGTGTAGCAGTTGGTGTACAGGAAGAAGAGCAGGGGAAAGAGGACACAGCCCTGTGGAGATCCTGTGCTGATAGTCTGAGAGGTGGAGACATTCTTTCCCAGCCACACGCACTGCCTCCGGTCTGTCAGGAAGTCAGTAATCCACCTGCAGGTGGAGTCAGGCACGTTGAGCTGAGAGAGCTTGTCCTGAAGCAGAGTAGGGAGGATGGTGTTGAATGCAGAGCTGAAGTCCACAAACAGGATCCTAGCATAGGTTCCCAAGGAGTCCAGGTGCTGCAGGGTGAAGTGGAGGGCCAGGTTGATGGCGTCGTCTACTGACCTGTTGGCTCTGTAGGCAAACTGCAGAGGGTCCAGAGAGGAAGAGGTGAAGTGCATGAGATGAGGGAGCACTAGGCGTTCGAATGACTTCATGACTACAGACGTAAGCACTGTAGTCATGAAGCATAGGAACCAGCACACTTCTGTAGTCATTAAGTCCAGTGATACGGGGCTTCTTGGGGACAGGAACGTTGGTCGACAGCTTGAAGCAGGCTGGAACGTGGCAGGTCTTCAGCGAGGTGTTAAAAATGTCTGTGAAAACTGGAGACAGTTCCTCAGCACAGTGTTTCAGGGTGGCGGGGGAGACAACATCTGGGCCCGAAGCTTTCCTAGGCTTTTGCTTGCGGAAGAGCTTGAGCACATCCTATTTTGTCACCAAGAAAGCAGTGGAGGGGGAGGGCTGGTCAGTTGGAGGGATCTCTGTTGTTAATTGGGTGGGGATGGGAGTGGCTTCAAAGTGACTGAAGGTTCTTGATCAGTGAGGGGGGAGGAGAGCGAGACGTCAAACATGGCATAAAGGTGTTGAGTTTCTCTGCCAGTTGTAAGTCATCAGCAGCATGTGGGGCTTTCGGCTTATTATTGGTAATTTGCCGAAGTGATATCCAGACAGAGGCGGTGTCATTGACAGAGAATTGCTCCTTCAGATGTTTATTGTACCTGGATCTCGCCTGCTGTACCTCTCTCGAGAACCGGTACCTAGCGCCTTTTATAGCTTTCTCTGTCATTGGCTCTGTGAGCTGCTTTCTTTCCCCTCCTGATCTGTCTTAGTCTGGGTGTGAACCAGGGTTTGTCGTTGTTATATATCACTCTGGTTTTTGATGGAATGATGCTGTCCTCACAGAATCGTATGTATGACGTCACTGTGTCTGTGTAGTCATCCAGACTATCTGCGGCAGCTCTAAACACACCCCAGTCTGTTTTGTCCAGACACATACGAAGCTCGTCCACAGCTTCGCTGGTCCACTTCTTGGAAGTCCTCACTGCAGGATTAGAAAGCTTCAACTTCTGTCTGTGTAAGGGAGATGTGCAGAGTTGTGGTAACTACAGAGGAATAAAACTGATCAGTCAAACAATGAAATTATGGGAAAAAGTTGTCGAAGCTAGGCTAAGGTCTGAAGTAAGAATTTGTGAGCAGCAGTATGGTTTTATGCCTAAAAAGAGTGCTACAGATGCAGTATTTGCCTTGAGGATGCTGATAGAGAAGTACAGGGAAGGTCAGAGGGAGCTGCACTGTGTCTTTGTAGATCTAGAGAAAGCGTATGACAGGGTACCAAGAGAAGAACTATGGTATTGTATAAGGAAGTCTGGTGTGACAGAGAAGTATGTTAGAGTGGTTTGTTTGCTATGGTGATGGACAGGCTGACAGACGAGGTCAGACAGGAATCACCATGGACAATGATGTTTGCAGAAGACATTGTGATCTGTAGTATTTTTAGTATTCACATATTTCCCAAGTGTGGGATCAATAAAGTAAATCTAATTCTAATTCTAGTGAGAGGAGGGAAGAGGTGGAGGAAAAGCTGGAGAGGTGGAAGTCTGCACTAGAAAGAAGAGGAATGAAGATTAGTCAGAGTAAAACTGAATACATGTGTGTGAATGAGAGGGAACCAAATAGAAAAGTGAGGTTACAGGGAGAAGAGATAAAGAAGGTGGAAGATTTTAAGTATCTAGGATCAACAGTCCAGAGCAATGGAGAGTGTGGAAAAGAGGTTAAGAAGCATGTTCAAGCAGGCTGGAACGAGGGGAGAAAAGTATAAGGTGTGATGTGTGACAGAAGAATTTCAGCTGGAATAAAGGGAAAGTGTACAAAACTGTGGTGAGACCGGCGATGCTGTCTGGTCTAGAAACAGTAGCACTGAAGAAAAGACAGGAAGCAGAGATGGAGGTAGCAGAGATGAAGATGCTAAAGATGTCTCTGGGAGTGACCAGGATGGACAGGATCAGAGGAACAGCACATGTTAGAGGTTTTGGGGATAAAGTTCGAGAGGCCAGACTGAGATGGTTTGAACATGTACAGAGAAGAGAGATTGAGTACATCGGCAGAAGGATGCTGGGTTTGGAACCACCAGGAAAGAGGCCGAAAGAAAGAGATAAAGAAGGTTGAAGATTTTAAGTATCTAGGATCAACATTCCAGAGCAATAGAGTGTGGAAACCCGTACAGGCACCCGTACCAGCCTGCCTGAAGAGGTTTAGACATATATATTATGAAGGTAATTATATATACATATTTTTTTTGTGTGTGTCTTTGAAAAGTGTGCGCCCCCCCAGTTTTTATTTACCACCAGCCGCCACTGGTTTAGAGGAGAAGTTGCTATGGTTACTTGCATAACCTGGAAATTACTTCCGTTTTTGGAACAGAAAGCCGAGGTTATTTGTTGACATATATAATAGCTCTTATGAAACACAGTCATTGTTATTAAGAATTCTGCAAGTTTCACACAGTCTAGGTGTTCAATGTAAGGTTTAAAACATCTGATACCAGAAGTTATTGTTCCGTTCCGTCATCTTCCGCTTGTTCCGGGGTAGGGTCGCGGGGGCAACAGCCTCAAACGGGCAGCCCAGGCCTCTCTCTCCCCGCTGCATCCTCTAGCTCACCTGGAAGGATCCCAAGTCGTTCCCCGGCCAGCTGTGAGACATAGTCTCTCCAGCGGGTCCGGGGTCTGCCCCTTGGTCTCCTCCCGGTGGTACGTGCCCGAAACACCTCGCCCGCAAGGCGCTCGGGGGCATCCTAACCAGATGCCCGAACCACCCCATCTGGCTCCTCTCGACCTGGAGGAGGAGCGGCTCGACACCGAGTTCCTCCCAGATGGAAGGGCTTGATGTATTGATGTAGATGTATTGATCAGAAATCAAAGAGTTTCTAATGTAAACATCACTGAGAGCCAATCAGCTGATGGTCTTCTACTGACAAGTTTTTACTTTAATTCTTCAAATATGACGGAAATAGTTGTAAGACATGAAAATATGGAACTTAATTAACTTCTTTTATATTAAAATAATCTACAATAACTTCTGAGTCTAAAAAACATCAGAACTTAAAATAACTTTCACAAGTTTTGATTTGATGCGTTTTTTTCCACAAATAGACACGTTTATTGTGTAAAAATTTAAAACCGGATGTAAATAACTGTTACTTCCTATTCTCGTCTGTCTAAACTTTGAGAAAACTGGTCGGCCCAATCCCAAATCGACCATTTGAGCACTTAACGTGTCCTTGACTCCTTTACGTGCGCGTTCCTGTGAGCAGCTAAGGGTGTAGTGTTGTCCCATTTGAAAGTGCTCGAGAATCGAGGGCACTCGGCGGCCATCTTTGGACCCTTTATGAGCTCTTTCAGTAAGTGGGCATCAAAGTCCACTTTCACCAAAGAATTACCCATAAATCAGAGCGGTATGACGTGAAACAGGGCGTGGCCTGAGGTTAGAGGGGGAAACTCCTTTCAAATTTCAAAGTGCATGTAAACATGTGTCCGTTGTTTACATTTTTCATCGTACATTTTTCTCCGTTTACGTGAGCTTCCTCTTCATCATCTCTTCGTGGAATCGCGTGGATGAGAGGTATTTATAAGATGAATGTCTGAGTTTCCAGGGGCCGTTTCAAGAAGGAAGTTCAAGAAACTTTGAGTTTAAATTTAAACCTTGAGTTGGTCAACTCTGAGATTGAAAACTCTGAGTTTTCGGTTTCAGATCAGCTGAAAACAGTTGGATTAATCAACTTCAAGTTGATTGACTCAGAGTTTAGAAAATGCACCTTGAGAATAAAAAGCCCTGATCAATGGAGTGCAGACATGAGGAGTTACCATGGAAACAGGAGTAAACAAAGAGGTCTGAATATTTCTAACAGACTGAGCTGGATGTCCTACTGCAGACATACAGCAAGTATGAGAACATTTTTATTCAAAAAAATGTCTTTGGAGCAGAGAGAAAAGGCCTGGATGGAAATAGCTGCCAGAATAAATACACACGTTTACATTTAATCATAGTGTTCGGTGTAGCTAATTACTGAATAAGGGTGGAGCTTGGGGGCGTGCTATAGCTCAGTGGTACAACGTTCACCCTTGGACCGGGAGTTCCCGGGATCGAATCCCACTGAGCTCACGTCAGCTTGCTGCGGTGTAATATAGAACACAGATTTTCCCATTGAAGGATGAACAAAGTATACTTATTTTTTATTTTTTTGTTGTCGTATTCCAGTAAAATGGGAAATCATTCTTAATTTTTCAATCATTTAAGAAATTACTTCAGTAATTAAATAGAAGACCAATATTTGTATGAATTAAAACTTCTTTTTAAACTTCTCATTGTGGATGAAGTGGGATTTGTACAGTAACAATAATCCTATAATGAAATACATTTTATGGAGAGCAAAAAATACATAAATCTAACTGTGTTTTTAAACTTTACCAACACTGATGTAGTTCTATAAATAATCCTGTCGGCATTAAAAGAACATGAAAAATAAAAACATAATTTAAACAGGTAAAACATGATGATGTCGTAGATCACAGGTAGACCACCTTACTTTAATAAATAATTAATTCTATCAGTGCAGCTGCTGAACACTGTTGCCGCTCAGCATCTCCAACTTTAATCA
The DNA here is from genome assembly GCA_902685375.1 of Neostethus bicornis. NCBI lineage: Eukaryota > Metazoa > Chordata > Actinopteri > Atheriniformes > Phallostethidae > Neostethus > Neostethus bicornis. The sequence goes on from CACRXE010000025.1 coordinate 172,088, forward strand.
AGAAAAAAAAAACGTAACGCAACAAGCGATACAAGAGTGTGTGATGTGTCTGATGGATGAATAAGATTATTAAACTATGTTATGGAGTCTCAAGAAAAACAGTACTGCTCAAATAAACATGAATGAAGAGATGATAGAAAATTAACTCGTGGTCTCAAAATTATTTTGTGTCATAAATTCATTTCCCTGTGAATGAATCCAGCGTCCTCATCTACGTAGATTATGACCTAGAAAAGGACATGTCATTTTGGTCTCTGCGTGAAGGAGACAGGTGTTTTTTTTTTATTTTTACATACTTTATTTTTCCCTCATCGGAGAAATTTTTGCAATTTATCCATCAATGTAGAAACAGATTGAACGAGGAAGGCGTATTTAAATCCTGTTCACTTTAAAAAGGAGCGGAGACCGTGAGAAACTCTGGGTTTCCTCAAGTAAACCTGCTACCGACCAGGTTTGGTTTGCTGAGTCAGTTTCCCCAGTAACCGACTCTGAGTTTTGATTAACTCTCTTCTTGAAACTGGCTTAACTAACTCAGAGTTTACTGATTTAAGTTACCTCCCTTTCTGAAACCGAAAAGTCTGAGTTTTCCACATTCTGGGGTTAACAAACTTAGAGTTTCCACAAAACCTCCTTCTTGAAACAGGCCCCTGTTTGGATTGTTTTATTTGTTTATAAACTTATCGCTCATCATATTTTATTCACATTAAAATCTCAGTACTGTGTGAGATAAACTGAATATGTTATTAAAAAAAATCCAACATTTAAGATAAGATTGTTATTATAAACACTATTCAGAATATCATGTTACTGTATTTATACACACCACGATGTTTTAAACATCATCTACATTAGGAACATGTAACAACATTAGGAGGGTCATCTTAGCAGAATTATTTGGTGGTAAATTATCATTTTCAAGTTTTCTGTTCATTAGAACTTTTTCAATAGATAGAAAAGTGTTTCTGCATATTTATATATGTAAGCATGTGTCATGTAGTGTATACTGTATACAGTACACACACACACACACTTCTCTCTTCTATTTAATTCTTAACAGTAATTTATTTTCTCTTAATTTTCTCATTTCCTCTTTTTTTTGATAATTAACCAGTGGGAGATATCATTGAGGAGCAGGAGCTACAGCCACATGACCCTGATGTTCCTGTCCCTCCAGAAGATGTCCAGGGGACCTGGGGGTCCTACATCAGAGACAGGCTCTGTCTCTCAGCACCATCACAGGACCAGAACTATGCATCATTATGATTTTTATTTTGCAGGAGCCTGTTTAATTATTTCATCATGTCTGAAGAAAACATAAAACTCATTTTATTTTAACTTGATCTTGTACTGAATTGGTCGAAGGATAGAGACCAGATGAAGAGTGATCCCCGAGCTTCACCCCTATATTCACCATCACCCTCTGACAACATTTACTCACTAATAAAGACATAATCTCCATGTTCTACCTGTGATCTGTTTATGACTGCATGGATTGTGTTTGAAACATTGGTCTGATGGTTAAATAAATTAAAACAATGGAGTGTGATTAGTAAACATCTTCACACACACTCAACATGCTAGTGATCACGTTCATTTAATAACAATACACACATGGATTAAAATAAAGACTTTGAGGCTGGAAAGGAAACTGTTATAAAGTAACAAAAGTAGTGAAAAAAGAACATAAACTCATTTTTTTTTACCATCTTTTCTGATATGTTAAGAAGCTGGTTCATCTGGGCCGGGCTCCCCGCCTCCTCCCGGGCATCCAGCTCTCTATTTCCGGCTTCACATCTGGAAACATCCTCTTTGAGGAATTCAAGTATTTCATTTCTCACTCTTTTCCCAAGCTCTCAGAAGGTTGAGTGAGGGTAGAGTGTTCTCCTGGTCCTCTACTGGATTCTGGGGCACCGCTGGTGGAGGCGCCACAGGGCAGGTCATCATTTGGGGTTGAGGTACTCTCATCAGGATCCTCCTCAGCCTCGGGGTGCACTGCAGTGGACACGATGCCGAGGGGCAGCAGGCCAGCACCTGTACGTGTTTAAGATGAGATCAAATTCAGTGTGGTGACACATAACTGCCGATTTTAAAAGGAAGAATAAATTAAAATCACAGCAACCCATTCACCACACATTAAAGATAGTTAACCCGATCTTTTTGGCAGTCTGGCTGGGGTTCACATGTTCCTTCAGTCCCATTTCTAAAATGATGACTCTAAGCACAAAAAAAAAGTTCATAAAACCACACATTAACTTTTGTTCTAACGGTTTTGATCAAATTAAATTTCCATGAATTACAGAAACAGACTCTCATTTTAAAAGTGTTTTATATCATGTTTTATTTCTTATATTGTTTTCATTTATTGGTCGTGCTGCTCCGGCTCAGGTTGGAATTTTTTTTTTTAGTTCTAATCGACCCCCTGGTTAAATAAAAATAAATGAATAAAACCTTCTGGTTTCCTCTTGTTTGTTGTTGCGCACTCTCACTTGTCTCCTTGAGGTGCAGGTTTTTAAAGGGGTGTCCCATTTCTATTGAAATCAAGTGGAGCCCTTGAAGCCTCTTACAGTGGAGCACTTACACACCTGACGTCATTCCGTCGTTGAGGGCTCAGTGCTCAAGCACACGAGTGCTCAAGTAGTTGGTTTGGGATTGGGCCGCAGCGGTATCGCGAACGCAAAAAATAACCGGCATGCATTGCGCACCGATCAGAACTGCGTCCACCAGGCTAATCCCGAACACACCTGTCACAGCCACCTTTTGGCAGCTCAAAACTCACGTTTCCTATCGGAGTGTTTCAGTGTAACACCAGGAAGGAAATAAATCCTCCCTGATGAGGTTTGGGTTTTTTTTTTTGCTAAATATTTTTTTCTGTTTTTCTGATGAATGAATAAAGAAGTAAAAAAAAGTAAAAAAAAAAAAAAAAAAAAAAGGAAGATCAAACATCAGAATTGTGACAAAGGTCTGTTCTCCATGAAGAAGGAGGTGAGAATGAATGGATTGTTGATAAATCTGTGTTCGGATTAAAATTTTATCGTAAAATCTTCACTATAGTTTAATAAAAACCCGTTCTTTCTACTTCTGTTTTTTAAGTATTTGTAATGTTGTCAGTAAGTTTTCTCTAATCTTCAGATAACAGATTAGGTGTGTTTGAGATGATTTGCGCCTTGCCTGGATTTCAGACGAGACCAGGCGGCCGCTGCGGGGGGCGGAGAAAGGCGCCTGGAATATAGTCGATCAGTTTTCTCAAAGTTTAGACAGACCAGAACAGGAAGTAACAGTTTATTTACGCCCAGTTTTAAATTTTTACACAATAAATGTGTCTGTTTGTTGAAAAAAACGCATCAAATCAAAACTTGTGAAAGTTAATTTAGTTTTGATGTTTTTTAGAATCCACTCAGAAGTTATTGTAGATTATTTTAATATAAATGAAGTTAATTAAGTTCCATATTTTCATGTCTTACAACCATTTACGTCATATTTGAAGAATTAAAGTAAAAACTTGTCAGTAAAAGATCATCAGCTGAGTGTGTGAGCGACAGGCGTAAAAAAATAATCTTAAAGCAGCAATGAAATACATATAAACAGATCAGATATGTATTGATAAGAAATCAAAGAGTTTCTAATGTAAACATCACTGAGAGCCAATCAGCTAGCAATACACATTTTGGAAAGACTCCATTTCCCATCATGCCGTTTGCTTTGTAGTCCATACAGGCGGCGCAGTTGGTAAAAAGCAGCTGCGTCCGCCTGGCTCAAAGCCTGCGTCCGCCTTGCTCTCGCGAGAGTCTCGTTACCGGCGCATAGGTGACGTCAGAGCAAGTCGGCGGTATCTCAAACGCAAAAACTAACCGGCATGCATTGCGCACCGATCTGCGCCGATCAGAACTGCGTCCGCCTGTGTCATCTCAAACACGCCTATTGTTTTCTATTTCCGTCTTTAATCTTGGCAGGTTATCCTCATCATTCATCACAGGTTTGTTTTTGAAGCGTCCTTCTCTAAATCTTGATGTTCTATTTTCTTCCTTGTTGTTCCAGAGCAGCACATTCTCTGAATTCAAACTGATCCATCAGAATAAAATCTGTGGATGAAGGAAAGAAAGAGTCCAGCAGGTAACTCACAAACCAAAAACTAGCTCTTCTATTCCAAGTCTGCAGCACAGACTTTTAGAACTTTCATCTTAAAATATGAAAATGTACACAAATACCAGTCACAAATAGAAAAAATTGTTGACATTTTCTAACGTTGTTTTGAAAAAAAAAAAATATTGCTTAACTTTAACAGATACTTAGTAGAAAAAGTTTCAAAAAATGGATCACTCCTGGATGAATAAGGGACTACACGGACTTTAACAGATACTCTTGGTAAATTAACAAAACAGTGCTGTTTACTGCTTCCTATAAGTAAATACAATTACTTAGATACATAATCAGGTCTGTTTTTCTGGCACAAACCGCCACCATATTTTCTGTTTGTTATGTAGCGCTTTGAAAAATATACTTGCCAATCCTTGGCATCAAGCAAAGTAAAGATCCACTGCCTCCTACGATGTGGTTTGTTGAATACAAAACAAACTCAGGATGAAGTTTGAGTGTGAAGAATTTAAACACCCGTTAAAAAAATACATTCCATATAAATACATTGTATTTTCGTTTCCTTTTTTTTGGTATTTTTCGTAGTATTCCTGCTTTTCAAAGCATTCCTCTTTGTAGGTGTTCATCTACAAAAATACCAATGTCCTTTTCTGAAGCTCTCAGCAGGTCAGTTCAGTTTTTTCTACTTATAAATTAAGCAAATATACTGATAAAAAAGCTCAAATGTAATTTCTTTATTTCTACTGACATAAACTTCACAGATTGCTTCACTTCTTTTATGTCCTTTTAATAGATGAAGTGTGGTGAGGCTCAGCCAGGCCTCAGTTAAAGATCACAAACTTTTTTCAAATATCTTGAATGGAAATAAAAACCCAAACCAGATCAACCTTTTCATGAAGTGGTCACTCTAATTAAATGATGTTTATATTCTTTTGGTGCAATCGATTATTATATACATTTGCAACCGGCAGCCTTTTTTTGATATCAAGGAAGCACATTTGGTGTCTAGAAATGAGAGTAGGGGTTCACAACCAGTCAATCGCGGACTACTGGTAGCCCACGGATTGAGTCCAAGTCAACTGCCAGGTGTGTTGGAAAAAAAATGATGAAATGAACTCAGTGTTTTAACTCGGTGACTTAGACACTATATTTAGTAAGTTTTCAGAACCTCTAACTGCTAGAGTTGCTAATATTTAGTGACTTTTTTCATTTTTACAAACAAGTGTCAATCTACCGGCTTTTTGTATTGTTAATGGAGATTTTTGGAGTCGGTCATGTAAAAGCAAGTTACTAAACCTGTAGTCAATAAGCAGCACCTAGTGCTGCCGTGGCCCCTCCCAAAGCGCTGTGTGCGCGCATTTGTAAGAGACCAAGCGAGAGATCGGAATTTGTGTGCGTTTGTTTGAGAGAGGATTTCTTTTGTGTGTTTGAGAGAGGAATTTGTCTGTGTTTGTCTGTCTGTGTGTTTGAAAGAGGGTGGCGATGTGATGGCTCATGATTGTGTGGCAGCAACAAAACATGTTGTGAGGCTAGGTACTGTGTTCTGTGTGGTTTGTGATTTTTACGCTTGACTGCTAGATCTCAGGAGGTTTGTTACTTGAAGAGTTGTTTGTTGGTACAGCAAAGTGGGAATTGAACCTGTGAATTTCCAGTTAACTTGTGGTCCGAGGGCACAAAATTATACATCATAGAAAGAACTAAAATAGATTTAAAAAAAAGATTTAAAAAAATGCATACACACGCCCCGTTATAAAACACTATTTCAATAAAAAAGTTTTTTTTTTTTGTTTGTTTGTTTTTTTTTATCATTGCTGCAAAACAGTCCTTGTTTTTCTTCATCAGCCATATGCATGGTCCCGGCTCGTTCCCATGTGAGGCTTGCTCACATTTATGTGTTTCTTCCATCCAGAGATGCACATTTCCACCTCAGTCTGTCCAGCCAATTGTTGTCCCTAGTGGACAAGCTGCCAAACAAAGACAAAGCTGCTCTAACTTCCTGAAGTTGGTGCTTGCTCACTTCTGTATATACCAGAGACTCAGAACTGACATTCATTGTAAAAAGAACAAACAAACTACAAAACCTATGAAAATAATTTTTTGACTGTGAGGGGTGTAGCAGAAAAACCGTCGCGTGAATCAAAATTCTGCTTAGTACCATTTGAAGTTTCATCAGTTTTGATGCCAAATTTGTGACTGTGGAATAAAAATTCATGAAGCTGCGGACATTTGTTTGATTTCTAAGGCACCTAAAAATTGGACCAGGTCACCAAATAAAGCGAAGGGCTTTTCCTAAACTTTTTCAGTTTTACCCTCTTTTTTAAACACCCTTGTAAGAACTCGTTCCTCTAACTGTAGCCACTTAGCTTTTAGCCCGTAATCAGATATTTTTATTTATTTATTTTAGTTAGAGTAACCTCCGCTTTTCTCCAGTCCCTTAGAAGTTACTCACTAACTAAAAACTTTCTTTCTGCTGCTTGATTACCGTTCGCAGCTGCATATCATGCTATTTTCAGCTTGTAATTGTTAGAAAAGGATACTCTTTTCGGTCTTATTTTAGTTCTTCCTCTAGTTAGTTTTTTGTTACCGGCAAAGTTAAAAGTAGAGTGTCCTCCTGCGGTAAAGTGTGAAAAAGACGTGAGGTATGTTGTGAAAATTACATATAAAATTAGAGTAAAAATATGCTAATAATTCCTCATATTGTAAGTCGCACCCTCGACCAAATTATGAAAAAAACTGTGACTTATAGTCTGAAAAATACAGTATTATGAAATAAAAATATAAATCCATTCGCTATAGATATTGGACGCATGGTGGCACTCATTGTCTTTTTCTTTTTTCCCCCATTCTGGTCAACTTTAGCCCCCACCTTTGTCAGGATGACAACAGAAATCAAAGAGAATAATCACCTACCACCAAGTATGAACTCTGCTGACATTATTTTAATTTTGAAACCCGGTAAGAATCCCACATTACCTTCTAGCTATAGACCCATTTCCCTAATTAATGCAGACCTTAAAATAATTTGCAAAGCTCTTGCAGGAAGGCTCGAGAAGGAAGTACCTTACCTTGTACATCCTGACCAAACAGGATTTTTTAAAGGTAGACATTCCTCCGCTAATATGCGCAGACTTATTAACCTAATCGATTACACAGCCATCAATAACCAAAAAGTAACAATTATTTCACTGGATGCTAAAAAAGCTTTTGATCGAGTTGACTGGAAATCCTTAATAGCGGTCTTAAATAAATTTAGTTTTGGACAGTCCTTCACCAACTGGATCAAAATATTATATAGCTCTCCCAATGCACGAGTCAGAACAAATAATCACTCGTCAGCAAACTTCAACCTTCAAAGAGGAACTAGACAAGGCTGCCCATTGTCACCCTCTTTGTTCGCTCTCTTTATTGAACCTCTAGCTGCTGCTATTCGACAGAGCACAAATATTGAAGGCATTCAGACTAAAAATGTAGAGCATAAAATAAGTCTTTATGCAGATGATGTCATTTTATTTGCTTCAAACTCACAATCTTCATTTTGTAAAACAATCTCTCTGATTAATAAATTATCCTCAGTCTCTGAATACTCCGTAAATTGGACTAAGAGCACAGCTTTATCAATTAATTGCAATGTTCAAAACCCGCCCTCAACTAAATTACAACCAGGCAACATAAAATACCTAGGAATAAATATTTCTCCAAATCTTTCTGAGCTATTCAAATTAAATTACACCCAACTTTTTAAAACTATCGAAGCAGACCTCATCAGGTGGAAAACTCTTCCCATTTCACTAATGGGGAGAGTGGCCACAATTAAAATGAAGATTCTACCCAAAATTAATTATCTGTTCTCTATGATTCCAACCAAACTTCCGACCACTTGATTCAAATCTCTAGACACCTGTATCTCTCAATTCCTCTGGAAGAGCAAACCATCCAGCATTAGTTTGAAAACGCTTCAGAAGTCAAAAGACAGAGGTGGCTTAGAGCTGCCTAATTTTCAGGATTACTTCTTGGCAAATAGGCTGCATTCGATCTTAAAATGGCTGAAACCTGGCCTATTGGACGAATCTTGGATAGATATAGAGCACACTCTTTGTGAGAACCTTAACATCTCTGATCTACCTTTTTTTAGTTCAGGCATTAAACGCCACAAGTGTTTCAGAAGTTTAAACATCAGCTCAACACTAACAGTCTGGTGAGAATTTCTTAAAAAAAACAACTGTACAATATCATGTAAGCTCACCCCCATTTGGAACAATCCTGATATTCTATTAAATAAAAGCGTGGTGTGCTTCAATTCTTGGAAGGATAAAGGAATCCAACAGTTTCAACATATAATTCATAACAAAGCATTCATCTCCCTCTCATCTCTATCATCAAATCATGGGATCAGCAACAGTAAGTTTCTTGAATACAGGCAACTTAAATCTGTAATAACTTCTAAGTACCGCTTGAACCAATTGGACCTTGAACTTCCACTCACAGTGACACAACTCATGAATTTAAACAATCCTAAACTCACCTCGAAAGTCTACAAATTAGTTTCTAAAATAGACGACACAATCTATCTCCCAATGTCAAAATGGGAATCTAATCTATCTCTAAACTCCAGTCTTCAATTCTGGCTGCAGATCTGTCTGAATGCCTTTAATATGACCAACAGTCCAAATTTACAACTTATCCAGTACAAGATTCTTCACAGAACTCATTACACAGGACGTAGGCTATTTAAAATGGGCCTTGTACAGTCTATGATTTGCACACAGCGCACAGGTAATAACGTTGATGACTATATGCACGCCCTGTGGCTCTGTGCACCCGTGCAAACTGTTTGGCATAAAGTCTGTGAGGACTTATCAAAATTAACTAAACTTAAAGTTTCTGCATGCCCCAAGCTTTGTTTGTTAGGCGACCTGAGTGAAATGAACAGTGAAACTCATAAGGCACAAATGGTTCTCACTGCCTTATGTATCGCAAAGAAAACTATCCTCCTGAACTGGAAATCCAAAACCACTCTTAGCATTAACCAGTACAAAAACCTCCTGTCAGACCACATCAGCTTAGAGATCATGTCTGCATCTTTTAAACATGATTCAATCTCAGTGACCCTCTAGTCCCAGCTGAGTAGTCACATCACTCAGTAAGAGCATGGTGATAATAGGTACAGATTTAAACTAGTTCTGGGGGCCTGGAGTGGGGGGCGGTCAGGGTCTCCATGCATCCAGAGGGTCTGGCGTCGTCCTAGTTCTGGGGCTCTAATTGGCCGGGGCCTGGGGCGGCTCGCTTGACTAGCGAGGGTATCTGGATCTCTGTGCCGGCTCCTGCTGGGTACGGGGCTGGCGGTGGCTGCCGGCCTGAGACGGCGTTGGTGGAACCCTGGTTGGGGTTGGTTGTCATGGTGGGGGCCGGGTTGGGGGGGTCGGCCTTGGGGAACTGGGGGCTTGCTTTTGCGGGCTGGGGCTCTTGCCTGGGTCCTGGGGAGCCTAGGCTGTCCTGTGGTGGTCGCTGCGGTTGGACCGCCTGGTGCCCGACCTGGGGATCCACGTCTCACCTGCTGCACGGAGGGGTTGCAGAGGGGATTAGGGGAGGAAGTAGGGTGCAGCAGAAAGAAAGGAGAGGTAAGACGAGGCTGTGTGGTGGCGGGGTGCCTCGGAGGGTCGGTTGGGCCCGGGTCCTTGGGCCTGTTGGAGGTTGTTGCTGATGGCTCTGGGGTCTCCTGCTGCTCTTGTGTGGCGAAGGACACTACCTCAATGGCTGTGTCCCGCATGGCTGCCTCTTTTTGGAGCGTGCTGTTCGCCTCGTGGTTGCCTCGTGGAGCGTGCTGGTTCGGAGGGCCTCTGGCGCTTACCGTGTCCGGCTGGGGAGCAGGTCGCCCGGGGGGATGTTTCCCTCATCTCGGTTGTGCCCATCCGCCTGCTCTCTCCCGGTCCCACACTGCCACATGCTCACTGTCACTTAGGGCGCGGGGTCTGGATGGGTGGGGCACGCTGACGAGGCTTGGGGAGGGTGATCCCCTTCTGAGTCCCTGTCTGCACCCATCCTCCACTCCACTTTTATCTGCATCTTAGTCATTCATATTCATATAGGGTCTTGAGGGGTATTTCGCAGAGGGAGTGCCAAGTGGGGACACCTGCACTCCCCTCTTGTCGTTCCCCCTCAATTTTAAATCCCACCTTAGACACTGAACATGGCACAATGGCACCACACACATTCCTAACTAAACTACACACAGAGAGGTCCTCGGGTTGGGGGGCAGTGCCGCTTGGCAACAACAGGGCCCGCCACCTGCAAGCGCTCTCTCGCCCACTTCAATTGCAGCACATACATACACAGGTGGGACCGGGTGGGGGCGGCCGGTCTTCACCCGTCTGTGTCCCTTCGAATCAGTCTGGATCTCGGGGCTCTGCTGCCTGGAGGGGGGCTGGGTTTGCGGGACTTGGAGGCCAGTCACTTCTGTGTTGCCCGCTGCCGGGGGGCGGGAGACACCCAGAGATACGGTTGTGTGGTTTTTTGTATGAGGGAAAACGGGCCCGGGGGCGGTCTCGCCTGGCCCTGCCGGGGTCCCTCGTCACCAGTTGGGGTTAAGAGGTGCACTGGGGTGAGCAACACTAGAGAGTTGGCAGGACTACAGGTGAGGGGCTAGGGTAGTGAAGAGGGACATTAGGTGTGCGGAGGTGGTCTTTGGGCTGCCTGGGTCGGGCACCTGGCTGGGTGTTGGGCTGTGGTGACTGCATATGGTGTAGCCTGGCCCTGCTGAGCCCCTGGTTGGGCCCTGGCTCGGGGATTGTCGGGTTACTGGGCTCTTAGGGTGAGTGCTCCCCTCTCGGTCCGGGCCTTGACTTCTGTCACCCCCTGGGCTCGCCTAGGGCCGTGGGGTACGGTTGCCGCGTCTGCCCCGAGGCCTGTGGGTCCTGGCATCGGGGAGGCCCGTGCTCCTTGGTGCTGGGGTGGCCCTGGCAGGGGTTTCTCTATGCGCCTTGCTGGGTGGGTGGGCGGCTCCTCGGCCCGGCCTCGGGGTCCCGGGATCTGGATGGGTGTGGGCCCAGGTTGCGTGTGTCTCTGACTCCCTTGTTCCAATCTTTTGGGGCCGGTGAGGATTCGTTGGTCCTAATAAGCACAAGGTTCACATCGGCAGCATGCATGTACTTTCACTCACACTCGCACACTATATCACTGTTTACTGTCCGCTATGTTCCTTGCTTCCAACTAGGGCTGAAACAGTTAATCGATTTAATCGATTATAATCGATTATCAAAATAGTTGTCGACTAATTTGGTCACCGATTAATCGTCTAAAAAGTTTTTACTGTCAACTGCACTTAAATTGGTCTCCATGTGGGGCAATAGAGAGCAAATTGACGATGTGCGCTACCAAAATAGGAGGAGAAGAAGATAGCAGCCAATCATTGGCCTTCATTTCACCCCGCCTCACGTGATCAGGCAGATTCAACAAGATGGCGGAAAGAAAAACAAAATTCTCAAAAGTTTGGATCATTTTCCGCTAAATTTGAAAAAGACTCGCGTTAATATGCAAAGTTTGTGAAATGAACACTTTTTGGCACGGAAGCATAACAACGCTGCACAAACATCTGAAAAAAAAACATGTCGGACTCGAAGCGGGAGACGGCAAACCGTAGTGATACACGTTATTTTTTTTTTTTTTGAAAACTTTATTTAAAGATTTTCCATTTTTTATACAGACACACAAAAAAACCAACTTTAAGTCAAGTTATATAAAGTTACAAAATAGAGATGATTAAAGAACATGTCAACCAGTGGTATCTATCTGAGACTTGGATCAGACATGAAACAAAAACAGAAACAAACAAACCCGAAACAAACAAATCACAAACATAAGCTGCAGCTTTCTCCATAAGTACTGGTAAATAATGCTTAAAACCTTCTCCCCTATGTAAATGGCAGATCCTCAATGTATGTAATGAAAGGTGCCCATGTTTTATAGTATTTTTCTATTGAGCCCCGTTTACTATTCCTTAGGTATTCAATTTGAAGACACATCATAGCTTCTCTGACCCACTGAACAAAAGAAGGAGGCTGTTTGTCCTTCCACTTCACTAAGATCAGTCTCTGTCCAAGGAGAGACAGAAAAGCCACTGCGCTCTCCTGCAACACTTAAGGCCCTGTCTGCTTGGGAGAACTCCAAACACTGTAGTGAATTGATTGGGATCTATTTTCCTCCCACAAAGATGTGAAAAAATTCCAAAAGCAGAGTCCCAGAACTTTTCTAAAGCAGCACACGACCAAAACATGTGAGCCATTGTTGCAGGTGACTGGTTGCATTTTGGAAATCGATCATCACTGCTGTTGTATATCTTAGCCAGCCTTGCCTTTGTTAAGTATGAGCGATGGAAAACTTTGAATTGTGTCAGACTGTGTCTTATGCAGATAGATGTTGAATGTATGCGGGTGATACTTCTGTTCCAGATTTCCTCTGGAATCTCCAGATTTAAATCCTGTTCCCAAGAGTCTTTCAAATGGTTTAATGAAGTAGGATTAATGTGATGCAATTGTTCATATATTTTGGAAATATGACTTTTGGTGATGGGTCGAGGCTGCAGGCAGTTTTCTAAAGGACCAGGAGATGATTGTGTTGGATATGTGGGGAAATGTTTTCCTACAAAGCTGCGGACCTGTAAGTATCTGAAGAAATGCTTCTTAGAAATATCAAAATTTGCACAGATGTTTTCAAAGGATATAAATGAACCACTTGCAAATAAATCAGTAAAAAACACTATACCTTTACTACGCCAGACTTTGAAACCAGGATCATTCAAGGCAGGCGGGAAGAATGGATTTGAGGTAATTGGTGCATAAATTAGCGCTTGCTTGAACTCAAAATGGCGGCGGCATTGGAGCCAGATATTCAGTGTGTTTTTGACCACTGGGTTTGTGAAGCTCATTTTTTCAGTTATTGGCAGAGAGGCACTCATAAATGATACAGGTGAAGCTGGAAAACCCGAGGTAAGTTCCATGGTGGACCAAAGAGGTCCTCGGCCTTCTCTGAATGTATGTAGCCAGACAGACAGTTTAACAATATTTGCTGACCAGTAATGATACAAAAAATTAGGCAAGGCAAGACCACCCTCAGATTTAGAGCATTGCAATTTAGACTTGCTAATCCTTGGGCACTTTTGATTCCAAATAAATGAAGATATTAATCCATCCAACTTACTGAAGAACACCTTAGGAAGAAATAGGGGGACCATTTGAAAAACATACATAAATTTAGGCAAAACTGCCATTTTAATTGTGTTAATTCGCCCCGCCAGTGAGATGGGTAAAGCTGACCATTTTGCCAAATCTGTCTTGGTTTTCTCCAAAAGTGAGGAAAAGTTCAATTTGAAAAGATTGTTATACGTATTTGTAATATGAATTCCAAGATATACAAATGATTGTGTTTCTACGGTAAATGGAAATTTTGAATAGTCCAGGTCCCTGGCCAGTTGATTAATGGGAAAAAGTATACTTTTTCCTAAGTTCAGTTTGTACCCTGAAAGATTTCCAAAAATCCTAAGGAGTTCCAACAGTCGTGAAATGGACTTTTCTGGGTCTGTAATATATAAGAGTAGGTCATCCGCAAACATGGAGATCTTATGGACCTCTCTATTCCGACTGATCCCATTAATCCCTTTGTCCGTTCTAAGGGCTATTGCTAGAGGCTCTATTGCAAAATCGAAAAGTAGCGGGCTCAGTGGGCATCCCTGACGAGTACCTCTATGCAAAGGGAAATATTCAGAGATGGTGCTATTGGTACGGACAGATGAGTGGGGCATTGAATAAAGAATTTTAATCCAGGATAAAAATTCTGAGCCAAAACCGAACTTGCGCAGTACAGCTAGCAGATAGCCCCAGTCCACACGATCAAAGGCCTTCTCGGCATCAAGCGAGACGATTAATTCTGGACGGTCAATTGAGTGGTCAGAATATAAGATATTAAATAGACGTCTGATATTAAAATATGACTGGCGACCAGCAATGAAGCCCGTCTGATCTTCATGAATAATTCTAGGGGCTATTTTTTCCAAGCGAAGTGCCAGAACTTTTGTTAGAATTTTGTAGTCTACGTTAAGTAGACTGATTGGTCGATATGATTCACATTTCTGAGGATCCTTATTTTTTTTTTAAGATTACCGAAATCATGGCTTGGGATAATGTTTCAGGCAGTTTAGCAGTTCCATGGACTTCTGTAAACACGATACATAGTAAGGATGAAAGTTTGTCAGCGAATGCCTTGTAAAAGTCAGATGGAAACCCATCAGGACCTGGGGCTTTGCCACTCTGTAAAGAGCCAATCGCTGTTAATATTTCCGCAACAGATATGTGTTTATCTAGTATCTGCTGCTGATCCGAATCCAACAGAGGAATACTTAATTTTTCCAAAAAAGCTTCTATGTCGGCAGAATTACATGTACTTTGACTGGTATAGAGACCTTGATAGTAATTCTTGAAGTATTGATTTGTTGGGGTTCCGTTACTGTATGAGTAGAATCTGTTCTGATCTTTGTTATTGAATGATTAGAGATGGACTAACGCAACTGGTGGGAGAGAAGTCTACTTGCTTTTTCTCCATGCTCATATACCTGTTGTCTTGTTCTAAGCAATAACTTCTCCGTTGCCTTAATTGATAAAGTTTCAAACTCAGACTGTAGCAGAAGTTTTTGTTTGTATAAATCAGGAGTTGGATTGCTAGCATACTGCATGTCAAGATTTGCTATGAGTTCAGTTAATTTCTTAAGTCTCTCATTACTCTGTTTTTTTGGGCTGTGAAAGAGATGATTTGTCCACGTAAAGATGCTTTAAGGGACTCCCAAATAACAGTTTTGGAAACATCGGGTGTGTCATTAACTTCCAAAAAGAATTCTATGTGAGAGGAAATAAATTTACAAAACTCTTTATCTGATAGCAAGGTTGTATCGAACCTCCACAAGCGTTGCTGTGGCGCATGAGTAGTGGGAAATGAAATATCTACTTGAACAGGTGCATGACCGCGTGATATTGACACTTGGTAGTTTTAGAAATAAAGGTATTGTCCAACAAAAAATAATCAATTCTTGAGTATGAGTGATGCACAGCAGAGAAAAAAGAGTAATATTTTGCCAGCGGCTCGGTAACACATAGCGGGTCAGAAACTCCATAACTTTTGAGGAATGTGTTAAGAACAGAAACAGATTTGGAGGTTGCTGCAGATAGGCGTGTACTTGATCTATCCAGATTCTGATCAAATACCAAATTTAGATCTCCACCCATAATGAGGTAATGAGTGTCTAAACCTTTTAACTTCCCTATAAGGCTAGTAAAAAATTGTGGGTTATCCCAATTGGGAGCATAGACATTAACCAAAAGAACTGGGAAGTCATACAACTTACCAGCAACAATAACAAACCGACCATTTACATCCCGAATCACCTCTGTACTGACAAAGGGAAGATTTTTTCTGACAAGTATAGCAACCCCCCTTGCTTTTATACTGAAGGCAGAGTGGTATATTTGCGAGAAGGAACTGTGTTCTAACTTATAGGCATCAGCAGAACACAAGTGTGTTTCCTGAAGAAATGCTATATCTGGTTTAAAGTTCACCAAATGAGCAAAGACTCTCCTCCGTTTGACTAATTGGTTAAGTCCCTTTACATTCCATGTGATAAATGTCGCAGAGTTGGGCCCAACAGTTTGTCTTAGATTAGTACAGGCAGCCATATCTACGTTGGATTCAGTTTATCATAAGGGTGCACAATCACACAGGAATGAGGTATAGATTTAAAGCTGCAGCAAAACACAAACCAAAAAAAAATACAAAAAACATAGACATTATCACACACACAAAAACCCCCCTCCCCTTCCCAAACGAGCTCTAGTAACATGCAAACTTGCTCTCCCACCACTATACTTACTAACATAAGTGCCCATAACAGGAAATACCCATGATAAAAAAAAAAAATCTACCCATCCAACAAAATATAAACTCAAGTGTAGCAAACATTCACCTCCCCCCACCCCTCAACTCACTTACTTTGTTCATTATTTATAATTACAAAAATATATATATACATAGATATTTAAGCTAGAATTAGAAGTAAATAGGAGTCCAGTGAGAGAATCTACTAACAGGCCTGGATCCATCATCAGTGTTGTACCTTTAATGGTCCCTCAGTTCTCCTGCTGGCTGCTTTGCACCAGATGCTTCAGGATGTAGTCTTTGGCAGAAACAGGATCCAGGAAAATTTTTTCACCCAAACATGAAGAAACTCTCAGCCTTGCAGGATACAGCATCCCATATTTCACACCTCGGCATCCCCGCAGCAGTTCTTTAACTTCCTTAAAAGCACCTCTCCTCTTCACCACGGTGGATGGAAGATCTGGAAAAATAAGGATCTTGTTGCCATCGTGTACCAGAGATTCTTTCATTGCTGCTCTGCGAAGCACATCCAGCTTTTCTTGGTAATAGTGAAACTTCACGATCAGTGGCCGGGGTCGCTGTCCTGTAGCAGGGGCGGGTTGTAGACTCCGATGCGCTCTGTCCAGCGTGGGAGCAGCATCCATGCCCAGGACTTCCTGAAGTAGCTTAGCCACAGCCTCAGCAGGACGCTGGCCCGATTCAAACTGCTCCTTCACCCCGAGAATGCGAATATTGCAGCGGCGTTGCCTTCCCTCCAGGTCTTCAGTCTTCTCCGTCAGGGCTTTCACAGTAGCTCGTAGACTCTGAACTTCTTCCTCCACGTTCACCATCCTGTCAGAGTAATCACCGGTAGCATCCTCCAGGCTAACAATGCGGGCCCGATTGCTAGCGATGCTAGCATCCAGCGGGTTTAGTTTAGCATTAAACTCGCTTCTCAAACCCTCAAGCTGCTCTTTAAAATCCCGTCGGAGCGACTGCATATTTTCATTTAGCATTTGGCATTTGGATTCAATCTTTGAATCCAATGTAGAAATCTCGGTCAGTACCTTTTTTTCAGACTTTGTAATCGCTTCCATTAGCTTAGCCGTATCAGAAGACACGGGGCTAGCAAGCTCGGACTTCTTGTTGCTTCTTTGTCCAGCCATGGCAAAAATAAATTATTCAAACAGCTGTATGACACAAACAAAGTTTCCGGAGATGAGGGGTAGTCTTAGAGTGTTAGATAGTAAAGGATTTAGATGAAAAAATATGGTATTCCTGCGGAGCAACAGAGCTGCACGTCTTCACATGTCGAGGCTCAAGCCACTCCCCCGATACACGTTATTTCTAATAAAAACAATTTTACAGGTCGCTAAATACACTTTTTATTGTCTGCAAAAAAAACAAAAACAACCCAACATGGACTTTTTGCTGTGGAAAACGGTTGCACTCCGCAGCAGAGCACTTCTCTCAGGGACTCTTATTTTGTAAATGATAACGTCTGATATGAGGCCGCTGTCAGTAGGAAGACGAGGGGTTAAAAAAAAAAAAAGATCGCTAAATTCAACCCAGGATACAAGACCCCCTCCTCTACACTGCAAAGCACATTTTTTCCCACAAATAAATGAGTGCTGTTATAGTTGGGCACCCCTTTACCGATTAGTAGATCTGTGTTTATGATATTATAAGTGGTAAAGATGGTCATTTTATTTATTAAAGTTACTATTTTTACAGTAGAGATGGTGTTTTTTTGTTGATTTTTTTGTGCTAATACTTCACAACTTGAATGTTTTTGTATATTTTTTTCTCATGTTAATCTGGGGCCTTTTTTTTGTACGATACTTCTGAACAAGGTTAAATTTGCGAATCCAGAAGTGTTAAAGGTTTCTTGTTTTCAAATGTGATCCAACAGTTTACATTTGATGTTTTATTAGCCAGTACTACAAAAGCACATTTTATGCGTGCTTATGAGTTACTTTTACTGTATACAGTAAGTAGATTTATTATTTTCTGGAAATGATAATATTCTGCCTCTTTATTTGACAGAAAGATTAACATTTGCTGTTACTGTAATAAGCCCAACGTGTTGTTTAAGTGGTTATAAGTTGTGTTTTACACAATTACATTCTATTATATGCCGAAAAAGTAATATTTATTAAATTGAAATTTTATCCGATTAATCGAGTAATCGACCCAATAATCGACAGATTAATCGATTACCAAAATAATCGTTAGTTGCAGCTCTACTTCCAACCAATATTATTATAACTCTAGTAACATGTGTTTGTGTTGTACATCATTTGCTATTGAAGGTTTTGTTGTGTGTGTCAGTTTTATCACTGGTTTAAACTCTTGTTTGTACTTTTTTTTCCCCCTCAGATAATCCAGCAGGTTGGTTGTGATGCTGAATACTGCAACTTCAGATTTTCTTTTTACTTTCTCCCCCTTTCTTCTTCTTCTGTACCCTATTCCTCCTCTTTTTCACCCCACCTACTCCTGCCCCTCTCCTTAGTAATTCCTGTCAGGTCCAGCACAGAAAGCGCATATATTTTGATTGTAAAGCATTTAAAATAAACAAATAAAGCTTGTCAGGGTCGGCACATGGTGCTGACCCTGGTAGAACAAAACTGCCCAGATCATCATTCTGCTTGTCAAAACGCCGGACAGGACAGGTTAAGGAAAAAAATAAGACCATACCAAATCATGTGACCCTCAATAGCCAGGGTGGGTCCACATCTGGGGCAGATTGGGTCAACTCCTGGGAAAAGACAACTTCTATAGAGGAGACGGTGGAGAATTTTGAATTGAATTAGTCCATGACGGATGCAGAAAGATGAACTGTGTATAGCGCGGCAGGATTCCCACTCCTCATCAGATAGATTCTCTCCAATGTCTTTTTCTCATTTGTCTTTGGTTTTACTCCATTTTGAGGGTTTCATGTCCAAGAAAAGTTTGTCAAGAATAGAAATTCTTTTCTTGCCAAAATGATCTAATTCTAAAATTATGTCCATTTAATTTTTGGGAGGTAAATAAGGAAATGAAGAAAACAATGACTTTGTAAAACTGCGTATTTGTAAATATCTAAACATGTGTGAAACGGATATGTTGTAATTATCAACTAAATGATTAAATGTACAGAAAACATCACCAGAGTAAAGTTAAGACAGAAACTTTAGACCCTTGTTATGCCAACTTTTAAATGCACCATCTGACATTGACGGGAAGAAGAATGGGTTAGAGGAGATAGGAAGAAACCTGCAGGCTTATTGGAGGGCAAAGTGTTTCCTGAATTGAACCCATATCTGAATAGATGCTCTTACGACTGGACTAAGTTTTTTTGTGACCGGTTTTGAGACAATGAAGAAGTCAGTAATGGCACTGGGTTATACATCAATTCCATTTGAGTCCAAACTTCCCCTTCATTTTTTTCATATGCATGTCTCCAGTATAACATTTTGGCAAATTGAGACGAGGGGCCAAATTTGAGTTCTTTTTAAACTTTAAATAGATATTGCCATTCTACACGGTTAAAAGCCTTTTCAGCATCTAAGGAAACCACTATTTCTGAATTTTCAGATGTTTCCTTTGTAAACAAAATATTAAGCAAGGCCGCATGTTGTAAAAAGACTGTCTACCAGGCAAAAATTCAGTTTGGTCAGTATGTATAATTTTTGGTGACATCATGTCAATTCTGTTAGCGAAGACCTTTGTAAGAATCTTGTAGTCACTGTTCAAAAGACTCACTGGTCTGTATGAACTACATTGTAAGCGGTCTTTATTTTCTTTATGCAGCACAAGTATTGTAGCCTGTCTCGTGGTCGGCGCTGGCTTCTCAAAAGCAAATGCATCCTGGTAAACAGAGGTAAGTAGTGGTGCTAGTTTATCTATAAAGATTTTGTAGAACTCAATGGGAAAACCATCTGGACCTGGTGCTTTGTTGCTCTGCTTTGCTCCGATTGCCTGTTTTATTTCACTTATTGTTATTTCTTTAACAATTTGTGTTTTGTCATCTGAAGATAATTCAGGGAGAGAAATACTTTCAAAAAATGTGTTAAGGTTGGTTTCATCTATAGGCTCTGGGTTGTAGAGATTGGAATAGTACTTACTCTTTGAACTGGTCATTTATGGTCTCTGGATCGACTGTCTTCTTCGCTGTGGTTTTTCAAATTTCAAGAATGGCATTAGCAGCTACGGATTGTTTAATTTGATGTGCGAGAAGTTTTCCAGCTTTTTCTCTGTGTTCATTAAATGTTTGTCTTGATTTAAAGAACAAGCGTTCAGTGTGTTGTGTTGACAAATTTTCATACTCTGTATTTAACAGCAACTTTCTTTTGTATAAGTCTGGAGTTGGAGTTTCTGCATATAAGCAATCAGTGTTTTTTATGTTTTTAGTCAGTTTGTTCATTTTTTGTTTACGATTTTTGATATGGAAAGGCGTGTAAGAAATTATTTGGCCTCTGAGATAGGCCTTCAGTGCTTCCCATATCAAATTAATTTGCATGTCTGGAGTCTGGTTCAGTTAAAAAAAATACTGTATCTGGTCAGACACCATTTTTTTAAATGAATCTTTAACTAAAAGCAGTGGGTCAAGCTGCCAAGTAGCTCTAGGTTTAGGGTGGTCATGCAGCTTAACATCTAACTGAACTGGACTGTGATCTGAGATGACAATTGCATGATATTGACAGTCCAACACCTTGCGAAGAATCCTGTTGTCTACAACAAAAAAATCTATTCTTGAATATGACCAATGTACTGGTGAGAAAAATGAGAATTGTTTAGAGGTTGGGTTCTTGCTTCTCCAAGGATCAAAAAGAGCAGAAGACTCCATAAAATTTGAGATGATCCCGCCCGATTTTGAAATTTTGATATCAATTCTTGGTTTTGATTTGTCATGCTGCTGGTTGAGGACACAATTAAAATCTCCTACCAAAAACTAGTTGGGATTCCATTAGATCTGGCAGATTTCCAAAACAGGTTAGGTAAAAAATGGGATCATCCCAATTTGGTCCATATACAGTACATTGGCAAAAGTGACTAATTTACCGTACAGTTTGCCTTTGACAATAACATAACTCCCTCTAGCATCAGCTGTAGTTGATATTTGTACAAATGAAATACCCTTCTTAATTAATATAGCAGCACCTCGTGTTCTCTCATCATTCATGGAACTAAATATTTGTCCAATCCATGTTTTTTTTTTCAGTTTAGTCTGTTCATTCGACCAAAGGTGTGTTTCCCGTAAATATATCACATGAGGTCTAAAAGAGTTTAGATGGGTGAAAAATTTTGTACGTTTAAATTGGATTATTTATTCCTTTGACATTCCAACTTATAAAATGAAGACCTGTCTGGTTTTGGTTATCCGCCATTTAAACAGTGGTGTGTAAATATAAAAGAGAAAGTGTTCTCTGCATTAACACCCCAAAAAAAAAAACAAAAAAAAAAAAAAAGAGCCTTAAGTTCCCATGCTGATCTACTAACCCCTCTGAGATCGCATTCCCACAAGCTAATGGCACATAGAAGGTGCAAACTTGCTCTCCCATCACTATACTTACTAACAAAAGTGCCCATAACAGGAAATACCTATGATCAAAAATCTTCCCATCCAACAGAATATAAACTCAAGTGTTACAAACCTTCACCCCCCCCTCTCTAAGCCTTGCAGGGTATAGCATCCCATATTTCACACATTGGCATCCCCACAGCAGATCTTTAACTTCTTTAAAAGCACCTCTCCTCTTCACCACGGTGGATGGAAGATCTGGAAAAATAAGGATCTTGTTGCCATCATGTACCAGAGATTCTTTCATTGCTGCTCTGCGAAGCACATCCAGCTTTTCTTGGTAGTAGTGAAACTTCACAGGGTCACTGTCCTTTTGCGGGGCAGGTTGCAGACTCCGATGCACGCTGTCCAGCGTGGGAGCAGCGTCCATACACAGAACATCCTGAAGTAGCTTAGCCACAGCCTCATCAGGACACTGGCCCGATTCAAACCGCTCCTTCATCCCGAGAATGCGAATATTGCAGTGGCGTTGCCTTCCCTCCAGGTCTTCAGTCTTCTCCGTCAGGGCCTTTACAGTAGCTCGTAGACTCTGAACTTCTTCCTCCACGTTCACCATCCTATCCGAGTAATCACCGGTAGCGCTCTTTAGGCTAGCAATGCAGGCCCGATTGCTAGCAACGCTAGCATCCAGTGGGTTTAGCTTGGCATTGAATTCGTTTCTCAGACCCTCAAGCTGCTCTTTAAAGTCCCGCCGGAGCGACTGCATATTTTCATTTAGCATTTGGATTCAATCTTTAAATCCAATGTAGCAATCTCGGTCAGTACCTTTTTTTTCCAACTTTGTAATCGCTTCCATTAGCTTAGCCGTATCAGAAGACACAGGGCTGCTCTCAGTGGCTTTAGCAAGCTCGGACTTTCTGTTGTTTATTTGTCCAGCCATGGCAAAATAAATGATTCAAACAGCTATATGATACAAACAACGTTTCCAGAGATGAGGGGTAGTCTTAGAGTGTTAAGTAGTTAAGGATTTAACAGAAAAAAATATAGTATTCCTGCGGAGCAACAAAGCTACGCATCTTTACATGCTGAGGGTCAAGCCACTCCCCTGAGAATCCTTGTTTAATGTAAAAGGACAGTTTAGTTGTTATTTTGAATTTTTAAGTCTTAAATCTAGGAGCATATTTAAATGCTGTTATTGTCTTAAAAAGACAGTCAGGAGGAGGGTGATGGTGACATCCTGACGGATCAAAGAGCTTTAAAATAAAATAGTTTATTCATTTGATTTTTAAGGTTTAAAGACTTATTTCAAAGTCAGAGATTTTCTTGTAATGCTTCATGTTCATTGAAAATTAAAGCACATCTCTTCTCCACATCCCAATGAGGTGAGGTTACCAAAGCATGCCATCCATCTGCTCCTGTTCTGGACCGTTTGTCAGATGTTAGAACTCAATGTGGCCCATGAATCAAAAAGTTTGCCTACCCCTGTTCTAGACACTCTGTTTACTGCAGGGCTGTGTTGTTGGTTGATTAATAGATCAAGTTAAGGTGGAGTTTCAGAAAGTTAGCTTCATCTTTCTTTCTGTTTCAGTGTGTGTAGATTTACAGCTGTTGGTGGTGACTGCAGAGAAGTTCCAGTCTAATGGAGTTTGGAAAGGCTGGATCTACACTCTCATCCTATAACAAAGACACGACAAAGAGAAATTCAGGAATCAGACTAGCTGATAATGAACTGATGGAAAGTCTCACCAGGTTACCAATGATGACGGCTCTGAAGAGTGAAGATGAAGAAATTTTGTCGTTTTCAATTCCAAAAGAACTTTATCAAAACCAAGTGGAAAGTGATATAAAGATGGAGCCTCTTGAAAACAACATAGCAGGTTTGGTTGAATCAGAAACTAATGAAGAGGATTGTGGAAAAGCACAGGTAATCATTAATCCAGACATAAGCAATTATTAGGAAGTAAACAGAGAGAACAACCCTATAAACAAGAGGGAAACTAATTTCCATACTGTCTTTCTTTGTTCATTTTATGGAGTTTTGGGGTCTAAGATGAGGTCATTTTCTGAAAGACTGATCTAACCAGCAGGTGATGGTGGAGGTGAAGGAGTGCTCCGTTGTACTAACTCCTCTCCAGTTTGATAAGCAGCTGCTGGATGAGCTGGGGGACTGTGTGTGTTTTCCACTTCCCGAAGCCAGAAAGGTGAGAAGTGTGAATCCAGCCCTTAATAAAAAGCATTCAGGTACAAAAATGAAGTGCATGAACGTGGAACTTAAATGTCTATATTTCTGTTTTAGGAGACACAAGTAGATAATCAGAGATCAGTTACCTTAAAGAAGAGGACAGAAAAGATGAAGGTTTGTTAGAATCAAACTTTAATTATGGAGCGCTTTTCAAACATAAAGTGCTGAACAGAACAAATAAAATTTCAAACAATTAAAATCCAGATCATTAAACAATAACAAATTCAAATAAAACATACATGTATTAAATTAGATTAGATTAGATTTACTTTATTGATCCCACACTTGGGAAATTTGTGCGTTACAGCAGCAACAAGAAAGAAATAGATAGTATATATACTGGAAAATAAAAAAAAAAAAATTTTAAATAATAAAATAGAAGGAATAATGTGACAAAACATTGAGGTCAATACAGACTGTAAGTGCAAAGGGGGTAAAAAAAAAAAGTGACAAAACAAAAAAAAGTGACAAACAGTGGTGAATTACATGAGCATAAACCAGTTATTTGCTATTCTGTGAGTTATTAACCTCTTAACTCCCACCGACCCGGCGCCGGGACGTTTGTGGGTTTTTGTTTTTTTTTTCACTCATAAAGACACTTATTCTTAGTTCAACTCCACTAAGTTGTACCTCATTTTAAAGCTAAGACTTTCAAGAAAACGATCATAACACCCATTCTTATGTTTTCACTTACTTTGTAGTTTCAAGAAGAAATAACTAATTATCCGCAAACAAAATCAAACTGTTTAGAGCGCATTTCTTAACTATGATCCAGTCGTAATGGGCTCAGAGGGGTTCGATCTTTATGTAATTGGTCTCATTTTATCCGTAACAATCTACAACACAACTATATGAAATTGTATTTTCTCAAAAGTAAACCAGTTTGGAGAAAAACTCCATAAAACGTGATTTTTTTTTTTTTTCTGCAAGAAATCGTAGCAGTCGCGTTTCAATTTCCATAGTAACTGCCAAGCTGTGTTTTTAAGTTCATCCTGGGTATGTTTCTTTTCTTCACAAAATTATTGACAAAATGAGACCGTTCGCAAAATCTTCCGATCATCGGTTTGTTTGTTAAAAGGGTTTGAATGAAACAAGCGCTCCTCCTTCAGCTATTAGCACCGCTAGCATGTTAGCTTCCAGCTCGGTAACGACGTCACTTACAAATATATGATTAGTCTATAAAGAAAGCTGATACTTCCACCTTCAAAACGAGGGGATTGGTCCAAAACCGGACCAACTCGATCGCTTGTTATTCAGCTGCGTAAAGGGAATTTACAACGTAAACACACCGCCATCTTTGTGCGTCCTGTGATGCATGATTCAGCTCCATGAGGGCAGACAGGCTGAGTGAGTGAGTGATCACAAATTGAAAGATTTTCTAGTTTATTTTCAACTTTTCTTTTGGCAAACTGTATTTCTGGGGTTTTGGAGCATATTTTTTATCCGAAAAATTTTTATTGTGCATGATTTTTATGAAAAAAAAATTATAATTACAGCCAAAATTATCTAAATAAAAAAAAATAAATAAATAAAAAAAAGGAAAAAAAAAAGATCTGGCAGGTTTTAAAGTCACAGAAACACTAATATGCATGTTTTTGAATGGCAAAAATTAAATTTGTTGCTTGTTCAGATTGGACATTTTTATACTAAAAGGTACTAAAGGTACTAAAAGGTACACTTTTGTACCTAGAGATCTGAAACTTTACACAGTTGTTGTCGACAAGATTATTATCATACAAATGGAAGGAATTATGCCTACTAAGAAGTATGTCTTGGCTAGGGACATTGGAAAATGAAAAAAATTAGGCGAGGCTAAAATTGTACAATTATTTTTATGTTTGAACCACTGTAGGTTAGGCTCTGAAGCTCTGATACTCTTCATGTACATATTTACATAAACTAGAAGGTCTAAGCTTTATTTTGATGTACATATAGTACAATCATGTGACTTGAAAGATGTTGCTGTAATAAGCAATGGCATTTGGGTGTGTCCAACTATTGTGCACAGCATGAAAATAGGTGGTTGTTAAGAAGTTAAAAAGTGTTATTGTGTTGGAAATAAAAGATTTCCGGTACCGGGCGGTTTTTGAGGGGAGCTGTCTGAGCCTCTTGGAGAAGGAGCTCTGCTGCTTGCACATCATCTGTGATCACACATCATCTGATGATGAGTAGTGATCACAGATCACACATCATCTGTGATCCGGACTAGACAAAAATAATTGTTTAAATCAAGCTGGTCCTTGCCAAATGTAGACCAATCAAACTTATAGATGCAAGGTCAGGCTGTTTTCACAGAATAAAAGAAACAAATTCCTCAATTCCACTAATTTTAAACATACAAAATAGTTTTAAAACATCCTCAGACATAGAATAAACAGAGAGTAACGTCACTAGAGAACAGATACAAGCAGTAAAAAAAACAAACCAAAAAACCCCAGTCTATTTTGGGTTTTCAGATTCTTCATTTTGCATCCATTTTTAACTAACAAGTCATAGTAATTTTTTAGTCGTCATATATTTTTATGGTCAACTAGAAAGCATTCCAGAGTGCAATGAAAGCCAAAACACAAGAAAAACATAGAAAACAATGACAATGCAATTATGTTTCATATTGACAAGCAAGTAGTTGGTTACGAGATGTTCCAATAGCACCATTTTAAAGTGATCGTCTAAATCACTTTAGACAATCACTTTTTCTAACATTACATGCCAGTGTCCTTTTTCTATTGTATCGATAATTTAAAAAAAAGTTATTATTTGTTCATATTTTATTTTATTTACAGAAACATGGACGCCAAAAGCACCCAAAACATCAAAGCAGTTCAAACTATGAAGAAGTCTCCACCAGTCCATCACCTCCAAAGAGTTATCGGAGAAATCAGATGAGACTCAAGCGATACAGATGTGATCAATGTGGAGCAGCTTTCACTACATCTAGTGCATTAATAGACCACAAACGTATTCACACAGGAGAGAAACCATACAGATGTGATCAGTGTGGATCTGTTTTCAGAATATCATGTCAACTCAAAGTCCATCAACGTATTCACACGGGGGAAAAGCCATACAAATGTGATCAGTGTGGAGTAGCCTTCAGTCAGTCTAGTGCATTAAAAAACCATCGACGCATTCACACAGGAGAGAAACCATACAGATGTGATGAGTGTGGAACAGCTTTCAGTCAGTCTGGTGATTTAAAAATCCATCAACGTATTCACACTGGAGAGAAACCATACAGATGTGATCAATGTGGAGCAGCTTTCAGCCAATCTGGTCATTTAAAAATCCATCAGCGTATTCACACTGGAGAGAAACCATACAAATGTGATCAATGTGAAGTAGCTTTCTCTTATTCTGGTGCATTGAAAATCCACAAACTTATTCACACCGGAGAGAAACCATACAGATGTGATCAATGTGGAGCAGCTTTCACTCACTCAAGTGCAGTAAAAGTCCATAAACGTATTCACTCTGGAGAGAAACCATACAGATGTGATCAATGTGAATTAGCTTTCAGTCAATCTGGTCATTTAAAAATCCATCAGCGTATTCACACTGCAGCGAAACCATACAGATGTGATCAATGTGCAGCAGCTTTCAATCACTCAAATAGTTTAAAACACCACCAACGTTTGCATACAAGCTAAAAACCTTACTGTGCAGAAAAACAGAATTTTACAAATTTGTGGTTGTACTAACTTTACAACAAAGCGTTGAAATGAGCAACAATAATTAGTGGGATATTTTTACTTGTCTTCTGTTTTAAAAGTTCCATTTTAAACTACAGTACCTTGATAAATAGTTAGAAAGTTTCCAATGATGCATTCCAAAAGTTGTGTTATTTCCTACTCCCAACTGTACTGAGTGTAAGAGACTGATTAAAAGCTTCCTTTGACTCATACTTTCATTTATTGTTTTTTTTTTTTTTATTAAAAATACATGAGAAACAGGAATAAGATGAACCTCACGCTGCATAACAATAAAGGATATTATTTTAAATGTAGACCTAATAAAACTATGTTTACACTCTACAAATTTTCATCCAATCCATTCCGTTTTTTGTTCCAGCTTAAAAAAGTTATTTGTCTCAGGGGTCTCCAACCCGTAGCTCGCGCCCCCTTTTTGAGATGCTTGCCAAAGTTCTGTATCGTCTGAAAGAATTGGAGACTCATCAGATAACATTTCATCCAGCTAATCAGTCTAGCTAACAGAAGATGTGAGTCTCACCTTCCCTATGGTGGAACTAGCTAATCCAAGATATAGGGTAGACAATCAAGGTCACATCCAAGGTGATGAAACTGTGTTAATTTACCGACCATGAACAAATGAAGATAGAAAAAATGCTTTAAAAGGAATTCCTTCACCAGAAGAAGAAATGGAAGAATTTATAACAGTAATGAGTGATCTAAAGGCAGGATTTCATTTGAATGGACCCGAGTCCTTCTGTGTTACAGAGATATATTGGGATATAAATGGGGAAGAGTTGCAGGAGATTTCACAGGATTTACAGTGATGTAGCCAATGTAGCTCAAGGACAGGGCACAGAAGCTCTGAACCAGGCGATTACAGAACTAGAGAATAGAATCAGAGAACAGTTTAGACAACGAGCAGATGTTGGGAAAATAGGTGAATGCAAGCAAAAAGTAGATGAATCTCCCACAACCTATAGATACAGATTAGAACCTGTAGTCGGGGCAAACTCAGGCATTAACCAGGATTTTGATGATAATGGAGTTTACCAGCAGCAACCAAAGAGAGCCTTTGTGAATGGTCTGAGACCTGACAAAGAAATATAGAGATAAGCATTGGGTTAATCAGAACTGGAACACAGGGTGACCTACAAGAGTGGAGGAAGGAATACACTGGTTGATTACATTTTGTGTAGGCGGTGTACTCTGAAAGAGATCAGTGACTGCAAAGTTGTAGCAGGAGACAGTGTAGCCAAACAGCACAGGATGGTGGTGTGTAAGAAGACCATAGCAGTGAGGAAGTTTAAAAAGATGAAGGGAGTGCAGAAGACTAAATGGTGGAAGCTGAAAAAGGAAGAGTGCTGCTTGAACTTTGTAAAGGAGTTGAGACAGGCTCTTGGTGGGCAGGAGAAGCTTCCAGATGTCTGGACAACTACAGCTAATGCGATCAGGGAGACAGGCAAGAGAGTACTTGGTGTGTCATCTGGAAGGAAGATAGACAGAGAGACTTGGTGGTGGAATGAGGATATGCAGGATTGTATCAAAAGAAAGAGGCTGGCTAAGAAGAAGTGGGACACTCAGAGGACTGAAGAGAATAGGCAAGGGTACAGGGAGATACAGCATAAGGTTAAAGTCGAGAAGATGTTACCATAGTGGAGCGGAAAGTGGCTGGGATTGGTAAGGTATAAAGAGGGCACTGAAGAGGATGAAGAGTGGAAAGGCTCTCGGTCCTGATGATATCCCTGTAGAAGTATGGAAATGCTTAGATGAGGTGACAGTTGAGTTTCTGACTGGGCTGTTTAACGGGATATTAGAAAGTGAGAAGATGCCTGATGAATGAAGGAGAAGCGTGCTGGTTTCTGTTTTTAAGAACAAGGGAGATGTGCAGAGTTGTGGTAACTACAGAGGAATAAAACTGATCAGTCAAACGATGAAGTTATGGGAAAAAGTTGTCGAAGCTAGACTAAGGTCTGAAGTAAGAATTTGTGGGCAGCAGTATGGTTTTATGCCTAAAAAGAGCACTACAGATGCAGTATTTGCCTTGAGGATGCTGATAGAGAAGTACAGGGAAGGTCAGAGGGAGCTGCACTGTGTCTTCGAAGATCTAGAGAAAGCGTATGACAGGGTACCTAGAGAAGAACTATGGTATTGTATGAGGAAGTCTGGTGTGACGGAGAAGTATGTTAGAGTGGTTCAGGAGATGTACATATGAGGGCTGTAAGACAGTGGTGAGGTGTGCTGTAGGTGAGACAGAGGAGTTCAGTGTGGGGGTGGGACTGCACCAAGGATCTGCTCTGAGTCCTTTGCTATTTGCTGTGGTGATGGACAGGCTGACAGACGAGGTCAGACAGGAATCCCCATGGAGAATGACGTTTGCAGATGACATTGTGATCTGTGGTGAGAGGAGGGAAGAGGTGGAGGAAAAGCTGGAGAGGTGGAGGTTTGCACTAGAAAGAGGAGGAATGAAGATTAGTCAGAGTAAAACAGAGTACATGTGTGTGAATAAGAGGGATCCAAATGGAAAAGTGAGGTTACAGGGAGAAGAGATAAAGAAGGTGGAAGATTTTAAGTATCTAGGATCAACAGTTCAGAGCAATGGAGAGTGTGGAAAAGAGGTTAAGAAGCGTGTTCAAGCAGGCTGGAACGAGGGGAGAAAAGTATAAGGTGTGATGTGCGACAGAAGAGTTTCAGATAGAATAAAGGGAAAGTGTACAAAACCGTGGTGAGACCCGCCATGCTGTTTGGTCTAGAAACAGTAGCACTGAAGAAAAGACAGGAAGCAGAGATGGAGGTAGCAGAGATGAAGATGCTGAGGATGTCTCTGGGAGTGACCAGGATGGACAGGACTAGAAATGAGTACATCGGGGAACAGCACATGTTAGAGGTTTTGGGCATAAAGTTCGAGAGGCAAGACTGAGATGGTTTGGACATGTGCAGAGGAGAGAGAGAGTACATAGGAAGAAGGATGCTGGGTTTGGAACCACCAGGATAGAGGACTAGAGGGAGGCCAAAGAGGTGGTTCATGGACACAGTGAAGGAAGACATGAAGATAGTTGGCGTGACCAAAGAGGATACAGCAGATAGGGTTAAATGGAAGAAACTGACTTGCTGTGGCGGCCCCTGTAGGGTAATGCAGAAAGGAGAAGAAGAAGATTTCCATTTGGTTTATTATTCGAGCCATGATGATGTTTTAATTTGAAAAGTCACCGGATTTTTTTTCCCCTTACATCCATAAATGACTCACCTTTGATGCATCTTCTTCCGAATATTCCGAAAGAAGATTTCGGCATTTCCCTTCTGGGGGCGCTACAGCAAAGTCAGTTTCTTCCATCTAACCAAATCTGCTGCATCCTCTTCGGTCATGTCAACTATCTTCATGTCTTCCTTCACTGTATCAGTACTGTACTGTACTCACCTTTGATGCTTCAACCCATTAAATTTACACCCCTAATCTGGCAAAATGAGTAAAAAACACAGACCTATAGGAAGCATCTTAAGGGGAGTTACAAAGTTACGGAGCAGACTTTGTAACTCTAACAAAGTCTGTAACCTGAAACACTCTTCAGGTTTCAGGTCAAGATGGGACTGTCTGGTTCCAGCAAAACAAACTCAGATTTCTGGTTGATCTAGTCTTACCGGGAGGAACCTGACTGGTATTTTATTTATTTTGTTTTTGTGATGTTCTTTATTTTGAAGGAATGTTTTTGTTACCATAGCAACCACCTGCCACATATAGAATTTTTTCCACAATGTTTGGCTTCAGTCTGCTCCTCTGCTGATCCACAACCTCTCCTGCTTTGGAAAACACTCTTCTGGTTTCAGGTCAAGATGGGACTGTCTGGTTCCAGCAAAACAAACTCAGAACTCTGGTTGATCTAGTCTTACCGGGAGGAACCTGACTGGTATTATTATTTACTTTGTTTTTGTGATGTTCTTTATTTTGAAGGAATGTTTTTGTTACCATAGCAACCACCTGCCACATATAGAATTTTTTCCATAATGTTTGGCTTCAGTCTGCTCCTCTGCTGATCCCCAACCTCTCCTGCTTTGGAAAAGACTCACCCCGTTCAAATCTCTCGCGAGCTACTCGGCACATGAGATCAGGTTTCGTGCAGCAACCGAGCTCAGGTCATGTGCCATGTAAGGTTTGCTAGCGCTGCTCGAAGCAAAGCTCGCAAGACTTTTTTTTCATTCTGCTCGACACTACTTGAGTAAAGCTGATCAAGCTGGCCATCCCTAGTGTCCGTCACTTTGTTGTGAGATGAACTCAATAGGACGTGGTTGTTTTTTTTGTTTGTTTTTTTTTACCAATGTTTTTATTAGCTTTCAACAGCAATAACAGAAAAAAGACTTTACAGTAGCCATGGTTTTCTTTTTTTTTAAACAAAACAAAAAACAGAAACAAAAAACAAAACAAAAAAGATAACGTTATGCAACAAATTTCAACATCTCACACTCTAATAAAAGTCATTTTCGTCTGAGGAATCTCAATAAGGGTGCCCAGATTTTTTCGAAATGTTGAGCTTTACCCCTCAAAATATAAGTTAGCTTTTCCAACGTAACGCTTAAAGACATTTCTCTCAGCCAAGATTGTACAGTGGAAACTTCAGTCTCTCTTCAGGATAAGGCGACCATCCTCCTGGCCTGAGTAGTCCAAAGGTGATGAGAGTTTTCACACCAGATGAAACCTTAAAGTTGTCGGGGTAAATTCCAAAACACAAAGCTTAGCTGTATAGGGTACTGGAACGCCAGTTATTTCACATAATTTGCAGATTATGCTTTTCCAAAAATCTTGTATTTTAGGGTATTCCCATACACAATGGATCAGGGTTCCTTTTTCAGTCAGACATTTTACACAAGTATCTGGAATGCCAGGGGACCATTTGTTCAGTTTCTCAGGGGTTATGTATGTCCTCATCAACCATTTATGCTGCAAAAGTTTTAATCTAGTGTTTATTGTCTGTGTTTGTGCTCTAAAGCACGCCTTTTCCTACTCAGCCTCACCAATATTTTCTTTAATATCTGAACTCCATGCTGTCATTTTATCAAAACTAGATTCCTTGTCTGTAGAAACAAGCATGGCATAAAGTAAAGATATTTGCCGTCTACCGTACATATGTTTTATAACCACACCTTCCGAACATGACAGCTGCAGTGCTTGAGTGTCACAGTGCTTTGATCGAATTAAGTGTTTTAGCTGTAAATTTTGAAAAAGTGTTTTCTGGGTACAGAATATTTTGAACAGAGTTCATCAAATGACAATAGTTTACCCTCCACATATAAATGTCCAAGTTTTCCCTGGTCCGCCCATTTTTTAAAACCTCCGTCTG
Source organism: Neostethus bicornis (assembly GCA_902685375.1). Classification (NCBI taxonomy): domain Eukaryota; kingdom Metazoa; phylum Chordata; class Actinopteri; order Atheriniformes; family Phallostethidae; genus Neostethus; species Neostethus bicornis. The sequence goes on from CACRXE010000025.1 coordinate 204,836, forward strand.
CTCTGCCCGGTGTAAACTGAGTATTACTCCAGATGGGAGAGAAGTGAGAAACAGAGGACGTGTTGCCAGTATGTTTATGGGCTTTGTACCAGATGTCAATTGTGTTTTTAAGAAAAGGATTAGTTGTCTTTTTCAGTAGGCTCTTAATATCTGCAGAGTAAAGATAAAGATTAAGTGGAAGTACAGAGGATGACTGTTCAATAGAGACCCATGCTAGTATTGTGTAGAAAAGTAGAACATAGCACGACGTAGCTGAGCAGACCAATAGCACCACTTAAATTAGTGAGTTTCAAACCCCCTCGGTCATACGGCAAGTGTATCCTGTACCTCACTCATCAGCGGGTCATAATTAGCTGTAGCAATTGCACCCATCTGAGGAGTAACCCTAATTCCAAGGTAGGTAAACCCATCTTCAGCATTTAAAAATGGCGTGTGTTTAACCGGGCAGGCTGTCTCTTCTTTGTTTAAAAATAATATTGCAGATTTTGAGTCATTAATACTATATCCCGAGAATTGACTGAACTTTTTAATTACCTCCAAGACCGCAGGAATACTAACCGAAAGATTTGATAAAACAGAATGATGTCGTCTGCATAAAGTGATATTCTATGTTCATATCGTCCAATTGTTATTCCAAAAAGATTTGTCTGGTTTCTAATTGACATAGCCAGGGGCTCAATAGCCAAAATAAACAATAGCGGAGATAATGGGCAACCCTGCCGAGTGGATCTTTCCAATGTGATTTTTTCCGATAAGTTATTATTTGTCATTATGCAAGCTGTGGGACTTGTGTATAATAATTTGATCCAGTTTAAAAAATTTTCTCCAAGTCCGTATTTTGGTAGTACATTAAATACGTAAGGCCACTCGATTCTATTAAATGCTTGTCTTGCATCGAGAGATAGTAGTGCTGTGTCCTTAGCATTATTCTTGTAATGCATTATGTTTAGGACTCTGTGAATGTTATGAAATCCTTGGCGATTTTGTACAAAACCATTTTGATCGTTATGGAGTAGGTGTGGAATATGACGGTCTAATCTTTTGGCGAGAACTTTACAACAAATTTTGGTGTCTACCCCCATGAGGCTAATTGGTCTTTATGAAGAGCAGTCCGTTTTGTTTTTGTTGGGTTTTAAAATTAATGTTATTGTAGCTAGTCTTAAAGTAGGGGGTAAAATATTATTCTTCAGGGATTCTTTAAACATGTTCATAAGCGGGGCAATCAAAAGTTTCTGAAAAGTTTTATAAAATTCTATAGTCAAGCCATCGGGACCAGGTGTTTTACCTGAATTAATAGTCTTAATGGCGTCTTGCAGTTCTTGGACAGTGATATCGCTTTCCAAGTCGTCCCTGGTTTTCTCTGTGATGGTTTGAAATGGGAAAAATTTAAGAAAGTCATGTCTTTCAGTGGATGATGGGAGACATTCAGATTTTTATTTCTTATAGAATTCTTTAAAAACATTATTTATATTGACTGGATCATCTGTAGTCTGACCTGATGGTGTGGTTATGGTATTGATAGCTCTTTCAGATTTAGCTTTTTTTATTCTCCGTGCTAGCAGTTTACCGGCTTTTTCACCCTGATCGTAAAAGTTCTGCTTAAGCCACAGTAAGCTGCTTGCTGCTTTTTCTGCTGATAATTTATTATATTCTGCTCTTAAAGTAATTAATAGCTTTTGTTTCTCAAGGTCATCATTCCTGTTTATTTCTTTTTCTAACAAATTTATTTGTTTCTCCAGATTAAATTTTTCCCTTTGTTTTTTGTTTCTACAACTTGTAGAACCTATTATTTCCCCTCTGATGTACGCTTTAAACGCCTCCCATCTTGTACACGCATTGGTCTGATCGGTATTAATTTCAAAATAGTCTTTTATCTTTTTCTCTATGTACGTAACAAATTCCGGGTTCTGAAGCCAGTGTGTTTGTAGTTGCCATGTAGGAGAGGAAACAATAAGTTTGTCCACATGTATAGACATGGAAATGGGTGCGTCGTCACTTATTACTATACTATCATACCAACAGTTTGATATCTTTGACACAAGTTCCTGTGACACCAAAAAATAATCAATGCGAGATCTGGACTTGTGTATACCTGAGTAACAGGAAAACAATATTTCATTTTGGTTGAGCTATCTCCAAATTTCTATTAAATTTAAATCTGCCATGTATTGCATAATTGTTTCTCTACATTTGTTTTTAAATGATATCTTAGTGGAACGATCAAGTAAAGGGTAGAAAAGTAAAGTAAAGTACAGTTAAAATAAATAAATAATAAATAAATAAATAAATAATAATAAATAAATAAAATAAATAAAGTAAAGTACAGTTAAAATTGCCACCTATAATAATGAGACCAGGCAATGAGGAAAGAGTCAAAAAAGATTCTCAAAGTATTTAGGATTGTCATCATTAGGACTATAGATACTAACTAGATTCAATGTGAGAGACAGCATAGTTCCGTGAGCAACAACAAATCTTCCCTGAGGATCCTCAATGGTTTTAGTAAGTGTAAATGGAATTGTTTAATGGATTAGGATTAAAACTCCTTGAGCATAGTTATTGTAATTTGCATATAAAATTTGTATCGGCCATCTGAGCCGCACACGATCAACTTCAGAAATTGTTATATGGGTTTCCTGTAGAAATATTACTTAAGAATGTAGTGATTTAAGTCTGTTCATAACTTGTTTGATCTTTTTCAGCTAATTAAGTCCCCTGACATTCCAGCTTGTCAGTCCTAAGTTAGACAGTTTTGGGTCCGCCATTGTGTTGAATCAAAAAATGTTTTCATTTTGAGTGTGAGAAATAAATAAACCAAAACAGGAAAAAAAAAACAAAAAAATAGCTAAAATTAAAAAAAAAACATCCCACATCCCCCCAAACCCAACCCTTACTGAAATTAAACTGGGTAGGGGCAAATGCCATTCCACAAAAATGAGGAGTGGCTAAGCTGTGCAGGTCCAGTTCTCAGACATCTTATCTGGTCACCCCCACGACCCTACATTTACATTAACAATTCGAATATCCCATTATAAAAAAAACAATTAAACAAAATATACTGATTCTCCTTTACTCAAAAACTGAACTCAAAGTGTCCACCATAAATGGTAGTTACAACTAGAGTACAAAAACAATATTAATAACCAAACACGTTGCATCATGATTAATAATGATATGATATTCATATAAAGTTTACCTTGGGTTTAATACCTTAGGTTAACTAAATCATGTTTACCTCCATGTTCTCTGTGGCTTTAAAAAGCTAATTTAGCTGAAACTTCTCAGCCTCTTCAGACGTGGAAAAGAGGTGAATTTTGCCTTTGTACAGAGTCCTCATCTTACACGGCTGCAGTGTAAAACCCCGGAAAGTTCCAGAATCGACAAACTTCTTCTTCACATTGTTGAATTGACTCCTTGTCTTCAGAGTTTCAGCAGACAGATCTTGTGCAAAGAAAAGCTTTTGACCCTCATGTGTAATGCCTCGGCATTTGGCTGCTTGAAACACAAACTCCCGGTCTTGAAAGCGAAGGAAACGAATGAGAACTGCTCTGTTTTGGCCCGGTTTTAGTCTTGCTAACGTGCGATGAACGCGCTCCAGCGTGAATGACTTCTTGTTAGCATCAGATCCTAGCCAAACTGGCAGCATACGTTCAATAAATTCAAAAATAGGCTGTGTACCTTCAGCGCCTTCAGCCAGTCCCACCAACCGGAGATTTTTCCTTCTACCACGATTCTCCAAATCCTCCGTCTTTGATTCAAGGTGGGCGATTCCCTTGTTTGCAGCCGTTAGCTGAGTGCTAACATCTTCCAAACTCTCCTGCGTGGATCCGATGCGGCCTTCAGCCTCCACGAGTTGCAAAGCGTTAGCAGCGATGTCCTGTCTGAGGCAACCCAGACTTCCTTGGATCGTAGCAATGGAGGTATTTATGTCAGTCATGTATTCCTCAAGTTTGTCCAGTTTCGCTGTAACACGGTCTATGGCACTCAGCTTTGTGTCGATGGAGGAGACATTAGCCCGCAAAGACTGAAGCTCTCTTAGCAACACGGCTAGCTCACCGTTAGCATCGATCACACCATCAGCAGTCTGCGAGGTTAATACCGGAGGATTTTTAGATTTGCGGTTCTTATGCGTCAGATCTGCAATTGTTGTTTGTTTAGCCATCTTTTCAGGTTGTAGTAAAGTGAGTAAAGTATGGGATTTAATATAGTTTTAATGGAGTTGTGAGGAGCTCCCAGCTCAAGCTGCCATCTTGGTAAAGTCTCCGCCCAGTCTCCGTTCTTGTCCTCTTTAGTTCGGATGATATGGCGTCCCAGTCTTCCAAAAAGAACTTACAATTTTATTCGTCTGACCACAGAACAGTTTTCCACTTTGCCACAGTCCATTTTAAATGAGCCCTGGCCCAGAGAATGCACCTGCGCTTCTGGATCATGTTCTGATTTGGATTCTTTTCTGAGCTATAGATTTTTAATTGGCAACGGCGAATGGCCCGGCGGATTGTGTTCACCGGCAATTTCCTCTGGGAGCTGTCCTGAGCCCCATGTTGTGATTTCCATTATAGTGGCATTCCTGTGTGTGATGTAAATGTAGTGATGTAGTGAATGCCCGAAGATCAGGAGCATTCGAGATGGTTTCCCGGCCTTGACCCTTACTCACGGAGATTGTTCCAGATTCTCTGAATCTTTGGATGATATAATAATAATAATAATAATAAAAATTTTATTTGTAAACGCACTTTATATCTCCAGTGGAGATCTCAAAGTGCTAGAATGACCAAAAGAAACAACAAACAGCTAAATTAAATAAAACCACAACACAAAAAAACAACAGTAAAAACTTTGCTGAAAAGCCTTTAGAAATAAAAATGTCTTAAGTCTTTTCTTAAAAGCCTCAACGCTCTGTGGAGCCCTCAAGCTCTCGGGAAGATCGTTCCAGAGCCATGGAGCAGTTGCCTGGAAGGCCCTGTCCCCCATAGTGGAGAGTTTGGTCCTTGGTTGATGCAGGCAGTAAGAGGAGGAGGAGGAGCGCAGGTCTCAGACAGTGGTGTAGAGGGTTAGGAGTTCTTGGAGATAGACAGGTGCAGTGCCGTGTATGCACTGATGGGTGAGGAGGCAGACCTTGTACTGAATTCTGTATTTAACGGGAAGCCAGTGGAGGGATTTGAGGATGGGAGTGATATGGTCATATTTGCGCCTCCTTATCAGGATCCGGGCAGCACAGTTCTGGATGTGCTGGAGCTTTTGTAAACCCCTGCATGGGATCCCTACAAGGAGGGCATTGCAGTAATCCAGCCTGGAGGAGATGAAAGCGTGAATCAACCTCTCAGCGTCAGGTTTGGAAAGACATGAACGTAGCCTGGCTATAGTTTTAAGATGGAGGAAGGAAACCTTGCAGAGATGGTGAATGTGGGAGTCAAAGGTGAGGTTAGAATCCATTTTGACTCCAAGGTTTTTTACAGAGGATGACAGAGGGACGCTGTGTCCAAAAATGGAGATACTACCGAAGGAAAGTGACTGGGTTTGGTGAGGCGTGCCGATGAGAATGGCTTCTGTTTTGCTGCTATTGAGTTGGAGAAAGTTTTCAGACATCCATGTCTTAATCTCCTCCAGGCAGACCGAGAGCACAGATGGCAGAGCTGAAGGTAGAGCAGTGTTCGTTTTCATATACAGTTGTGTGTCATCTGCATACGAGTGGAATGAAAGATTATGTTTATGGATTATTTGTCCAAGGGGAATCATGTAAATAGTGAACAGGGTTGGACCAAGGACAGACCCTTGTGGCACTCCACAGCTGACTATACGTGGAAGTGATTTGCTCTGCCCCAAGGCCACAAACTCTGATCTGCCGGAGAGGTATGACTGGAACCAGTCAAGGGTGGTCCCAGTAAGGCCCACTACAGTGCAAAGTCTGTGGAGCAGGATGTTGTGGTCAACGGTGTCAAAAGCCGCTGATAAGTCCAGTAAGACGAGAAGAGACGGAGAGCCTTGGTCAGCGGTAATGAGCAGGTGGTTCATGATGCGAACCATAGCAGTCTCTGTACTGTGTGCAGATCGGAAACCAGATTGAAATTTGTCATAGATATTATGGGAATGAAGGTGATGATGAAGTTGGATTGCAACAACTTTTTTCAAGACTTTGGATAAGAACGGTAAGTTTGAAATAGGTCTATAGTGTGTAAGAATGTTGGGGTCCAGTGAGGGCTTTTTCAGATGGGGGTGTATAACCGCCGTTTTAAGGGCTGTAGGAACTTGGCCAGACTGTAGTGACTGGTTTATGATGGCAGTGATTAAAGGACTGATGGCTGTACTGTTGAATTTGAGTAGTGACGTAGGCACAGGATACAGAGAGCATGTGGAGGTATTCATGCATTTCATGACCTTCTCAACTTGTATCCGAGTAACATTTGAGAAAACAGAGGTGTTTATGCACTGTAGATTATGATAACTTCTAATTCTTTTCAATTTTTCTCTGAGAAATTCCTTTCTGATATTGCTCCACTATTTTTTGGTGCAGCATTGGGGGAATTGGTGATCCTCTGCCCATCTTGACTTCTGAGAAACACTGCCAATCCATTGGTAACTCCTCCAACACACAGGAGCCGAGCTGGGAGGTAACAAGTATGCCCCCTCCAGCCCGGCGCCTTTTGAAAACAGTTTTTCAAATATTTACAGCTAAAACACTTTCTTCGATCAAAGCACTGTGACACTCAAGAACTACAGCTGGCATGTTTGCCAGCTGTACATATGTTACAAAACATATGTACAGTAGACGGCAAATATCTTTACTTGCCATGCTTGTTTCTACAGACAAGGAATCTAGTTTTGATAAAATGACAGCATGGAGTTCAGATATTAAAGAAAATATTGGTGAAGCTGAGTGGGAAAAGGCGTGCTTTAGAGCACAACTACACACACAATAAACACTAGATTAAAACTTTTGCAGCATAAATGGTTAATGAGGACATATGTACATAACCCCTGAGAAACTGAACAAATGGTCCCCTTGTCATTCCAGATACTTGTGTAAAACCCTGATCCATTGTGTATGGGAATGCCCTGACATACAAGATTTTTGGAAAAGCATAATCTGAAGATTATGTGAAAGAAGTGGCGTCTCAATACCTCATACAGCTAAGCTGTGTTTTAGGAATTTACCCCAACAACTTTAGGGTTTCATCTGGTGTGAAAACTCTCATCAGCTTTGAGGCCAGGAGGATGGTTGCCTTATCCTGGAGAGAGACTGAAGTTTCCACTGTACAATCTTGGCTGAGAGACAAATCTTTAAGGGTTACGTTGGAAAAGCTAACCTATATTTTGAGGGGTAAAGCTCAACATTTTGAAGAGGTCTGGGCACCCTTATTGAGATTCCTCAGACAAAAATAACCTTTATTAGAGTGTGAGATGTTGAAATTTGTTGCATAATGTTATCTTTTTTGTTTTGTTCTTTTTTTTTGTTTGTGTTTTTTTCTTTCCTTTTTTTTTTTGGTTTAAAAAAAGAAAACCATGGCTGCTGAAAAGTCTTTTTTTGTTATTGCTGTTGAAAGCTAATAGAAACATTGGTTTTAAAAAAAAGTTAGCCTATTATAAGTTGTTTTTAACTGTTTTTAACAAAAAAAACCAACTATTGTGTGCGTTTAGTTCTAAACAAGAAAATTAGTGTTTCGAAACTAGTACACTGGTAGAGTGCGGAATTAGCCACTCTACCAGTCTGTGACTAATCTGTTTTTCGATTAATCAACAACCAACAGATCGTAATCTCGCCTGTGATTAACATTGGAATCCATATTGCCTATTGCTAGTCACGAGCGCCAGCTGATGTTATGAAGCAACGACATTTACACTGGTCCAGATTATCATATTCTAAACAGAGTCCCCGATTGTCACATCACGCACAAGTAACGCGAGATTTGCAGCCTGAAGTTGTCAGTAGGATGGCGAGATCACGACCAAAACAGTCCGCAATTGTATCTTATTTTGTCGCAAAAAACTTAAATCCAAACAAAGAAAATGTATCAGATGAGAAAAAAAAAAGATGACCCACGATCTGTTCTGGCTAAGAGGTTCAAGGACTTCTTTATAACTAAATCTTGACGGACATCTCCTCAAAGTGCGCGCTCTATTTGATCAACCACTGGATCGCGGTCTCGTGGTAACCCGCGGACTGATTTCAAATTGACTGCCAGGTGTCTAGGAAATAAAATAAGTCGCTACATTTAGCGAGTATTCAGGCCCTCTAGTCACTAGAGTCGCTAAAATTTTTGAAGATTTTTTTTTTTTAGAGCTTCAATCTAGCGGCTTTTTCAAATGTTATTGGAGATTTTCTGAGTCTGTGACGTGGAAGCAAGTTGTTAACTCTAATCAATAAGCAGCCCCTGCTGCTGCTGCGGTCCGTCCCCCTCCCAAAGTGTTGAGTGCGCACAGAAATAAGTGTGTTCGTGCGTGTCTGAGAGAGAGAAAAAGAAAGCGAGCAAGAGAGAGGAATATGTCAGTGTGGGTTTGAGACAAAGTGAGGAACTTGTCTGTCTGTGTTTGTTTGAGGGAAAAGGATTTATCTGTGTGTGTGTGTGTGTGTGTGTGTGTGTGTGTGTGTGTGTGTGTGTGTGTGTGTGTGTGTGTGTGTGTGTGTGTGTGTGTGTGTGCGTGCGTGCGTGCTTGCGCGTGCGTGCGTGCGTGCGTGCGTGCGTGCGTGTGTGTGTGTGTTTGAAAGAAGTGTGTTTGTTGTGATGTTTAATGGCTGTGTGACAACAACAAACGTGTTCTGAGGGTAGTTTTACTGCAGGCTGGAAGCAATCTGTCACAGATTGTCACAATTTTATTAATATTCATCAAATTGCACATTCCGTTATGTTCCGTCGTCTTCCGCTTATCCGGAGCCAAGTCGCAGGGGCAACAGCCTCAGACTGGAAACCCAGGCTTCTCTCTCCCCGGCTACATCCTCCAGCTCACCCGGATGGATCCCGAGTCATCCCCTGCCAGCTGTGAGATATAGTCTTTCCAGTGAGTCTGGGGTCTGCCTCTTGGTTTCCTCCCAGTAGGACATGCCCAAAACACCTCACCATCGAGGTGCTCGGGGAGCATCCTGACCAGATACCCAAACCACAATATCTGGCTCCTCTCGACCTGGAGAAGGAGCGGCTCGACACCGAGCTCCTCCAGGATGGCAGAGCTGTTCACCCAATCTCTCAGTGCGAGCCCAGCCACCACAAATTACACATTCTGCAAATAATTACACCAGTTACTAAAGAACAAAGCTAAAAGCGTGTGTACATTTACTGTTAAAAAACAAACAAACATGTTAGGACACAGAGCACATCATATCTGTGAAAAAGAATTTGTGGCTAAAGCAAATTCAATGTGGCTAATAAAAATTAAACTGGATTAGCCACAGTGGCTAATAATTTTTTGACGCTAGAATGAGCCCAGAGAGGGGGATGTTAAAAACAGTTAAAAGAATGTAGAATAGACTAACGTTACTAAAACTACTGTGTGCATTTAGTTCCAAAAAGGAAAATTAGTGTTTTGAAACTGTTTTAACTACCAGCCTTTTTCCTCACTGTTCTTGTATGGCATTTACAGCTGCCTAAATAAATACATTTCAAACTTGAATTTTCTTTTCATTTCGCTTTTAAACATAAACAAAACCACTAGAAATGTTCATTTTTGATCATTTCTAACTTGTTTCGTGCAAACTAGATCATTCATACTGAATAAAAAGCAAAATGTAAAAATTGTGTTTTCAGCCCCTGGAAAGCAGGTTTTTTCATTCCGAAGTCAGAAGATGATTCTGAGTGCTGGCAAAGGGGAGAATGTTAAAAACTGTTAAAACACACTTAGAATAGAATAACTTTACTAAAACTATTGTGTGCTTTTAGTTCCAAAAAAGAAAATTTGTGTTTTGAAAGTTTTTTACTACCAGCCTTTTTCCTCTTGATATTCTGCTGAAAACATAAAATGTCAAACTTGAAATGTCTTTCCACTTTGCTTTAAAAATATAAATAAACCACTACAATAGTTCATTTTTTATTATTTCTGATTTGTTTTGTGCAAATTAGACCATTCATAGTGAATTGACAGCTAAATGTCAAAATTGTGTTTTCAGCCCCTGAAAAGCAAAACTTGGCAGTCCGAAGTCAGAAGATGATTCTGAGTGCTGGCAAATGGTAGAATGTTAAAAACTGTTAAAACCAACTTAGAATAGGCTAACTTTACTACAACTATCGTGTGCATTTAGTTCCAAACAAGAATAATTGTGTTTTGAAACTTTTTCAATGTCAAATTTTCCCTCACTGTTGTGCTGAAACTAGCAAATTTCAATCTTTTCATTTTGCTTTTAAACATAAAGAAACCACTAGAAATGTTCATTTTTTATCATTTCAAACTTGTTTTGTAAAAACTAGACAATTCATAGGGAATTCACAGCAAAATGTCAAAATTGTGTTTTCAGCCCAAGAAAAGAACTTTTTATCAGTAAGAAGTCCGAAGATGATTCTGAGTGCCTGCAAAGGGGAGAATGTTTAAAACTGTTAAAACCAACTTAGAATGGGCTAACCTTATCAAAACTATTGTTTGCATTTAGTTCCAAACAAGAAAAAATGTGTTATGAAACTTTTTTACTGTCTGCTTTTTCCCTCACTGTTGTGCTAAAACTAGCTAATTTCAAACATAAATCTTCTTTCCATTTTGCTTTTAAACATAGAGAAACCACTTGAAATGTTCATGTTTTATCATTTCTAACTTGTTTTGTGCAAACTAGACCATTCATAGTGAATTAACAGCAAAATGTAAAAATTGTGTTTTCAGTCCAAGAAAAGCACTTTATATCAGTATGAAGTCAAAACATAATTATAGTGCTTGCAAAAGGGAGATCTGTAAAAATAGTTAAAACCAACTTAGAATAGGTTAATTTTACGACAACTATGATGTGCATTAGTTCCAAACAAGAAAAATTGTGTTTTGAAACTTTTTTACTGCCAGCTTTTTCCCTTACATTTGTGCTAAACTTGAATGGTTTTTTTTCCATTTTGCTTTTAAACATAAAGAAACCACTTGAAATGTTCAGTTTTTTATAATTTCTAACTTGTTTTGTGCAAACTGAACCATTCATAGTGAATTAACAGCAAAATGTCAAAATTGTGTTTTCAGCCCAAGAAAAGCACTTTTTATCAGTAAGAAGTCCGAAGACGATTCTGAGTGCTTGCGAAAGGGAGAATGTTAAACCCTGTTAAAACCAACTTACAATAGGCTAACTTTACTAAAACTAGTGTGTGCATTTAATTCCAAACAAGAAACATTGTGTTTTGAAACTTTTTTACTGCTAGCTTTTTTCCTCACTGATGTGCTGAAACTATTAAATTTCAAACTTAAATTTTCTTTCCATTTTGCTTTTAAACATACAGAAACCACTAGAAATGTTTATTTTTCATAATTTCTAACTCGTTTTATGCAAAACTAGACCATTCATAGCGAATAACAGCAAAATGTCAAAATTGTGTTTTCAGCCCAAGAAAAGCACTTTTATGAGTACAAAGTCAGAACATGATTCTGAGTGCTTGCGAAAGGGAGAATGTTAAACCCTGTTAAGACCAACTTAAAATAGGCTAACTTTACTAAAACTATTGTGTGCATTTAGTTCCAAACAAGAAAAATTGTTTTTTGAAACTTTTTTACTGCCAGCTTTTTTCCTCACTGTTGTGCTGAAAACAGTTGATTTCAAACTTAAAATTTTTTTCCATTTTGCTTTTAGACATAAAGAAACCACTAGAAATGTTCTTTTTTTTTATCATTTCTAACTTGTTTTGTGTGACCTAAACCATTCATAGTGTACTAACAGCAAAATGTCAAAATTGTATTTTCAGCCCAAGAAAAGCACTTTTTATCAGTAAGAAGTCATCCCTCCGCCTTCGGGTGGGGGGACGGGTCCTCACTGTCATTTGTTGCTATGCAGTGGGCACCTGCTGGGGATTCCATTGTCCTCCTCGGGGACTTCAATGCTCACATGGGCAACGACAGTGAGACCTGGAGAGGAGTGATTGGGAGGAACGGCCCTCCCTGATCTAAACCTGAGTGGTGTTCTGCTGCTTGACTTCTGTGCTCGTCATGGATTGTCGGTCGCGAACACCATGTTCAAGCGTAAGAGTGTCCACATGCACACGTGGCACCAGGACACTCTAGGCCGCAGTTCCATGATCGACTTCAGAGTTGTTTCATTGAACTTGCGGCCACATGTCTTGGACGCTCGGGTGAAGAAAGGGGCGGAGCTGTCAACTGATCACCACCTGGTCGTGGGTTGGCTTCAATGGTGGGGAAGGAAGCCGGTCAGACCTGGCAGGCCCAAACGATCTGTGAGGGTCTGCTGGGAACGTCTGGTTGATCCTTCCGTCAGAGAGAGTTTCAACTCACACCTCCGGCAGAGCTTCTCACGGGTACCGGAGGAGGTGGGGGACATCGAGTCAGAGTGGACTCTGTTCCGCACCTCTATTGTCGAGGCGGCAAGCTGGAGCTGTGGACGCAAGGTCATCGGTGCCTGTCGTGGCGGCAACGCCCGAACCCGCTGGTGGACACCAGTGGTGAGGGATGCCGTCAAGCTGAAGAAAGAGTCTTACCGGGCCTTTTTGGCCTGTGTGACTCCTGAGGCAGCTGACAGGTATCGGCGGGCAACGCAGAATGCAGCTTCAGTGGTCGTTGAGGCAAAGGCCGGGCTTGGGAGGAATTCGGCGAGACCATGGAAAACGACTTCCGAATGGCTTCAAAGAAATTCTGGTCCAGCATTCGGCGGCTCAGGAGAGGCAAGCAGTGTACCATCAACACTGTTTACGGTGGGGACGGGGAGCTGCTGACCTCGACTCGGGATGTTTTGGATCGGTGGAAGGAATACTTTGAAGACCTCCTCAATTACACCAACATGTCTTCCGATGAGGAATGAGTCTTTGGAATCCGGGATGGGTCTTCCTATCTCTGCTGCTGAGGTTGCCAAGGTAGTCAAAAAGCTCCGCGGTGGCCGGGCTCCGGGGGTGGATGAGATCCGCCCGGAGCTCCTAAAGGCTCTGGATGGTGTTGGGCTGTCGTGGCTGACACGCCTTTGCACCATTGCATGGATATCGGGGACAGTGCCTCTGGATTGGCAGACTGGGGTGGTGGTCCCTCTTTATAAGAAAGGGGATCGGAGGGTGTGCTCCAACTACCGAGGGATCACACTCCTCAGCCTCCCTGGGAAGGTCTATTCGGGGATACTGGAGAGGAGGGTCCGTCGGATTGTCAAGTCTCGGATTGAAGAGGAGCAGTGTGGTTTCCGTCCCGGACGTGGAACTACGGACCAGCTCTATACCCTCTTCAGGATCCTGGAGGGGTCATGGGAGTTTGCCCAACCAGTCTACATGTGTTTGTGGATCTGGAGACAGCATTCGATCGTGTCCATAGGGGACTCCTGTGGAGGGTTCTCTGGGAGTATGGAGTTTCGGAGCCCTTGGTACGGGGTGTCTGGTCTTTGTACGACCGGAGCCAGAGCTTGGTCCGTATAGCCAGCAGTATGTCCATTCCATTTACAGTGAGAGTTGGATTCCGCCAAGGCTGCCCTTTGTCACCGATTCTGTTCATCACCTTTATGGACAGAATATCTAGGCGCAGCAGAGGCGTTGGAGGGATTCGGTTTGGTGACTTCAGGATCGGATCTCTGCTTTTGTGGATGATGTGGTTCTGTTGGCTTCATCGGACCATGATCTCCAGTTCTCACTGGATCCATTTGCTGCCGAGTGTCAAGCGGCCGGGATGGGAATTAGCGCCTCCAAATCCGAGACCATGGTCCTCGCCCGGAAAAGGGTGGTGTGCCCCCTGCAGGTCAGGGACAGGGTCCTGCCCCAAGTGGAGGAGTTTAAGTATCTCGGGGTCTTGTTCACGAGTGGGGGAAAGATGGAGATGGAGATCGACAGGCGGATCGGTGCAGCATCAGCAATAACTAGGACGCTGCATCGGTCCGTCGTGGTAAAGAGAGAGCTGAGCCGAAGAGAAAAGCTTTCGATTTACAAGTCGATCAACATTCCAACCCTCACCTATGGTCACCAGCTGTGGGTGGTGACCGAAAGAATGAGATCGCGGGTACAAGCGGCCGAAAAGAGCTTCCTCCACAAGGTGGCTGGGCTCTCACTCAGAGATCGTTTGGAACGAGTTTGGAACTCTGCCATCCGGGAGGAGCTAGGTGTTGAGCAGCTCCTCCTCCAGGTCAAGAGGAGCCATGCCCCCCGAGCGCCTCGCGGGTGAGAAGAAGACCCGCTGGAGAGACTATGTCTCACGACTGCCCGGGGAACGACTTGGGATCCTTCCGGCTGAGCGGGAGGATGCAGCCGGGGTGAGAGAAGCCTGGGCTGCCCGTTTGAGGCTGTTGCCCCCGCGACCCAAACCCGGAAAAAGCGGAAGATGACCAAACGGAACGGAAAGTTAGAAATGATAAAAAAATGATGGACATTTCTAGTGGTTTCTTTATGTTTAAAAGCAAAATGGAAAGAAAATTTAAGTTTAAAATTTGGTAGATTCAGCACAACAGTGAGGAAAAAAGCTGACGGTGGCCGCATGGTTAGAGCAGTCGCGCGCGGACCGGAAGGTCGCGGGTTTGCGTCCCACGGAGAGCACGTCTAGGGTCCTTGGAGAAGACACCTAACCCCCGCTTCTCCCACCATTGGCGCCATAGAAGGGCAGCCTGCTGTGGTGTAAGGAGTGCAGCAAACAAATTTCACCAGTGAGGGATGAATAGAATAATTCATTATTTTTATTTTTTTTTTATCATTTTAAAAGCAAAATGGAAAGAAAATTTAAGTTTGAAATTTGCTAGTTTCAGCACAACAGTGAGGAAAAAAGCCAGACAGTAAAAAAGTTTCAAAACACAATTTTTCTTGTTTGGAACTAAATGCACACGGTAGTTGTAGTAAAGTTAACCTATTCTAAGTTGGTTTTAACAGTTTTTAACATTCTCCTTTTTGCCAGCACTCCGAATCATCTTCGGAATTCTTACTAATAAAAAGTGCTTTCCTTGGGCTAAAAACACATTTTTGACATTATGCTGTTAATTTACTATGAATGGTCTAGTTTGCACAAAACAAGTTAGAAATGATAAAAAATTAACATTTCTAGTGGTTTTTTTATGTTTAAAAGCAAAATGGAAAATTTAAGTTTGAAATTTGCTAATTTCAGCACAGCAGTGAGGAAAAAAGCTGGCAGTAAAAAAGTTTAAAAAACACAATTTTTTTGTTTGGTACTAAATGCACACGATAGTTGTAGTAAAGTTAGCCTATTTTAAGTTGGTTTTAACTGTTTTTAACATTCTCCCTTTTGCAAGCACTCAGAATCATGTTCTGATTTCTGAATGATATAAAAAAGTGCTTTTCTTAGGATGAAAACACAATTTTGACAATTTGCTGTTAATTCACTGTGAATGGTTTAGTTTGCACAAAACAAGTTAGAAATAATGAAAAATGAATGTTTCTAGTGGTTTCTTTATGTTTAAAAGCAAATGGAAAGAAAATTTTAGTTTGAAATTTGCTAGTTTCAGCACAACAGTGAGGAAAAAAGCTGGCAGTAAAAAAGTTTCAAAACACAACTTTTCTTGTTTGGAACTAAATGCACATAATAGTTTTAGTATAGTTAGCCCATTCTATGGCAGATTTAAATGTAATAAAAATTGGGAGAAACTCAACCCAAATGAAATATTGTTTTCCTGTTACTCAGGTATACACAAGTCCAGATCTCGCATTGATTGTTTTTTGGTGTCACAGGAGCTCGCGTCAAAGATATCAAACTGTTGGTATGATAGTATAGTTTTAAGTGACCACGCACCCATTTCCATGTGTATACATGTGGACACACTTACTGTTTCCCCTCCTACATGGCGATTACAAACACACTGGCCTCAGAAACCGGAATTTGTTACGTACATAGAGAAAAAGATAAAAGACTATTTTGAAATTAATACCAATCAGACCAATGCGTGTACAAGATGGGAGGGGTTTAAAGCATACATCAGAGGGGAAATAATAGGTTTTACAAGTTCTAAAAACAAAAAACAAAGGGAAAATTTTGTTGAACTGGAGAAACAAATAAATTTGTTAGAAAAAGAAATAAACAGGAATGATGACCTTGAGAAACAAAAGCTATTAATTACTTTAAGAGCAGAATATAATAAATTATCAGCAGAAAAAGCAGCAAGCAGCTTACTGTGGCTTAAGCAGAACTTTTATGATCAGGGTGAAAAAGCCGGTAAACTGTTAGCATGGAGAATAAAAAAAGCTAAATCTGAAAGAGCTATCAATACCATAACCACACCATCATGTCAGACTACAGATGATCCAGTCAATATAAATAATGTTTTTAAAGAATTCTATCAAGCGCTGTATAAATCTGAATGTCTGCCATCATCCACTGAAAGACATGACTTTCTTAAATTTCTCCCATTTCAAACCATCACAGAGAAAACCAGGGATGACTTGGAAAGCGATATCACTGTCCAAGAACTGCAAGACGCCATTAAGACTATTAATTCAGGTAAAACACCTGGTCTCGATGGCTTGACTATAGAATTTTATAAAACTTTTCAGAAACTTTTGATTGCCCCGCTTATGAACATGTTTAAAGAATCCCTGAATAACAATATTTAACCCCCTACTTTAAGACTAGCTACAATAATATTAATTATAAAACCCAACACAAACAAAACGGACTGCTCTTCATAAAGACCAATTAGCCTCATGGGGGTAGACACCAAAATTCTTTGTAAAGTTCTCGCCAAAAGATTAGACCGTCATATTCCACACCTACTCCATAACGATCAAAATGGTTTTGTACAAAATCGCCAAGGATTTCATAACATTCACAGAGTCCTAAACATAATGCATTACAAGAATAATGCTAAGGACACAGCACTATTATCACTCGATGCAAGACAAGCATTTGATAGAATTGAGTGGCCTTACTTATTCGGAAAAAATCACATTGGAAAGATCCACTTGGCAGGGTTGCCCAATATCTCCGCTGTTGTTTATTTTGGCTATTGAGCCCCTGGCTATGTCAATTAGAAACCAGACAAATGTTTTTGGAATAACAATTGGACGATATGAACTTAGAATATCACTTTATGCAGACGACATCATTCTATTTTTATCAAATCTTTCTGTTAGTATTCCTGCAGTCTTGGAGGTAATTAAAAAGTTTAGTCAATTCTCGGGATATAGTATTAATGACTCAAAATCTGCAATATTATTTTTAAACAAAGAAGAGAGAGCCCGCCCGGTTATACACACACCATTTTTAAATGCTGAAGATGGGTTTACCTACCTTGGAATTAGGGTTACTCCTCAGATGGGTGCAATTGCTACAGCTAATTATGACCCACTGATGAGTGAGGTATAGGATACACTTGAAAGGTGGACCAAACTCCCACTATCTTTGATTGGTCAAATTAATGTAATTAAAATGGCTATTCTGCCAAAATTCCTGCATCTTTTTCAGTCCCTTCCGCTGTCGCTACCAGAATCCTTCTTCAGAAAACTCAACAGCCTGTTTTGCAGATTTCTCTGGAACAACAGAAAACCTCGGCTCAGACTAAAATTGTTGTACTTGCCGTATGACCGAGGGGGTTTGCAACTCACTAATTTTAAGTGGTGCTATTGGTCTGCTCAGCTACGTCGTGCTATGTTCTACTTTTCTACACAATACTAGCATGGGTCTCTATTGAACAGTCATCCTCTGTACTTCCACTTAATCTTTATCTTTACTCTGCAGATATTAAGAGCCTACTGAAAAAGACAACTAATCCTTTTCTTAAAAACACAATTGACATCTGGTACAAAGCCCATAAACATACTGGCAGCATGTCCTCTATTTCTCACTTCTCTCCCATCTGGGGTAATCCTCAGTTTACACCGGGCAGAGCAGACGGAGGTTTTAAAAAATGGGCAGACCAGGGATTGCAAAAACTTGGAGATTTATATGTGGAGGGTAAACTATTGTCATTTGATGAACTCTGTTCAAAATATTCTGTACCCAGAAAACACTTTTTCAAAATTTACAGCTAAAACACTTCATTCGATCAAAGCACTGTGACACTCAAGCACTGCAGCTGTCATGTTTGGAAGGTGTGGTTATAAAACATATGTACGGTAGACGCCAAATATCTTTATGCCATGCTTGTTTCTACAGACAAGGAATCTAGTTTTGATAAAATGACAGCATGGAGCTCAGATATTAAAGAAAATATTGATGAGGCTGAGGGGGAAAAGGCGTGCTTTAGAGCACAAACACACACAATAAACACTAGATTGAAACTTTTGCAGCATAAATGGTTAATGAGGACATACATAACCCCTGACAAACTGAACAAATGGTCCCCTGGCATTCCAGATACTTGTGTAAAATGTCTGACTGAAAAAGGAACCCTGATCCATTGTGTATGGGAATGCCCTAAAATACAAGATTTTTGGAAAAGCATTATCTGCAAATTATGTGAAATAATTGGCGTTCCAATACCTTACACAGCTAAGCTTTGTGTTGGGAATTTACCCTGACAACTTCAGGGATTCATCTGGGGTGAAAACTCTCATTACCTTTGGACTACTGCAGGCCAGGAGGATGGTCACCTTATCCTGGAGGGAGACTGAAGTTTCCACTGTACAATCTTGGCTGAGAGAAATGTCTTTAAGCATTACGTTGGAAAAGCTAACTTATATTTTGAGGGGTAAAGCTCAACATTTTGAAGAAGTCTGGGCACCCTTGTTGAGATTCCTCAGATGAAAATTACCTTTATTAAAGTGTGAGATCTTGAAATTTATGCATAACGTTATCTTTTTTGTTTTGTTTTTTGTTTGTGTTTTGTTTTGTTTAAAAAAAAAAGAAAACCATGGCTACTGTAAAGTCTTTTTTCTTTTACTGATGTTGAAAGCTAATAAAAACATTGGTTAAAAAAAAAAGTTAGCCTATTATAAGTTGGTTTTAACTGTTTTTAACATTCCCCCTTTTGCAAGCACTCAGAACCATCTTCTGACTTCTGACTGACAAAAAGTGCTTTTCTTGGGATGAAAACACAATTTTGACAATCTGCTGTTAATTCACCATGAATGGTCTAGTTTGCACAAAACAAGTTAGAAATGATAAAAAATGGACATTTCTATTGGTTTATTTATGTTTAAAAGCAAAATGATTAGAAAATTTAAATTTGAAATTTGATAGCACAAACAGTGAGGAAAAAAGCTGGCAGTAATAACGTTTCAATACACAATATTGCTTGTTTGGAACTAAATGCAAACGATTGTTGTAGTAAAGATAGTCTATTCTAAGTTGGTTTTAACACTGTTTAAAATTCTCCACTTCGCAAGCACTCAGAATCATCATCTGACTTCTGACTGATAAAAAGTTCTTTTCCTGGGATGAAAACACAATTTTTACATTTTGCTGTGAATTTACTATGAATGGTCTAGTTTGCACAAAACAAGTTAGAAATGATGAAAAATGAACATTTCTAGTGGTTTTTTATGTTTAAAAGCAAAATATAAAGAATATTTAGGTTTGAAGTTTTCTGGTTTCAACACAACAGTGAGGAAAAAAGCTGGCAGTAAAAAAGTTTCAAAACACAAATTTTTCTTATTTGAAACTAAATGCAAACAATAGTTTGAGTAAAGTTAGCCTATTCTAAGCTGGTTTTAACAGTTTTTAACATTCTCTCCTTTGCAAGCACTTAGAATCATCATCTGACTTCTGACTGATAAAAAGTTCTTTTCCTGGGATGAAAACACAATTTTTACATTTTGCTGTGAATTTACTATGAATGGTCTAGTTTGCACAAAACAAGTTAGAAATGATGAAAAATGAACATTTCTAGTGTTTTTTTTATGTTTAAAAGCAAAATGTAAAGAAAATTTAAGTTTGAAGTTTGCTGGATTCAACACAACAGTGAGGAAAAAAGCTGGCAGTAAAAAAGTTTCAAAACACAAATTTTTCTTCTTTGAAACTAAATGCAAACAATAGTTTTAGTAAAGTTAGCCTATTCTAAGCTGGTTTTAACAGTTTTTAACATTCTCTCCTTTGCAAGCACTTAGAATCATCATCTGACTTCTGACTGATAAAAAGTTCTTTACCTGGGATGAAAACACAATTTTTACATTTTGCTGTGAATTTACTATGAATGGTCTAGTTTGCACAAAACAAGTTAGAAATGATGAAAAATGAACATTTCTAGTGTTTTTTTTATGTTTAAAGCAAAATGTAAGGAATATTTAAGTTTGAAGTTTGCTGGTTTCAACACAACAGTGAGGAAAAAAGCTGGCAGTAAAAAAGTTTCAAAACACAAATTTTCTTATTTGAAACTAAATGCAAACAATAGTTTTAGTAAAGTTAGCCTATTCTAAGCTAGTTTTAACAGTTTTTAACATTCTCTCCTTTGCAAGCACTTAGAATCATCATCTGACTTCTGACTGATAAAAAGTTCTTTTCCTGGGATGAAAACACAATTTTTACATTTTGCTGTGAATTTACTATGAATGGTCTAGTTTGCACAAAACAAGTTAGAAATGATGAAAAATGAACATTTCTAGAGGTTTTTTTATGTTTAAAAGCAAAATGTAAAGAAAATTTAAGTTTGAAGTTTGCTGGTTTCAACACAACAGTGAGGAAAAAAGCTGGCAGTAAAAAAGTTTCAAAACAAAATTTTTCTTCTTTGAAACTAAATGCAAACAATAGTTTTAGTAAAGTTAGCCTATTCTAAGCTGGTTTTAACAGTTTTTAACATTCTCTCCTTTGCAAGCACTTAGAATCATCATCTGACTTCTGACTGATAAAAAGTTCTTTTCCTGGGATGAAAACACAATTTTTACATTTTGCTGTGAATTTACTATGAATGGTCTAGTTTGCACAAAACAAGTTAGAAATGATGAAAAATGAACATTTCTAGTGTTTTTTTATGTTTTAAAGCAAAATGTAAAGAAAATTTAAGTTTGAAGTTTGCTGGTTTCAACACAACAGTGAGGAAAAAAGCTGGCAGTAAAAAAGTTTCAAAACACAAATTTTTCTTCTTTGAAACTAAATGCAAACAATAGTTTTAGTAAAGTTAGCCTATTCTAAGCTAGTTTTAACAGTTTTTAACATTCTCTCCTTTGCAAGCACTTAGAATCATCATCTGACTTCTGACTGATAAAAAGTTCTTTTCCTGGGATGAAAACACAATTTTTACATTTTGCTGTGAATTTACTATGAATGGTCTAGTTTGCACAAAACAAGTTAGAAATGATGAAAAATGAACGTTTCCAGAGGTTTTTTTATGTTTAAAAGCAAAATGTAAAGAAAATTTAAGTTTGAAGTTTGCTGGTTTCAACACAACAGTGAGGAAAAAAGCTGGCAGTAAAAAAGTTTCAAAACAAAATTTTTCTTATTTGAAACTAAATGCAAACAATAGTTTTAGTAAAGTTAGCCTATTCTAAGCTGGTTTTAACAGTTTTTAACATTCTCTCCGTTGCAAGCACTTAGAATCATCATCTGACTTCTGACTGATAAAAAGTTCTTTTCCTGGGATGAAAACACAATTTTTACATTTTGCTGTGAATTTACTATGAATGGTCTAGTTTGCACAAAACAAGTTAGAAATGATGAAAAATGAACATTTCTAGTGTTTTTTTATGTTTAAAAGCAAAATGTAAAGAAAATTTAAGTTTGAAGTTTGTTGGATTCAACACAACAGTGAGGAAAAAAGCTGGCAGTAAAAAAGTTTCAAAACACAAATTTTTCTTATTTGAAACTAAATGCAAACAATAGTTTTAGTAAAGTTAGCCTATTCTAAGCTGGTTTTAACAGTTTTTAACATTCTCTCCTTTGCAAGCACTTAGAATCATCATCTGACTTCTGACTGATAAAAAGTTCTTTTCCTGGGATGAAAACACAATTTTTACATTTTGCTGTGAATTTACTATGAATGGTCTAGTTTGCACAAAACAAGTTAGAAATGATGAAAAATGAACATTTCTAGTGTTTTTTTATGTTTAAAAGCAAAATATAAAGAATATTTAGGTTTGAAGTTTTTTGGTTTCAACACAACAGTGAGGAAAAAAGCTGGCAGTAAAAAAAGTTTCAAAACACAAATTTTTCTTATTTGAAACTAAATGCAAACAATAGTTTTAGTAAAGTTAGTCTATTCTAAGCTGCTTTTAACAGTTTTTAACATTCTCTCCTTTGCAAGCACTTAGAATCATCATCTGACTTCTGACTGATAAAAAGTTCTTTTCCTGGGATGAAAACACAATTTTTACATTTTGCTGTGAATTTACTATGAATGGTCTAGTTTGCACAAAACAAGTTAAAAATGATGAAAAATGAACATTTCTATCGTTTTTATTACGTCTTAAAGCAAAGGTAAGGAATTTTTAAGTTTGAAGTTTGCTGGTTTCAACACAACAGTGGAGAAAAAAGCTGGTAGTAAAAAAGTTTCAAAACAAAATTTTTCTTCTTTGAAACTACATGCAAACAATAGTTTTAGTAAAGTTAGCCTATTCTAAGCTGGTTTTAACAGTTTTTAACATTCTCTCCTTTGCAAGCACTTAGAATCATCATCTGACTTCTGACTGATAAAAAGTTCTTTTCCTGGGATGAAAACACAATTTTTACATTTTGCTGTGAATTTACTATGAATGGTCTAGTTTGCACAAAACAAGTTAGAAATGATGAAAAATGAACATTTCTAGTGGTTTTTTATGTTTAAAAGCAAAATATAAAGAATATTTAGGTTTGAAGTTTTCTGGTTTCAACACAACAGTGAGGAAAAAAGCTGGCAGTAAAAAAAGTTTCAAAACAAAATTTTTCTTCTTTGAAACTAAATGCAAACAATAGTTTTAGTAAAGTTAGCCTATTCTAAGCTAGTTTTAACAGTTTTTAACATTCTCTCCTTTGCAAGCACTTAGAATCATCATCTGACTTCTGACTGATAAAAAGTTCTTTTCCTGGGATGAAAACACAATTTTTACATTTTGCTGTTAATTTACTATGAATGGTCTAGTTTGCACAAAACAAGTTAGAAATGATGAAAAATGAACATTTCTAGTGGTTTTTTATGTTTAAAAGCAAAATATAAAGAATATTTAGGTTTGAAGTTTTCTGGTTTCAACACAACAGTGAGGAAAAAAGCTGGCAGTAAAAAAAAGTTTCAAAACACAATTTTTCTTATTTGAAACTAAATGCAAACAATAGTTTGAGTAAAGTTAGCCTATTCTAAGCTGGTTTTAACAGTTTTTAACATTCTCTCCTTTGCAAGCACTTAGAATCATCATCTGACTTCTGACTGATAAAAAGTTCTTTTCCTGGGATGAAAACACAATTTTTACATTTTGCTGTGAATTTACTATGAATGGTCTAGTTTGCACAAAACAAGTTAGAAATGATGAAAAATGAACATTTCTAGTGTTTTTTTATGTTTAAAAGCAAAATATAAAGAATATTTAGGTTTGAAGTTTTCTGGTTTCAACACAACAGTGAGGAAAAAAGCTGGCAGTAAAAAAAGTTTCAAAACACAAATTTTCTTATTTGAAACTAAATGCAAACAATAGTTTTAGTAAAGTTAGCCTATTCTAAGCTAGTTTTAACAGTTTTTAACATTCTCTCCTTTGCAAGCACTTAGAATCATCATCTGACTTCTGACTGATAAAAAGTTCTTTTCCTGGGATGAAAACACAATTTTTACATTTTGCTGTGAATTTACTATGAATGGTCTAGTTTGCACAAAACAAGTTAGAAATGATGAAAAATGAACATTTCTAGTCGTTTTTTTATGTTTAAAAGCAAAATATAAAGAATATTTAGGTTTGAAGTTTTCTGGTTTCAACACAACAGTGAGGAAAAAACCTGGCAGTATAAAAAAAGTTTCAAAACACAATTTTTCTTATTTGAAACTAAATGCAAACAATAGTTTTAGTAAAGTTAGCCTATTCTAAGCTGGTTTTAACAGTTTTTAACATTCTCTCCTTTGCAAGCACTTAGAATCATCATCTGACTTCTGACTGATAAAAAGTTCTTTTCCTGGGATGAAAACACAATTTTTACATTTTGCTGTGAATTTACTATGAATGGTCTAGTTTGCACAAAACAAGTTAGAAATGATGAAAAATGAACATTTCTAGTGTTTTTTTATGTTTAAAAGCAAAATATAAAGAATATTTAGGTTTGAAGTTTTCTGGTTTCAACACAACAGTGAGGAAAAAAACCTGGCAGTAAAAAAAGTTTCAAAACACAAATTTTCTTATTTGAAACTAAATGCAAACAATAGTTTTAGTAAAGTTAGCCTATTCTAAGCTGGTTTTAACAGTTTTTAACATTCTCTCCTTTGCAAGCACTTAGAATCATCATCTGACTTCTGACTGATAAAAAGTTCTTTTCCTGGGATGAAAACACAATTTTTACATTTTGCTGTGAATTTACTATGAATGATCTAGTTTGCACAAAACAAGTTAGAAATGATTAAAAATGAACATTTCTAGTGTTTTTTTATGTTTAAAAGCAAAATATAAAGAATATTTAGGTTTGAAGTTTTCTGGTTTCAACACAACAGTGAGGAAAAAAGCTGGCAGTAAAAAAAGTTTCAAAACACAAATTTTCTTATTTGAAACTAAATGCAAACAATAGTTTTAGTAAAGTTAGTCTATTCTAAGCTGCTTTTAACAGTTTTTAACATTCTCTCCTTTGCAAGCACTTAGAATCATCATCTGACTTCTGACTGATAAAAAGTTCTTTTCCTGGGATGAAAACACAATTTTTACATTTTGCTGTGAATTTACTATGAATGGTCTAGTTTGCACAAAACAAGTTAAAAATGATGAAAAATGAACATTTCTATCGTTTTTATTACGTCTTAAAGCAAAGGTAAGGAATTTTTAAGTTTGAAGTTTGCTGGTTTCAACACAACAGTGGAGAAAAAAGCTGTCAGTAAAAAAGTTTCAAAACAAAATTTTCCTTCTTTGAAACTACATGCAAACAATAGTTTGAGTAAAGTTAGCCTATTCTAAGCTGCTTTTAACAGTTTTTAACATTCTCTCCTTTGCAAGCACTTAGAATCATCATCTGACTTCTGACTGATAAAAAGTTATTTTCCTGGGATGAAAACACAATTTTTACATTTTGCTGTGAATTTACTATGAATGGTCTAGTTTGCACAAAACAAGTTAAAAATGATGAAAAATGAACATTTCTATCGTTTTTATTACGTTTTAAAGCAAAGGTAAGGAATTTTTAAGTTTGAAGTTTGCTGGTTTCAACACAACAGTGGGGAAAAAAGCTGGTAGTAAAAAAGTTTCAAAACAAAATTTTTCTTCTTTGAAACTACATGCAAACAATAGTTTTAGTAAAGTTAGCCTATTCTAAGTTAGTTTTAAACAGTTTTTAACATTCTCTCCTTTGCAAGCACTTAGAATCATCATCTGACTTCTGACTGATAAAAAGTTCTTTACCTGGGATGAAAACACAATTTTTACATTTTGCTGTGAATTTACTATGAATGGTCTAGTTTGCACAAAACAAGTTAGAAATGATGAAAAATGAACATTTCTAGTGTTTTTTTATGTTTAAAAGCAAAATATAAAGAATATTTAGGTTTGAAGTTTTCTGGTTTCAACACAACAGTGAGGAAAAAAGCTGGCAGTAAAAAAGTTTCAAAACACAATTTTTTCTTATTTGAAACTAAATGCAAACAATAGTTTGAGTAAAGTTAGCCTATTCTAAGCTGGTTTTAACAGTTTTTAACATTCTCTCCTTTGCAAGCACTTAGAATCATCATCTGACTTCTGACTGATAAAAAGTTCTTTTCCTGGGATGAAAACACAATTTTTACATTTTGCTGTGAATTTACTATGAATGGTCTAGTTTGCACAAAACAAGTTAGAAATGATGAAAAATGAACATTTCTAGTGTTTTTTTATGTTTAAAAGCAAAATATAAAGAATATTTAGGTTTGAAGTTTTCTGGTTTCAACACAACAGTGAGGAAAAAAGCTGGCAGTAAAAAAAGTTTCAAAACACAAATTTTCTTATTTGAAACTAAATGCAAACAATAGTTTTAGTAAAGTTAGCCTATTCTAAGCTGGTTTTAACAGTTTTTAACATTCTCTCCTTTGCAAGCACTTAGAATCATCATCTGACTTCTGACTGATAAAAAGTTCTTTTCCTGGGATGAAAACACAATTTTTACATTTTGCTGTGAATTTACTATGAATGGTCTAGTTTGCACAAAACAAGTTAGAAATGATGAAAAATGAACATTTCTAGTGTTTTTTTATGTTTAAAAGCAAAATATAAAGAATATTTAGGTTTGAAGTTTTCTGGTTTCAACACAACAGTGAGGAAAAAAGCTGGCAGTAAAAAAGTTTCAAAACAAAATTTTTCTTATTTGAAACTAAATGCAAACAATAGTTTGAGTAAAGTTAGCCTATTCTAAGCTGGTTTTAACAGTTTTTAACATTCTCTCCTTTGCAAGCACTTAGAATCATCATCTGACTTCTGACTGATAAAAAGTTCTTTTCCTGGGATGAAAACACAATTTTTACATTTTGCTGTGAATTTACTATGAATGGTCTAGTTTGCACAAAACAAGTTAGAAATGATGAAAAATGAACATTTCTAGTGGTTTTTTATGTTTAAAAGCAAAATATAAAGAATATTTAGGTTTGAAGTTTTCTGGTTTCAACACAACAGTGAGGAAAAAAGCTGGCAGTAAAAAAAGTTTCAAAACACAAATTTTCTTATTTGAAACTAAATGCAAACAATAGTTTTAGTAAAGTTAGCCTATTCTAAGCTGCTTTTAACAGTTTTTAACATTCTCTCCTTTGCAAGCACTTAGAATCATCATCTGACTTCTGACTGATAAAAAGTTCTTTTCCTGGGATGAAAACACAATTTTTACATTTTGCTGTGAATTTACTATGAATGGTCTAGTTTGCACAAAACAAGTTAGAAATGATGAAAAATGAACATTTCTATCGTTTTTATTACGTCTTAAAGCAAAGGTAAGGAATTTTTAAGTTTGAAGTTTGCTGGTTTCAACACAACAGTGGAGAAAAAAGCTGGTCAGTAAAAAAGTTTCAAAACAAAATTTTCTTCTTTGAAACTACATGCAAACAATAGTTTGAGTAAAGTTAGCCTATTCTAAGCTGCTTTTAACAGTTTTTAACATTCTCTCCTTTGCAAGCACTTAGAATCATCATCTGACTTCTGACTGATAAAAAGTTCTTTTCCTGGGATGAAAACACAATTTTTACATTTTGCTGTGAATTTACTATGAATGGTCTAGTTTGCACAAAACAAGTTAAAAATGATGAAAAATGAACATTTCTATCGTTTTTATTACGTTTTAAAGCAAAGGTAAGGAATTTTTAAGTTTGAAGTTTGCTGGTTTCAACACAACAGTGGGGAAAAAAGCTGGTAGTAAAAAAGTTTCAAAACAAAATTTTTCTTCTTTGAAACTACATGCAAACAATAGTTTTAGTAAAGTTAGCCTATTCTAAGTTAAATTTAAACAGTTTTTAACATTCTCTCCTTTGCAAGCACTTAGAATCATCATCTGACTTCTGACTGATAAAAAGTTATTTTCCTGGGATGAAAACACAATTTTTACATTTTGCTGTTAATTTACTATGAATGGTCTAGTTTGCACAAAACAAGTTAGAAATGATGAAAAATGAACATTTCTAGTGGTTTTTTATGTTTAAAAGCAAAATATAAAGAATATTTAGGTTTGAAGTTTTCTGGTTTCAACACAACAGTGAGGAAAAAAGCTGGCAGTAAAAAAAGTTTCAAAACACAAATTTTCTTATTTGAAACTAAATGCAAACAATAGTTTGAGTAAAGTTAGCCTATTCTAAGCTGGTTTTAACAGTTTTTAACATTCTCTCCTTTGCAAGCACTTAGAATCATCATCTGACTTCTGACTGATAAAAAGTTATTTTCCTGGGATGAAAACACAATTTTTACATTTTGCTGTGAATTTACTATGAATGGTCTAGTTTGCACAAAACAAGTTAGAAATGATGAAAAATGAACATTTCTAGTGTTTTTTTATGTTTAAAAGCAAAATATAAAGAATATTTAGGTTTGAAGTTTTCTGGTTTCAACACAACAGTGAGGAAAAAAGCTGGCAGTAAAAAAAGTTTCAAAACACAATTTTTCTTATTTGAAACTAAATGCAAACAATAGTTTTAGTAAAGTTAGCCTATTCTAAGCTGGTTTTAACAGTTTTTAACATTCTCTCCTTTGCAAGCACTTAGAATCATCATCTGACTTCTGACTGATAAAAAGTTCTTTTCCTGGGATGAAAACACAATTTTTACATTTTGCTGTGAATTTACTATGAATGGTCTAGTTTGCACAAAACAAGTTAGAAATGATGAAAAATGAACATTTCTAGTGTTTTTTTATGTTTAAAAGCAAAATATAAAGAATATTTAGGTTTGAAGTTTGCTGGTTTCAACACAACAGTGAGGAAAAAAGCTGGCAGTAAAAAAGTTTCAAAACAAAATTTTTCTTATTTGAAACTAAATGCAAACAATAGTTTTAGTAAAGTTAGCCTATTCTAAGCTGGTTTTAACAGTTTTTAACATTCTCTCCTTTGCAAGCACTTAGAATCATCATCTGACTTCTGACTGATAAAAAGTTCTTTTCCTGGGATGAAAACACAATTTTTACATTTTGCTGTGAATTTACTATGAATGGTCTAGTTTGCACAAAACAAGTTAGAAATGATGAAAAATGAACATTTCTAGTGTTTTTTTTATGTTTAAAAGCAAAATATAAAGAATATTTAGGTTTGAAGTTTTCTGGTTTCAACACAACAGTGAGGAAAAAAGCTGGCAGTAAAAAAAGTTTCAAAACACAAATTTTCTTATTTGAAACTAAATGCAAACAATAGTTTGAGTAAAGTTAGCCTATTCTAAGCTGGTTTTAACAGTTTTTAACATTCTCTCCTTTGCAAGCACTTAGAATCATCATCTGACTTCTGACTGATAAAAAGTTATTTTCCTGGGATGAAAACACAATTTTTACATTTTGCTGTGAATTTACTATGAATGGTCTAGTTTGCACAAAACAAGTTAGAAATGATGAAAAATGAACATTTCTAGTGTTTTTTTATGTTTAAAAGCAAAATATAAAGAATATTTAGGTTTGAAGTTTTCTGGTTTCAACACAACAGTGAGGAAAAAAGCTGGCAGTAAAAAAAGTTTCAAAACACAAATTTTTCTTATTTGAAACTAAATGCAAACAATAGTTTTAGTAAAGTTAGCCTATTCTAAGCTGCTTTTAACAGTTTTTAACATTCTCTCCTTTGCAAGCACTTAGAATCATCATCTGACTTCTGACTGATAAAAAGTTCTTTTCCTGGGATGAAAACACAATTTTTACATTTTGCTGTGAATTTACTATGAATGGTCTAGTTTGCACAAAACAAGTTAAAAATGATGAAAAATGAACATTTCTATCGTTTTTATTACGTCTTAAAGCAAAGGTAAGGAATTTTTAAGTTTGAAGTTTGCTGGTTTCAACACAACAGTGGAGAAAAAAGCTGGTAGTAAAAAAGTTTCAAAACAAAATTTTTCTTCTTTGAAACTACATGCAAACAATAGTTTGAGTAAAGTTAGCCTATTCTAAGCTGGTTTTAACAGTTTTTAACATTCTCTCCTTTGCAAGCACTTAGAATCATCATCTGACTTCTGACTGATAAAAAGTTCTTTTCCTGGGATGAAAACACAATTTTTACATTTTGCTGTGAATTTACTATGAATGGTCTAGTTTGCACAAAACAAGTTAAAAATGATGAAAAATGAACATTTCTATCGTTTTTATTACGTTTTAAAGCAAAGGTAAGGAATTTTTAAGTTTGAAGTTTGCTGGTTTCAACACAACAGTGGGGAAAAAAGCTGGTAGTAAAAAAGTTTCAAAACAAAATTTTTCTTCTTTGAAACTACATGCAAACAATAGTTTTAGTAAAGTTAGCCTATTCTAAGCTAGTTTTAACAGTTTTTAACATTCTCTCCTTTGCAAGCACTTAGAATCATCATCTGACTTCTGACTGATAAAAAGTTATTTTCCTGGGATGAAAACACAATTTTTACATTTTGCTGTTAATTTACTATGAATGGTCTAGTTTGCACAAAACAAGTTAGAAATGATGAAAAATGAACGTTTCTAGAGGTTTTTTTATGTTTAAAAGCAAAATATAAAGAATATTTAGGTTTGAAGTTTTCTGGTTTCAACACAACAGTGAGGAAAAAAGCTGGCAGTAAAAAAAGTTTCAAAACACAAATTTTCTTATTTGAAACTAAATGCAAACAATAGTTTTAGTAAAGTTAGCCTATTCTAAGCTGGTTTTAACAGTTTTTAACATTCTCTCCTTTGCAAGCACTTAGAATCATCATCTGACTTCTGACTGATAAAAAGTTCTTTTCCTGGGATGAAAACACAATTTTTACATTTTGCTGTGAATTTACTATGAATGGTCTAGTTTGCACAAAACAAGTTAGAAATGATGAAAAATGAACATTTCTAGTGTTTTTTTATGTTTAAAAGCAAAATATAAAGAATATTTAGGTTTGAAGTTTTCTGGTTTCAACACAACAGTGAGGAAAAAAGCTGGCAGTAAAAAAGTTTCAAAACACAATTTTTCTTATTTGAAACTAAATGCAAACAATAGTTTGAGTAAAGTTAGCCTATTCTAAGCTGGTTTTAACAGTTTTTAACATTCTCTCCTTTGCAAGCACTTAGAATCATCATCTGACTTCTGACTGATAAAAAGTTCTTTTCCTGGGATGAAAACACAATTTTTACATTTTGCTGTGAATTTACTATGAATGGTCTAGTTTGCACAAAACAAGTTAGAAATGATGAAAAATGAACATTTCTAGTGGTTTTTTTATGTTTAAAAGCAAAATATAAAGAATATTTAGGTTTGAAGTTTTCTGGTTTCAACACAACAGTGAGGAAAAAAGCTGGCAGTAAAAAAAGTTTCAAAACACAATTTTTCTTATTTGAAACTAAATGCAAACAATAGTTTGAGTAAAGTTAGCCTATTCTAAGCTGGTTTTAACAGTTTTTAACATTCTCTCCTTTGCAAGCACTTAGAATCATCATCTGACTTCTGACTGATAAAAAGTTCTTTTCCTGGGATGAAAACACAATTTTTACATTTTGCTGTGAATTTACTATGAATGGTCTAGTTTGCACAAAACAAGTTAGAAATGATGAAAAATGAACATTTCTAGTGTTTTTTTATGTTTAAAAGCAAAATATAAAGAATATTTAGGTTTGAAGTTTTCTGGTTTCAACACAACAGTGAGGAAAAAAGCTGGCAGTAAAAAAAGTTTCAAAACACAAATTTTCTTATTTGAAACTAAATGCAAACAATAGTTTTAGTAAAGTTAGTCTATTCTAAGCTGCTTTTAACAGTTTTTAACATTCTCTCCTTTGCAAGCACTTAGAATCATCATCTGACTTCTGACTGATAAAAAGTTCTTTTCCTGGGATGAAAACACAATTTTTACATTTTGCTGTGAATTTACTATGAATGGTCTAGTTTGCACAAAACAAGTTAAAAATGATGAAAAATGAACATTTCTATCGTTTTTATTACGTCTTAAAGCAAAGGTAAGGAATTTTTAAGTTTGAAGTTTGCTGGTTTCAACACAACAGTGGAGAAAAAAGCTGGTAGTAAAAAAGTTTCAAAACAAAATTTTTCTTCTTTGAAACTACATGCAAACAATAGTTTGAGTAAAGTTAGCCTATTCTAAGCTGGTTTTAACAGTTTTTAACATTCTCTCCTTTGCAAGCACTTAGAATCATCATCTGACTTCTGACTGATAAAAAGTTCTTTTCCTGGGATGAAAACACAATTTTTACATTTTGCTGTGAATTTACTATGAATGGTCTAGTTTGCACAAAACAAGTTAGAAATGATGAAAAATGAACATTTCTATCGTTTTTATTACGTTTTAAAGCAAAGGTAAGGAATTTTTAAGTTTGAAGTTTGCTGGTTTCAACACAACAGTGGGGAAAAAAGCTGGTAGTAAAAAAGTTTCAAAACAAAATTTTTCTTCTTTGAAACTACATGCAAACAATAGTTTTAGTAAAGTTAGCCTATTCTAAGCTAGTTTTAACAGTTTTTAACATTCTCTCCTTTGCAAGCACTTAGAATCATCATCTGACTTCTGACTGATAAAAAGTTCTTTTCCTGGGATGAAAACACAATTTTTACATTTTGCTGTTAATTTACTATGAATGGTCTAGTTTGCACAAAACAAGTTAGAAATGATGAAAAATGAACATTTCTAGTGGTTTTTTATGTTTAAAAGCAAAATATAAAGAATATTTAGGTTTGAAGTTTTCTGGTTTCAACACAACAGTGAGGAAAAAAGCTGGCAGTAAAAAAGTTTCAAAACAAAATTTTTCTTCTTTGAAACTAAATGCAAACAATAGTTTTAGTAAAGTTAGCCTATTCTAAGCTGGTTTTAACAGTTTTTAACATTCTCTCCTTTGCAAGCACTTAGAATCATCATCTGACTTCTGACTGATAAAAAGTTCTTTTCCTGGGATGAAAACACAATTTTTACATTTTGCTGTGAATTTACTATGAATGGTCTAGTTTGCACAAAACAAGTTAGAAATGATGAAAAATGAACATTTCTAGTGTTTTTTTATGTTTAAAAGCAAAATATAAAGAATATTTAGGTTTGAAGTTTTCTGGTTTCAACACAACAGTGAGGAAAAAAGCTGGCAGTAAAAAAAGTTTCAAAACACAATTTTTCTTATTTGAAACTAAATGCAAACAATAGTTTTAGTAAAGTTAGCCTATTCTAAGCTGGTTTTAACAGTTTTTAACATTCTCTCCTTTGCAAGCACTTAGAATCATCATCTGACTTCTGACTGATAAAAAGTTCTTTTCCTGGGATGAAAACACAATTTTTACATTTTGCTGTGAATTTACTATGAATGGTCTAGTTTGCACAAAACAAGTTAGAAATGATGAAAAATGAACATTTCTAGTGTTTTTTTATGTTTAAAAGCAAAATATAAAGAATATTTAGGTTTGAAGTTTTCTGGTTTCAACACAACAGTGAGGAAAAAAGCTGGCAGTAAAAAAAGTTTCAAAACAAAATTTTCTTATTTGAAACTAAATGCAAACAATAGTTTTAGTAAAGTTAGTCTATTCTAAGCTGCTTTTAACAGTTTTTAACATTCTCTCCTTTGCAAGCACTTAGAATCATCATCTGACTTCTGACTGATAAAAAGTTCTTTTCCTGGGATGAAAACACAATTTTTACATTTTGCTGTGAATTTACTATGAATGGTCTAGTTTGCACAAAACAAGTTAAAAATGATGAAAAATGAACATTTCTATCGTTTTTATTACGTCTTAAAGCAAAGGTAAGGAATTTTTAAGTTTGAAGTTTGCTGGTTTCAACACAACAGTGGAGAAAAAAGCTGGTAGTAAAAAAGTTTCAAAACAAAATTTTTCTTCTTTGAAACTACATGCAAACAATAGTTTGAGTAAAGTTAGCCTATTCTAAGTTAGTTTTAACAGTTTTTAACATTCTCTCCTTTGCAAGCACTTAGAATCATCATCTGACTTCTGACTGATAAAAAGTTATTTTCCTGGGATGAAAACACAATTTTTACATTTTGCTGTTAATTTACTATGAATGGTCTAGTTTGCACAAAACAAGTTAGAAATGATGAAAAATGAACGTTTCTAGAGGTTTTTTTATGTTTAAAAGCAAAATATAAAGAATATTTAGGTTTGAAGTTTTCTGGTTTCAACACAACAGTGAGGAAAAAACCTGGCAGTAAAAAAAAGTTTCAAAACACAATTTTTCTTATTTGAAACTAAATGCAAACAATAGTTTGAGTAAAGTTAGCCTATTCTAAGCTGGTTTTAACAGTTTTTAACATTCTCTCCTTTGCAAGCACTTAGAATCATCATCTGACTTCTGACTGATAAAAAGTTCTTTTCCTGGGATGAAAACACAATTTTTACATTTTGCTGTGAATTTACTATGAATGGTCTAGTTTGCACAAAACAAGTTAGAAATGATGAAAAATGAACATTTCTAGTGTTTTTTTATGTTTAAAAGCAAAATATAAAGAATATTTAGGTTTGAAGTTTTCTGGTTTCAACACAACAGTGAGGAAAAAAGCTGGCAGTAAAAAAAGTTTCAAAACACAATTTTTCTTATTTGAAACTAAATGCAAACAATAGTTTTAGTAAAGTTAGCCTATTCTAAGCTGGTTTTAACAGTTTTTAACATTCTCTCCTTTGCAAGCACTTAGAATCATCATCTGACTTCTGACTGATAAAAAGTTCTTTTCCTGGGATGAAAACACAATTTTTACATTTTGCTGTGAATTTACTATGAATGGTCTAGTTTGCACAAAACAAGTTAGAAATGATGAAAAATGAACATTTCTAGTGTTTTTTTATGTTTAAAAGCAAAATATAAAGAATATTTAGGTTTGAAGTTTTCTGGTTTCAACACAACAGTGAGGAAAAAAGCTGGCAGTAAAAAAGTTTCAAAACAAAATTTTTCTTATTTGAAACTAAATGCAAACAATAGTTTGAGTAAAGTTAGCCTATTCTAAGCTGGTTTTAACAGTTTTTAACATTCTCTCCTTTGCAAGCACTTAGAATCATCATCTGACTTCTGACTGATAAAAAGTTCTTTTCCTGGGATGAAAACACAATTTTTACATTTTGCTGTGAATTTACTATGAATGGTCTAGTTTGCACAAAACAAGTTAGAAATGATGAAAAATGAACATTTCTAGTGGTTTTTTTATGTTTAAAAGCAAAATATAAAGAATATTTAGGTTTGAAGTTTTCTGGTTTCAACACAACAGTGAGGAAAAAAGCTGGCAGTAAAAAAAGTTTCAAAACACAAATTTTCTTATTTGAAACTAAATGCAAACAATAGTTTTAGTAAAGTTAGCCTATTCTAAGCTAGTTTTAACAGTTTTTAACATTCTCTCCTTTGCAAGCACTTAGAATCATCATCTGACTTCTGACTGATAAAAAGTTCTTTTCCTGGGATGAAAACACAATTTTTACATTTTGCTGTGAATTTACTATGAATGGTCTAGTTTGCACAAAACAAGTTAGAAATGATGAAAAATGAACATTTCTAGTGTTTTTTTATGTTTAAAAGCAAAATATAAAGAATATTTAGGTTTGAAGTTTTCTGGTTTCAACACAACAGTGAGGAAAAAAGCTGGCAGTAAAAAAAGTTTCAAAACACAATTTTTCTTATTTGAAACTAAATGCAAACAATAGTTTTAGTAAAGTTAGCCTATTCTAAGCTGGTTTTAACAGTTTTTAACATTCTCTCCTTTGCAAGCACTTAGAATCATCATCTGACTTCTGACTGATAAAAAGTTCTTTTCCTGGGATGAAAACACAATTTTTACATTTTGCTGTGAATTTACTATGAATGGTCTAGTTTGCACAAAACAAGTTAGAAATGATGAAAAATGAACATTTCTAGTGTTTTTTTATGTTTAAAAGCAAAATATAAAGAATATTTAGGTTTGAAGTTTTCTGGTTTCAACACAACAGTGAGGAAAAAAGCTGGCAGTAAAAAAAGTTTCAAAACACAAATTTTCTTATTTGAAACTAAATGCAAACAATAGTTTTAGTAAAGTTAGTCTATTCTAAGCTGCTTTTAACAGTTTTTAACATTCTCTCCTTTGCAAGCACTTAGAATCATCATCTGACTTCTGACTGATAAAAAGTTCTTTTCCTGGGATGAAAACACAATTTTTACATTTTGCTGTGAATTTACTATGAATGGTCTAGTTTGCACAAAACAAGTTAAAAATGATGAAAAATGAACATTTCTATCGTTTTTATTACGTTTTAAAGCAAAGGTAAGGAATTTTTAAGTTTGAAGTTTGCTGGTTTCAACACAACAGTGGGGAAAAAAGCTGGTAGTAAAAAAGTTTCAAAACAAAATTTTTCTTCTTTGAAACTACATGCAAACAATAGTTTTAGTAAAGTTAGCCTATTCTAAGTTAGTTTTAAACAGTTTTTAACATTCTCTCCTTTGCAAGCACTTAGAATCATCATCTGACTTCTGACTGATAAAAAGTTCTTTTCCTGGGATGAAAACACAATTTTTACATTTTGCTGTGAATTTACTATGAATGGTCTAGTTTGCACAAAACAAGTTAGAAATGATGAAAAATGAACATTTCTAGTGGTTTTTTATGTTTAAAAGCAAAATATAAAGAATATTTAGGTTTGAAGTTTTCTGGTTTCAACACAACAGTGAGGAAAAAAGCTGGCAGTAAAAAAAGTTTCAAAACACCAT